>OX336884.1:27515211-27897711 GCA_946959425.1 Argyrosomus regius
ATGTAGTGTAAAAGTGCCTTGAGTGGTTGGAAAGACTAGAAAAGTGCTATATAAGTACAGAACATTTACCATTTAATGTGTCAGGCTGAACAATCGATTACCTGTCTGGCTTTGACAGTCACGTAATTAACAAATCTTTCTTGACATTATTATTTATAATACTGGCGGGCTTCCTATCACACTCCTATATTTCTGTATCAGAGGGACGTTCATCTCTGCTGAAGGTTTTCTGTCCGACACGTACGTTATCACAAAACTCCAAACTTCATAACTTCACAAATCGCTGACTTCACACAGTGCAGATGTTGATACAATGACAATGCTGCTTCAATATATATAAAAATAATTGCAATGTATAACTTAATTATAATGCAACTTAAACATGATGATGCTGCGGAACCTCTATCCAGACCTCCTGAAATCATAATTGATTACCCCTGACATAGAGAATACAGTCAATTTTCAAAATAAAACACCCCATGCAGGCTCTTGATTGTGAAAACAGACAAAAGGGAAACTATTTAGCTAGAATGTAGCCTATTTACTCATGGAAGAAGCACATAGATCGAGGAAAACATCTAAATCTGTGTAAGTTCCACTTCTGAAACACTCTGTTGAAGCCACATGGAGGATTTCCATTTTTCTGATCGCTCGATGAATAAATACGAACTCACCGATGATCAGAGGCTGTTCAGTTACACCGTAACTCCTCGAAATGATAAATATATACAACTAATTTACATTTGAAACATAACCAACTTCCAACAACTTGTACAAGAATTTCCATTATTGGAAAAAAAACGTTGCCACTGGACATTTTCCAGGTATCGATTCTAACTACATCGCCCTCAAATCATGTTCAGTGAAACAGATTTATTATATTAAATGCGTTTTCTAGGAGACAGGGTTGCACTGAACTTGAATGATTTTCCAGTGTGTTTGTTTCAGGGTGGACCATTAGCAATGATTGCAATTTCTACTCGTGGAATTACAGATCCATTTTTGTCATCTAGTTAGACGTACTGCTGTTCGATTTTTTCCAGTTCTAATGCACGGAGGTGTGCAAAGTGGATGAGGTTGAAAACATTTCCCCCATCCTGTCCATTAGTATCTCTCTCCTCTTCAGTCTGGCTGACTGCTGGTCCAGACCGATGACATTAAAAATATGTTAATTTGCTTAATGTCTGTGCGGTTTATTGGAGCAAAGAGCTCAAATGTTGATGACGCAACAACTCGTTCTTGATATTTGTGTGATGCTCAGAAACTTTTACAGTCAAAGTTTTTCTCTTCTGCCCAAGAACGTCACGAGACCTGCAGTACCATCTTTAAAAGAACAGGACAAAGATAGAGTTCTGACTATTTTAGACATCAACATGTGATTGCAGATCAGTTAGTGATGTTACACGTGAGTGGTATGATGAGGTAGGTAGGTTTGGTTTAGCCCCTTGACTGCCGCAGTTTGCGTCGCACTCCCACTTCTCTGAGTCATGACTTAAATCTGTTCACACTGATGTGACACGTATTCTTAGATCGAGTGTGATAGAAAGAACTTGCCTGAGGATCATCATGTTTTCTTCAGTATCAAAGTAATCCAGTGATTAAACTTACTTTTTAATGCTGCCAATGTGCCAAAACATGAACAAACGAGGCTGAAAAACAGGGCCCAAATCGTGGCGTACTACTTCTACTTTCTGTTTACACCTACCAAAGCATGATGTGAACTCTAGTTCCAAAATTCAAAGAAATACAAGACTAGTAGTAATCTGTTGTAAAAATAAGAATATGTGTCTGGATAACATGCAGCGACTCAGCTAAAAGCCTGTAAATAAATAGAGAGAGAGAGAAAACAAGCCCCGGGGTTCAAAGAGTTTATCTGTATGTTTTTGGCTTAATTAGCCAGTAAAACTAAGTGATTCTGTTAATAGTAACCCTCAGTACAACATAATGCTAATATATAAACTAGCTACTGTGAAAGTCAGCGTATTCATGCTGTCTTACCTATTGTAGAATAATTAACTGCCATGCACCTCCAATATGATCACCACAGGAGGTTGTTGTGTCACCTGGAAACTCTCTGAAGTCACTCAGCGCTGTGGTGGTCCCAGCAGGAATCACTTCAGACCCCTAATTGTGGCGTTTTTAAATATAATCCTCTGCATATCGAGCTTTATGAGTTCTAATTAAGGAAGCAACGGCTGCTCAGGCGTTATCAGCCGACTGCGAGGCAAGCGAGGCGAGGCCGGCTACCGGTCGAGAGGTAGAGGACAGCTTTTAGCAGAGTTTGATGAGACGGCAGCGCATCCGAACCTCATTAACTCTTTCATATAGACACCGGCCTCCTTCAGTGGGTAGGTGAGTCTTTTCATTTGTAATTTTGGACATGAACTTTAGAGGCAAACAGGTGCCAAAACATGTAAGGGTGCAGATCATACAGATTCATACTCTACGTCCAGTGATCCCTCCATAGATGCCTGTGAGGTGTGATGTGATATAGCAACACCGTTCATGACTCACTCAAAGTAATCATGCTGACTTAAACGTGTTTACATTCCGTCCTTTGCATTGCGATAGCGACTTATCACAGTGAGGACACAGTTTGCACTGATAATACCTTCGCTGGATCACAGAACACATATTTGACTTCCGCCTCTGAATGGAAGATTATTGAGATTTCCGCATCGTTCAGGTTTGCCTTCACTGTCAGCGTGAGAAACATGTTGCAGCCCGAGCTGACCAATCACAGTCCTCTGTATGGTATCTCCACAGCTCTGTGGATCAAATGTGTTGACGTGATGATGGCGCTCAATGAAATGCATTGAGGTATTACAGTTTATTCTGTGGGGCTTTCGGTCTGAACCAAAGTAATCTCAATAAACAGGTAGCAGCATATGAATGCAGAATCTGTAAGTAAGGGACAAGATCTTGGTCTCTTTGCAGTCTGAAGAGTATAAACCAATCACGTTTGAGCAGGCTTTAGTTGCATGCAGGTAAACAGTCCGTGTGTAAAGCAAAAAAGGCCGACATGTCAGCCAAAATATAATCTTGGAATCTGTTAGCTATTGTCTGATGATTTAGCTTTTTAAAGATGTATCTTGTGAAACAATCTGGTCGTAGACGTCGTCTCTCAACTTTAACAGGCACTCAGGAGAGAAAGTCTTGGCCCAAATATGGCTTTACTGGCAGGCCGAAACATTGAACATTGCCCGCAGAGGCTAAATCGTCATCAGACAATAGCGAAGTGGTTCCAAGATTGGAACCAAAGTGGTGCTCTGACCATTTTGCTAGTGTGGCCAATAAAACTTCCAAGATTGACAACAAAGACTGGACGAAACATGGACGTAGTATCTGTGATGTCACCCAAAAGGTTTCTGAAGAGCCGTTGTGAAGTTCAGTGTGGTGGCTCTGGTCGTCACCATCTTGGCAGTCCTGCCTCCAGATCCCGTCGATCTACTTGTGTGTTTTAAACTAGTACTGCACAGTACACCTCAACTGATGACAGGAAAACTTGTATCAATGTGAGGACGAAAGGGAGATTGGGTAACAACCCTGATGGATAAGTTCATCCTAAATGCCTAACAATCCTGTAAATGTGTTCATTTTTAGGAGAACGGTGCTCAGAGGGAATCCGCTAACTCACTCTGGGAGATTTTGTTGAGTTGAGTTTAACAATCTACTGAGCAGTCAGAGCTCTCTCTGAAGTGTTTCGGCAGTGAACGTGCTCCAAAAGCTGAAAAGTTACAAGACAAGAAGAAATTTTAAAGGCACTTTTCTGAGTCTACAGCAAACATTTGCTGCAGTCAGATTCTCAGTCGATCTAAAAATGTGATGAAGAGTCAGGGAGAAAGTTCAGCACATTATTGATATCGAACCAACAATAACAATAACACATTCAGAGAAAAAATGTGGCATCGACTGCCTCTGGCTGCCGGGATGAATCAACAGCAACAAACTGGACAAATTGGAATTAAGTCTGTTTGTGTTTTGGGATCATTTCAATATTCTTTATGCAAACCTGGAAGATATTAAAGCCAAATCTGCAAGACAAAGGAAAACATTTACAGATAAAATGAAGTTTATTTGTGAAAAGTTTCATGGAGTAAAACTGGAGACAGCTCATATAAAGGCAAAAAAATAAAACAGATTTTATATTTTTCAGTTCATTTTCTGAAGATATCTCAGGACACTTTTCATATAGAGCATCTAGACCGTACTCTTCATAACATTATTTACTGGGACTCGACATTTCCGGCACTATAGTTTGACTATTTACTGTTTCAACAACTCATTTCTTTTACCACCAGAAGCAGGAACAACGCAGACAGAACAACTTTTGGATGTGTGGGAGTCAATCTGCGGAAAACCGAATTCACCTCACACAAATCTAATGCACCTTTGCAATATGCTGATGTCACTGACATAACAAAACTTATTATATAAGTTAATGCATCAATATGTAAAATCTGGTAAGTGTCAAAATATGTTGTATGTTTCTGTAATGTATTGGCTTGGTAATGCTGATCAGTAATACATATTGCTAAATAGCAAGAATGGGAGAAAGAAAAACTATCATTCTGTTGCAGACTGAGAGGAATGAGGTTGATCCGCGGGTCGGTCAGTGATCAGATTCTTGCTCTGGTGGCTCAAACGTACACATATGAGTCACTCCATAAATGCTGCTAGCTGCAGCATCCATATGGAGGTTGTTGTGGTTACGGTATTTGACAGCTGAGGGAGGAGGGACCTCGTCCGTGCTTGGGCGTTCAGATTTGGCTGGGTGGTTAATAACAATGTTTTCTTTGGTCTGACAAACTCTATACAGACTTTAAAGATCACTGAATCATCACTGTTGCTGCTCAGACTCCACCCATCATCCACCTGCAGGCTTTAAATCTAGTTTTTTCCTTATGTAATTGTCACTTCCTCAATCTCCCTTTGTCAGAGCTCTAAAAATGACATGTGTGTATTAGTGTCTTCATAATTACATTGTGGTGACAACATAATCTCTGCCTGGAATATGTTCAGAGACAACGTTTCTACGAGTCAATGAAACCGCCCTGGAGACAGGAAGGTGGTGGACATACAATAGATGGCGGGCAGCAGAGTCCAGGTTCAGACAACAAAAAGTACTGTTACATATAAATAAACATCTATTGTCTGCTGATCGTTCCCTAACCTTAAGCTGGCAGTGCTTAAACATCGGCATAAAAAAGCTGAATAATGCAGTATGAGTATATAGTGTATTGCAAGATTGTCTGTTTTGGCTGAAAACAAATTAAAAACCCCATAAGTGAATATTTTACTGATACATTCAGTTTCAGCGGTTTTATGACTTGCTGCTACGTTCATAAACATAATTTCCTCTTAATAAAAAATGTTGTTTGGTCAGCGTTATGTTTCGCCGCTGCAAATTACTTGCACACAAACGTAAGTTCTTCAGATATACTTTAAAATAACTGCTGCATGTGAGGTGACTGATTAAAATAATTCATCCTTAAAGTACAACTTTATGTGTGTGATGAAAAGCCTGAAGAACTGTTTAAAATTCGTGCCCGTGGCGCACACAGCACCAAACCGCTCTGAGGTTTCAGGTTAGGCCAGTCATTCATTTTTTTACAGTGCACAGAGAGGTTAGACTTTTAACTAGATACTATGAGAACGTCTTACCAGCACTTCTCCACCCTTGCAGTGTCTTACATAAAAATGTGTTCGTTCATTATGACTGACTGAGTATTTTTAGACTTACCTAGAAGAATAGCGTGCTCAGTGCAGCTTCACACTGTCACAGAGTGCAGTACCCCCATATAACCTAGGAACCCTAATCAATGCCTCATTTAATAACTTTATCTTTATTGTAACTTAAACTATTAGACATTACTTTGTATCCATTTATGGTGGATCAAAACATACATCTTATTATGTGCCTGTAAAAACAGGTACAGAAATGTACTTTCTCTGTCACTGATATCATTGTTTGTCATAACAAAATCCACATGTTTGTGCACAGTTCATCAAAATGTGGACGTAAATTCATGAGACACAATTGCATAAGTCAGGATCACACTGCAGCTGCAACCCTGTTTTGGCCCGTTCTCCACATGGCTTCATATCCCACCAGGAGTGTTTCAGAAGCAAAGCCACACTTTGTTAACTAATTTGGTTTATGTGCTTCTAACATGAGTAAGTATGTCTGTTTTTTATGATCGGGAGTCTGCACGGGGTGTTTTATTTTGAAAATTGACCGGACTCTCTAAGCTGTTTCTGTGTTTGACTTCCTGCCAGCTCGATCTGCTCTGTGCTGCGTGACGTCCACCAAATAACAGCCGCGTATCCTCCATGAAGCAGAGCAGATAGCTGCTTCTGGGACGCTTCTGAAACACACCATGGCGCGTCTGGTGGAGTCAAAAACATTGTCTTTGAACGGCCGCGTTCAGCCATGCCGGGTGGGATCGAGCCATCAGACACAAAAAACATTTTAAAAAAAAGCAAAAATACTCAAACTGACACATTTGCGAGCATACTTGTGATGTGCCATGTTACATTGATTTGGCGTGCATGTTAAGATCCGAAATGAACACGATGAATTTAAGCACATGATCAGTGGCTGACAAGCAGCTTTTTCTGCCCTGATCTCATCATTAACACAACAGAATGCAGTAATACAGTAAAACCTCTCTGGTGTCACCATGTTTACTTATATTTATGTTGTTTATGTTGTTTCTGGGGATGATTCGGCTGATTTTCCGCCTCGTATGCCGGCATGTATGTGAATAATGCTGCTCACGTTGCAGTTGTTGGTCTACATGTACACATTGCAAAAGAGCAAATATATCATACAGCAGTGTTTACTTACAACTGCTCGTTAAAGGTTCTTTCATTTAGTGTGGAGTGATTTTTTTTCACGGCTAACCCTCTCAGATTGTTGCCTTTGAGTAATTGTTAGAGGCCTTAAAAGGGAAAACTCTCTCATAATTTACAAAACAAAAGGCGAAGAATGAAGAAAAGTCAGAAAAAATGAAGATAAATTTGTGTAGCATTTCGATGTTTTTCTTTCTTCTCGTCTCATTAATCACCGTGCGCCCTCCTCTGAACGTGCCCTGACCTCCACGCTGGGAATCGGGTGGTTAAAAATACAAAGCTGGAGTTTATATTACATGTAGAGGAACTTCTTCATGGCCCCATTTGACACTTTGCTGACTTTTGTTGAGCAGCTTTATGCACACAGACAAGAGACAGCTGCAGGTCCGTTTACGTCGGCCTCGTATTTACATTTTTATGTTTAAGCTATAGCTCCATTACTGCGCTCCGCTCATGTGTGCAAACTGCAGAGCACTAATAAGCCCATCTTAAGTGTTGTTTAATGAACTATATACAGAATAAAGACCATCATTTCTGTCTGCGCTGCTGCTGCGTGTTAATTGTCCTCGTGTCTCTGACACCGGATCAGACTGGCTTAGTTCAGGGTCGTGGTTTGCAGAATTACACCACTACTAGAGTAATCTCTGAGCTTTAAGCTCACAAGATTTATTAAAATATTCAGTGAAATGTAACCATTTTGCATTTTTTTGCTGGCTGATATGTGTGGAAATGTCAAAATATTCTATTCTGGCCTTTGGCTTTGTTCTTTCCCCAGAGTCCCTCAGTTCGTTTAAATCATTACAAAAACCTGAGGCTACCTCTGCACACCGGCCTTGGACTCGCATGTTGCTTTGCATTTTCCCTCCCACATGGCTCATTTCTGGCATTTACTTCTGTGCTGTTATGGCACTACTGATTGTTTGCCTTCTGGTTTGTTTGTCTCTTATGTTTTTCTTTTTTAGAAATGAGCAGTTAGCATGTATTTTTTTGCACCGCTCTCATATGTCACACGAGTGTGATCATAGATGTGGTTTCATTGGGTTTTTGATTTAATTCTGGTGACTCTATGATCACTGCTAAATTCTGTGGCCTGAACTTTCTCCTTTTGAAACAAAACACCCGTCGGTTACCAGTGGCAACAGATGAAAGATTCAATAGGTGCATCTATGTTTTCCAAGTAGAACATTGTAGCAACAGTGTGCAGCAATAAAACAGGAAGAAATGGTGCAGTGAAGGCGGAGAAGCTAGCGCTGTTAATTTCCTTCTTGGAGCAGCTCGAGCTGCCGTTACAGGTACAATAGAAGGCAGTCTGCTGTAGGAAACACATTTATGTTGTCAAATAGATTGTCAGTCTAACTGCTGTGAGAAGTCTGTTATGTGCACAGAAAGGCTAATTTCTCAGCTGCCACTTTGTATTCACACTGAAAAGGCAGAGATGCTCGAAACATGCTAGTTAGCTTAAAGTGTGACTAAACACCCAAATTCTGCCAGCTTCCCCTCGACCAGCAAGTTTAACAAATGCAGCAGAAGACAGTCACATTACAGCTGCCGGTAGTCAGAGCTAACCAAACTTATCATCTATGTACAGCTGCTGTCAGTCTCTCTGTGTCCGCACTGGACGCACAAAGAGTTCGCTGGAGGTATGATGAATGTAAGCACAGTGTAAAAGTTTCTGTGTGGTAAATGTGTTGTAACGTTAGCTACGATAGCAACTCAAAGAGGCTAAATCCCCGGTGCAGTGTGCAGAGTCAGGAGACGCTGGTTTTATCGAAGAGGACAGGAAGTCGGGGGGTGTGTGGTGATGAAAGCTGCCACCATGTATGTCACCTGCCTCCAGATCAGCCAATAGGAGAATTCAAGTGCAATAGCCAGGTTTCAACCAGCAGAGGGAGGTCGCTATGCATAATTATAGCCCAATATGGAAAATTGCTGCTCAGGTTTGTTGTGGTCGATATATTTGCTTGTTTGTTCGTTGCTATTTTATTTTCGTCTGCATTATTTACCTTTTAGTTCCTTTAGGTGGATTCTGTGGTTCACTAGTGTACTACTGTTTTATTATTTATTGCTTGTCATAATGGTGGTACTCAGGAGACTATTTTTTTCTGAGGTGGTACACGGTGTAAAACCAAAATGCTAGGTTAGAGGACGGCATCTCAAGATTTATTACAGCACAGGCCACACCTTAACGATGGGTCCAAACATCTGACATCACTGGACATGAATACTGGGCTTAAACCTTTTGTACATTTTACCGTGTGTACTGTCCTGATGATTGGTGTGACTCACAGGAAGTAGGCTGTGGATATAAGCCTGCCTTTGTACGACTATTTAAACCCTTCAGCTTGTTGACATGTCGACGCCACCTGGCCTTAACGAGACAATTGTGGTCGGTTTAAAGAAATACAAACAAAATTAGTTCAGCCAGACCTTTGTGCTTCTCCTTCTGCTCGTACAGCCCTGAAATAATAAGTATGATCAGTGATCTTGTTTGCATTCAGCAGGAACATGACATAGATCATGCATAAATAACAAAATACTTGAAGTTCGGTAGATCTCAGCAGTCTTCCACCTTCCCCTCACCCCCCCTCAGAGTGTGCCTTGTGGTTCAGCCCAACAAGCCGTTGATTTAAATGGAAACTTAAACCTTAAAAACACCTTTCAACACATTACAATGCACCTGTGGTATTTTCAGACTCATGTTGTCCTTTTGTTGCCGTGTTACTGTTGTTCCTATCTACATTACGAGCTCCTTTATATCAACTTGTGGTCGTCTTCAAAAGTCAATATGATACATGCAGCGACCAATCTATCAAAACATTGCTATGCATTCACATTGTACTTTTCCTCATGAATGCTCTTACTTTGTCTCTGGCTGATAAACTGCTCAGCGGCTTCGTTCCCTTTTTTAATCACATCTACCCCAAACCCCCTTTTTATCTGAGTATTCCAGTCGACTTAGGGATTCACTTTCCAACATTAGGCTGGACTAATCATTTAAAAAATATAATTCTGTCATATTGTTTCAAGTTTATTAACGAGGATTCATCCTCAGGCTGCTATAAAACACTGATATAAATTACTTCTGTAAATCCATCTATCCAGGGAAACTAAAAACTTCTTGAGTAATTTATAAATTCAAATTATGAAATTGAACCTTGAAGCGTAACTCTTAAACACACACAGAGAGTGAGGGAGAGTCCACCCAGGACATTTTACAGCCCGTATCTTTTCCATTTTGGAGACGTATCATTGATTACCAACTAATCTGAGCTACCACAGTCATTTGAGACACAACAGTAAACACTTTTACCGCTTTCTTGTTTTCATCTTGGAAAGCAATACAAACTTATTCTTAAAATAACTCCTGACCATGAAGAGAAATGAGTAAAATAGTCCCCCAAACATGGAACATTGCCGACCATTTCTAATAAGGAAACAATACTCTGTGCCACAGACTTTAAGGTCAGGGAAAGGCTCCTGAAAAAAAGTTGTTGGTGTCTCCTCTGCTGTGTGATTCTCTTTAGTTCTCCCTCTGTTCTCTCAGACCTCTGACATTGTTTCAGTGAATCTCTTCCCTGCTTTCTCGCTCATGAAATTCAATTTACACCCCCAACACACTCAGCTCTCTGTATTTGTCTCCTTTCCCTTTTTCCTGTCATGAGTCTCTGCAGCGCGATGTGCTCATCGTGCACTGCAGAGCTGCATCATCCAATCTACTGTCATATGAACATAAAAGCCTGATGCGCCTCATAAACAGAGACCCTTCAGTCTGCAGGTTAGCAGCAAACACAGCGTTGCAGAGTGGGACAATATTTGTGAGAATGCAGCCTGTGTGTGTGTGTGTGTGTGGGCGGGAAAGGTTACCAAATCCATATAGAATAAACACACAAGACCTTTTATGTATTTCAGTGTTTCAGTGCTCCGGTGAATCAGCGACGATTGTTTCCAAATGGATGTTTTTGTACAACAGAGACAGAGAAATTTATAATGTCACAGTATCAAAGTATTCATCATGCAAATGGTCTAAATACGACCCCGAGTTGTAGCAGTTAATGTGTTTTATTACCGAAGGCAACCACTTATTCCAGAGTAAAAATATCATCGTTCAATAGTGACAGATGCAGCGTTTTACTGTTTTTTTCAGGTCTGTGTTTGTAAAATGGAGGAACAGCAGTCTGTGGTTTTAGCAGCAGCTCCATAAACCAAATACAACTCAGACTCCTGCAGCAGATTCACCACGTACCTGAAGTACAACAGCTTTATAACAGATACTGATACGATTAAGCAACGTAATCTCTACTTAAGGTTCACTACTCGCTTCTTCTTAAGCGTTATTTTTTTGGCATTTTCTTGGCAAAGCAGTGAAAGAGTGAGAGAGGGGATGATGTGCAGCTAAAGGCCTCGGCTGGAACTGGACCTGGGCTGCTGCAGAATGGACTCAGGCTTTATACACGGGGTCGGCGCTCCACCAGATGAGCTACCGGGCGCCTCGTTCTTAAGTGGTTTGGACAATTTATCCTTGACCTTCGGAAAGAACAGTCGAGGACCACTTGTTGACCTTGAGCTTTCAACATATCATCGTCTTCATCATTAGAGATGTGGAAGATTCTGAAGTGATGAAGTGAGTTTGCAGCCTGCACAAAATCCGAGCCTACCAATGTTAATTATTGACTTTCAAGCCTCGGCTAGATTAGAACATGCATTCATGCGGTGGAGGGAGGCAGAGATTATGATTATTTAAAGTATTTTGAAAGTGGACATCTGGGTTTTGGATTTATGAACTTATTTGGGAAGCAGGAACTGGAGAAGACTTGTGCTGTGTGTAAAATCTGCCTTACAAAAGTGAAATACTTACGTAGTACACAGCGCCGTTGCTACCATAACGCACGCTACGCATAGGGCACCAAACGGTTTGTCGATTAGGCTGCACCAGTCAGACACACCTGACCTTAAAACAATGGAAAGATTTCTTTAAAAAGGCAACAGGAGTCTGGTGCTGAGAGAAGGAAAAGGGAAAAAAAAGAAACAAGGGATGTGGAAAAATGTTATTATTTAATCATCTAAAAATTCAGTTTTTCAGATGTATATGTAAATATCATTGTTGAGATGATTGTTGTTACATTTTATTGAAGCAGATTGCACTTGTAGGAGTACAATAAATTTGATGAACCACATTAGCTGTTTTCTCCCTGAGCTAACATAAGCTAACAGCATAAAGATTTATTTATTTAGCATTTATCTGACAGGGACAATGCAGTACATATACACACGTTAGAAACAGCTAGTATCATAGTGTTCATAATAGAAAGAAAGACACAATAAAGTACACGTTCAAAGACGTACATGATGACAGGCGTGTTACTAAATGAATGAGGTCAGATCAGAATGATGGAAAGTTTGTCTGACTGACAAGAGAGCAAACTTCATCTGCTGATGAAAACATCTGAAAGCTCCAGAACACGAGAGTAAGAAAACATTCACTGAATATTGTGAAGATGTGTGAACTGTCGAGCTCAATCAGTTTCAGTCAGTGTCGTTCTCCACCTCGTCCAGTCTGCACACGCATTCATACATGTGGCTCCTCATCACTGCCTCTTACAGTCTGCAGCTATATTCATGCAGCTGATTTAATGAGCGGCACCATTACATCTTGGCATGTGTCATGACGTTCAAACAAGTCCAGCGTTGCAATTTTACAGTTACAGCACTACAGGAATCTGCACAAGCGACACACTCAACATACAAAGACACACAAAGGTCCATTTATTTCCTCACAGTCATGAAAACTGAAGTGGAAAAATGGACCTTCAGAACACATGACAACCTGCAGCAGTGGACGTCAACAGCCAATCCATTTCCATTGTTGCTTTTGTTTTTATTACCACCATGACCCGTGATTGAATATTCATTCGCGGTCGTCCTGGCGGTGATTTTAATGTTTGACACAACTTGCTAAACAACCTCTTGAATAACAACCTTCTCGTCTGAGTGTTTACCAAAAGTCTAACTGAATGTTCCTATTTAAATATTTTGCAAGTAACCATGGTGGATAATCCACTCCAGGATTTCATCATTTACAGTGCAGCATTTTCATAGAGTCCTTCAAATAAGCGACAGTTCCACCTACGACAGGTATAAACATGGTTGAGAAGTTGACTGTAACTTTGCAAAGTTTCTCACTTTTCTTCAGTTTTGCTGGATACAGGAATAAATGCTCGAATAGCCTGATGATCAAGTGATATTAGGGATGTATTGAAGTTACAGATGTTTATTCTCCAATCTAAAAAATCCAATCTGTGTTTGCTAGCTTTGCATCAACAACCTCAAATTCATCTTTTTAGAGCTGAATCCAAAATCTTTCCTTATCTTAATTAGCCATCATTTATTTGCCATAACCACGATCTTTCCTGACCTCAGCCAAACCTGCCATGTGGAGATATTGCAGAAAGTATTGCAGAATCATCCAGTGACATTCTTGTTTGGCAATAGAGCTGAGATGATGTCCTCTGTTTCAACCTTTTCTCAGAAACAGCTCGGTCAGCTTGGTTATGCCAAGTTTCAAGTTTATTTCATTTATATAACATCATAAAAAAAAATATATAAGCAGTTTTTTTTGTACCAAAGTGCTTCACAAAGACTGACATACTGTATATGTTTACACATACAAGCAGATATATGCTGTATGTGCAAAATAAACAGATTGAGTTTCAACACAATTAAAAACATTACATGGAAAGTAGCCAAGTTAAATGAAATGACAACATATGTTGGTTTAAACTGAATTTAAAAGTCCCCATGAAACAGAAGGCAGACTGCTGTTTACTTCCTCATTTTTATGTTTTTCAGCTCAGGAGGGAACTTTTTGCAGCTATTGATCAGCGTTTACAAAAGCCAATAGCGTGTCGCACCGCTATGCACTGCAGCTAGCGCTATGACCTATTGTGGCCAGTCTCGCAGGGAATACAGTAGCCTACCGAGGTGGTTTTCTTGCTGGGTTAGCCATAGATGACTGTAGTAGCCATCACTCAGTCAGTCCTCAGTGTTTATTCACCAGACTCTCGCTGCTTATTATTTACATATCACCACATCACATCACCTCACACCTCTCTGTGGGTAGTTTGCGGTCTTCAGTTTACTCGAACCTGTTTCCAGACTGTGGGAAGAAGCAGAGTTCGCAGGGTTTTTAAAACCCCAGAGCTTTGACAGGACTAAACATTGAGTCACTCTTCCCACCCAGGCTTTTAATATGTCGGACAATACCAAATGATTCAACGCAACCACGCCTGCCACTGCTGATCACAATAGAAATAGCTGCTCGCGGTGTAAACACAGGAACAACGTGTCGAAACACACTGTACTCCATAAAAAAATATGACAAGGACAATATAACAGAACTCTGGGAGAGCTGTCGAAAGTTCGGTTTGGTTCCAGCATCACTGGCGGTATAATATTTTCTTCTTGGCTTTTTGAACCTTGTTTAAAGGAGAATTTGATATTAAAAAAGTTTTTAAAAAAACACAGACCCACATGACAAACAGCCCTCTCAGAATTTGGCAGTTTTTCCCGTCTCTGTTTGAAATTCACATAACTTACCATTTCAAAAGTAGGTTATGCAGTATTATGGGATATTCAGTGGCGTCTCTGTACTGCATTTGCAGAGTTAGTCCGAGATGATATGGATCCGTAAAAGAAATCTTCTTGTTTAACACAAAAACAAAGATGAAACTCTTGTTAAGCATGCACCCGTGGGTGAGATTCTGCACTGCTGAATTAAATATGAGTCCCTTTTCCTCTCTTCCTGGAGGAGCTTTGGTCTCTTCGTCTCTTCCGCTCACATCTCTCTTTGAAGCCGGTGATGTTTGAGGAGGGGCTGGTTAAGAGTGCAGAGGTTTGTGTAAGATTCTCTCTGATCACTTCCACATCTGGGAGCTGAAACTTGTCACTTTTTGTGACGGGAGGTTAAACTCGGAGCTCATTTTAGCCGAAGCCCGGCACAAAAATTCATTTGCAGGCGGTATCAGAAGTCGGCCGACGTTGATCAACCGTTATGTAATTTCTCAGCGGCTGTTCAGCAAAAGTGATTTCCAGTCTTCAGCAGTTAATGTCGGAAATAATCAAATAGGCTGAGTCATAAGGAAGACTGTGCAGCCCCGAGGTGTGTTTTTCCCCCTAGTGGTTATTTTCGCTTTTTCTCTCTCAGCAGTCTGCTCATTTATTGTGATTACTTATTAGACTCTCATCACGGAGGAGTTTAACTTGTTCAGAGTTTGAGAGCAGAGCTGGTGAGGGGTTGTTAGCTCCAGCTCAGAGAGAAGGCTGATGTTTTTCCAGCTGCACCTCTGTTTCCGTCTGAATGGATGAGGCTGGATGTCGTCTGACGTGATCCCTGAGGCCACCACGGCCGTGCTGCTTTCATGCACCTGATCCATCCATCGCCGGCGACAACAAACCCACATTCAGAGCGTGATGCATTAACAGAATTTGTCAAGTATGTGATGGAGGCTCGATATCAGGAAGGTAGGAGAGAGAAAACTTTGTTTGACTCAGTTCAGAACAAAGAATAAAAAAATGTCTGTCTGTTTCATGTTCACACATTAAACACAAATAAACATGAAGTCACATGGACCGACATGTTGCTCATTCATGTCTCACTCACTTTTTTTAATGAAGACGCACGGCTTACAAATGATCCTGCATAATTACGTCGACCAAATTCGACTGGAACACGGCTTGTTGTTTGGCCTGCACCAGAGTTTGATTGACAGTTTTCACACCAGCCTTAACAAACCAACTAAAAAAAATCAAGATTAAACAAAACATGTAATAAATGTTTATGTATGTTCATTGTTGTGCTGAAAAGTAGGCTTACTGGTGCTGGAATATATTTTTTTATGCTACTTTATACTTCTACTGTACTACATCAGAGAATGAAATCAGGTTTATTCCAGTAACCTTTATAGTTACTAGTTTCTTTACAGATTTTATATACATATTATCAATTTATAAAATGTAGTACTTTCATTACACCAAATGAAAGAGAGGAGAAACATGACAAATGCAGATGCGTACAGGTGCTTTGCATGGCACAATTAAGCAACTAACATCCAATCATACATAGACAACTGTTGGCAAAGAGGAAAAGATCGAAGTGGCTTTAAAAAAAGGATTGATTTTTGGATTGCATTGACTAAAAACATCCACATTTAGATCTGTGGAAAGACGTCAGATGTTCGGACTCTTGTGTTTTGATGCCGGGATGCGACCGTGGAAAACCAGAAGAGCAACTCTTCCTCGGGTGACTGAGAATGTCAATGCAGGACGTGATCCGACTGTCAGCAACAACAGTTTGTCAGTACTTAGATAGAATATGATAGTCGAGCTGCAGTGCATAAAACCATCATTACAAAGACGGATGCACATAAGAGAGTTCAGTTCAGATGAGTCATCCTCTACACCGAGGGGACCCGGTGCTTCTGTTATGCAGTGGGGGGCATTTTGCTGGCATAGTTTCCTCACAGATGGAAAGGGTCACTGCAGATCAATACAAAGCTGTTCCTTTACCTTATGATGAAAGATTTCTATCCTGATGGGACACTGACCCTATCCACAGGACCACAGGGGTCACTGAATGAAGCATAAAGAAGAATTATGTGAATCATCTTAACCTAAGTGAACACCTAAGATCATGAAAACACCAAATGAGGGAACATCTCGTGGAAGAACGGTGTTCAAAGAATCGACACCAAGGTGAACTGAAGCTGTTCTGGCTTCACGTGGTGGTCCGACATCTTATTAAGAACGTTTAGTTGGTTTATCAACAACATAACAATCCAAAAATTGGATATGTTATCTGTATCCCACTGCTGATTAAAAGGCTTTATCAAACATCACTCAAACAGGAGAAAATAGTGCGGATTAATACACATTATTTAAGTGATTGGACAAGAGTCAATCCATGAGTTAGAAACTGAATGATGATTATCTGATCTGCCACTGTCAGTAATCAATACACAACCAATAATCAAACCATTAGCAGTTTGAAGTGAACTAAAGCTCCCTGCGCTGGCCCTTTAAGAAATATGACGTTTGAACAATTCATTACGTGTCCGTAACAACACATCAGCATCGACTCTTCAGCGTCAATATAATCTACAAAGATAACAAATGAAGAACTCGCTACCAGCGTTATTTTAGCGTTAGACGAGCGTTAGGAACGAGGCCGTGATTAACTTTGGCACCACGAATCACACGACCGAATCACAGCCGTGCTGTTATTCAGTAGAACAGCACGACCTCTCGTGTGATATTGCTTTTATTTGAGGCTCTGGTATTTCTGGCAGCGGGACGCCGCATGTGTGTGGAATTGAGTCAAAATAAACCACAGCGTGCCTCATTGATGCGTTTTTAATAGTTCTTGGACAACAATGGAACTCCTCGGCAAAGAGGAGCGCGATAGATCAGCTACAGATTTTGGTCTTTTCATGGGATTTGTTGACATTAAGAAAAATAGATAACATCACACCAGACTTATCCTTTAATTGCATTAAATGCGAGTACTTCCTCCACCACTAGAAACTGTGTCCTACTCAAACAAGAGACTTCAGATGAAGAGCATCTCGAGTTACATTATTTGGCTCATTAAACTTCAAAACACATGGTGATTTTTTTATGACCTTCACTGCAATATATTTCAAACCAGTCTGCTGTAAGTGAAGCTGTTGTTGTTTCACATCCTCCTCAGTTACGGAGTCACGGCATCGGCGAATATTCACCGGGCTTCTCGACAATTAAACCGTGTTACTGTTGTTGATTTTCTTTTTTTTTACAGCATGATGTACTTCACATTTAGAGATGCCTTGAGCAGAACCAGCAAGCAGACATGCTTCTGCAAAAGGTGTGAAAAGTACAGTATCTATATCTAGATTATTACAATTTCTCCTAACACATGCTCAACAAAAGGCCAATGTAAAAGTCAACAGAAGTTTCAGCTGTCGCGGCTTGAAGAGGATGTTTCTGTTCCTGCTTGTTATTTCTTTTCTCTCCCTGCGTGGCGGTTTTGTTTCAGCTACCAGTGGCAGGCGTCGCATTTGTTTATTGTCGTAATAATAATGTCTAAAAATGATTGCGGTGTATGGTTTTATTAACATGTTAGCTCGACTTAACAGCTCCAGTGCAACAACTCTCCAGACAGCTCCCAATTGAACAGCAGTAATTGGGTTTTTGCTTCCAATTTTCACCCTGGAAGAACACAGAAGCTGCTCTGGAAGGATTTCTGTCAGATTTCTCCTAAATTATTCACCAAAATTGGTCTCTGAATGCGTCTGAGGCAGCAAATAGGCCATCCAGTTGCATTTTACTTTTCAAAAAAGTCCTGGTTTTCATAGTTGTTCACAAGGTTTGAAGACTCACTGAGTCATCATCTGAACATTCTTCTCCATGGTCCGGCCTTCAGCATCAAAACTGGTCCTTAGTGGTTTTAAGTAAGTTTTTCCAGACCATGAGTGCAGTCTGATGGTGTTTTCACGCATGCTGTTTCTTATGATCACCATCGATTAACCATCGAGGTAAATAGCAGGCTCCTACACCCAGAGGCGGAGGCTGTTTTCTGGAGAGACAGTTTGCCAAAGAGTCAGCAGGATGGACTGACCAGGTCGCGCCAAAGTTCCCACGTAAATCCAAAGATCTTTTCTCACATAGGTTTCCAAAGACACTACCTACAGTACCTACTACAACATTAGTTGTTGTTTGTTAGAAACAATGTGGGTTGCTCGAAATTTCATCACATGATCACCATCAGTACACAGTGGGACTTACCCGGCTCTCACTTCCCAGTCGGAGGCTGAGTTTTCTGGGGTACAGTTCACCGAGGAGTCAACAGGGATGTCTGACCAGGTCACGGTGACTTTTCCACATATAAACTGGGACAAAATATTCTCATGTAGCTGAAGTGTTGTAACAAATTAAAGAGGAAGTTGTGTGATTGTCAATTTCTTTTTGGTTTTGAGATCGAGCTGTTTGTTGACTGGGAAGAAATCACTTTCATAGACTGTTTTCAATCTTTGATAACAGATATTTTTTCATACTGAACACCGCTGAGTCACAGCCACAGTCAGACTGACTAGAGAAGGTGAAGGGGGTTAATGTCTGTCCAATAATTCATATATATTTTTGCAACTCAAAATGACTTAAAGATTGTCAGTTCACAGTTGCAAACAGGTCAGAATGGTTTGTAGTTTCAAGGTCCTAAAACTTTAACAGTGAACATCAGTTTTTAAAGCCACTATTCCAGAGTCGGGTTGATTCATGGTTCTGATTCTGTGCTTTGTAACGTAGCGGTTAAGCTGTAAACCTCAGTGTTAACAGAGACAGGTGCTGCTAAACAACTTCTACAACCTTTTTTTTTTCTCCTGAACTAACTCTGAACTTTGATACAGCACACAACATACTGAAGATAGATAGATACTTTATTGATCCTGAGGGAAATTCAAGCATCCAGTAGCAGCATGAGACACAGTAAACATACATTAAAGATACATTAATATTTAACCTATACTGCAGTAAACATTTGTTAAAGTTAACCTATGAGATAGATCTGAATTTAAATTAAACCTTTGCTAAGATAAATATGTGCAAAGAAATTAAACATGTGCTAAGATCTTTACAAATAGAAAACTCTATAAAAGTAAAAATTATAGAAATAGAACTACAAATAGAGATTTAAAAACTATATACCTTTAACTTAACACTGAATGATAGATATGCTGCCAACAATATTGTAATGCACGTGTTGTTTAAGTAACACTGTGTTGAACCTGCAGCTCGTCAGTCAGACAGGCTGTAATTAAACAAGAAAACTACGAGCTTGAACTGCAGTTAATTATGCCGTTTTTTTTGGAGGGTCAAGTTTCCTTCTTTTGAACAGTGGGTGACATGACACCACCAGTCCCCGGTGGAGATCATGCTCATGTTATAGATATAAAGTTATCCAGTGATCCCTGCCGTCCTTCTTTTCCTTTCAGTTATATCAGTAACTGAGAGAAAGGCAGATTTGATTTGATATACGTGAAGGCTGAATTCAGTATTTCCAATAACACGAAATGGGCATGTGTCTGTGTATATAAAACAGCTCATGGCTTCAGTAGCCAGGAGGAGTTATGGGAGTCAGAGAAGTAGCATTAGCTGCTGAAGCTCGTGTTGATTGCCTTGTGTTGACAGCTGCTTTACCGCCAGAGCACACACACTAACACACACACATACGTGGCCTTTTTCAATGAGGAGTGAGGTTTGAGGCGCCACCAGCATCATTTCTGATACAGTTGTGTGTTTTTGAAGACTACGAATGCAATGAAAGGATTTCAGGCAGCAATATAAACAGCAGTGTGACATTTCCTCCAGAGCTGAAGTCTCGTGGATGGTTATTTGGAAAGATTTTTAACAGCCATGTTATTTTTTGTTGTTTTTTTTTCACCCCAAATTGTGCGCAAAAGCGTGGGAAGACATCAGACACCAACCTCTACACCTGCAGGAGCCTCAGTAAACCCAAATGTGATGTAGCTACACGACGAGCGATGTTTGGAGTAACAGTTTTCTTTCTCAAATGAATAATCTGACACTCCATTATCACCATCACTCCCTCTCTCTCTCTCTCTGTAGCGCCTCTATTCATGAAGCTGAACGTAAAAAAGTTACAGTTGCTCTCTGGGGGGATTCTGCAAATTGTTGTGGGAAGTTTAAGAAATTATGAGCTGAAGGAAAGTAGATGCAACAAAAAGAAACGTGTGAAGACGAGACGTCACAGAGCTGAACACCAAATCTCTGTTCATCTGTGAGCACCTCCACAATAAACGCTGATCAATGGAGAACAGGTGGCTGACATGCTCGACTTTATGAATATGGATATGAGTAATATGTCGAACATTGGCGCTCTGGCTACAGTTGCTCGCTCTGCAGAAGGGTGAGGGGGGGAAAAAGAGCATCAGTTGGGAAGAAAAGACCGCGGGAGACAGATTTCATTTCTCTACACAGAAGCGGTAAAGGTCAGTTAGAAGCCCATAATCAAATGCATCATGTCATGCCACGTCCTTGTTTCTCATACTCTACGTGACTGGAAAGCTAACGCTGAGCTCTGCGGTCTGACGGCATTAAGCCGGTCATCGTTTCGTCTGTTTTGTTTGATAGGTAAGCCGCCGTTATGTGGAAATCATTTTCAATATTTTTACCTTCTACGATTTCAATCCCTCCTCGGCTCTGCCGTGTTTGAATTATACAGAAATCATACAGAGGTCTCTCTTCAGGTGAAGTGTCGGTATCTGCTCAGAGAGCTTTGACTTTCTTCTGCTGCCAAGAAAAACCCCACCGCGAGACAGGCAGCCGTAACATTTCGGCCAAGACCAGCAGGTCATTATCTTGTTCTCGGGCTGTCTTTGGAGAGTTTCAGGGCACACACACACACACACACACACACACACACACACACACAACGAGTACATATGCACATTTAAAAAAAAAAGCAGAAATGCAACTCAGCAGTATTTTTCTGACCCGTCCTGGACTTATCCTAATGTCTCTGTCCACCGTGCTCTGCTATGTCTGCTAATCGTGCAGATTTCTACACTTGACCCTCCTTGACATGACGCATCTCTTGGCCGCTGAGGCTAGCTTTAAAGGGTCAGCGCTCTCAAATTGCAAAGAAAAAAAAAAAAAATGAAAAATGTTCTCGCTTTACCCCGTATGTCGTCTGACCATGCAGAACGTTTTGTGATTTTTGGTCTCTCAGACTCTTACTGTCACCCCGGTACAACAGAGGTGAATATTTATCGGCGTGCTGAACAAAACAATGAGCAAAAGAAGGATAGTCCAAAGACTTCACTGTCAGCAGTTTTCACAGGCATTATTTCTTCAGCAAAAAGTAGAAATCACTCCCCATTTGCTACCCAGTGCACTTCCCTTTATCATAAACGTCTGTGAGGTTCATTTTAATCGTGCACCGGCTGTTTTGGTTCATGCACCATGAAGTGCAAATGTTGTGGTGGTTAAATAATATACAATAAATATACTAAATATCATTAAGGATGGATGGATCCACACTTCAGTTAACACAAGCTGCTCATTTGGTATTAATTACTTCAAACAAATCAATAATAAAATGATATAATTACAAAACATGGGTGGCTGCATCACTTGTGAATGTTTTCCATACTTCTGTGTTTATGCTGATAATCTGTGATAGAAGTGACATGAGAACTGAGCGTGCAGCAGCGTTTAGGTGCTCACTGGTGTGCATGGTCTGATGAGAGTATTTTTGACATCAACACAAACATTTTTATTAAATTTGACTCCTTTTAAAGGACCGGTTTGTGCGTAGGATTTAGTAATTTTGATTCCTTCGTTATCTTGGACCTTTCCTGTTTCATGGACTTTAGATTTAGCCCGCTCCTTTTGCAGATTTGTTTGCTTGTTTGGACCGCCTTTCCCGGTTCTGAACCGTGCCTGCCTGAAGATCCGTGAGCTTTCCTCCATTCACCTTTGTGATATTAAACCATTGTTCTGCCTCTGTCGTGTTCCTGTTTACGCTGCTTGAACTGTGACACCAACTGAATACGCAGGACCTTAAATGTACAGCCAGAGGCAGATGTGTGGGATTTTGGACATGTAATTAGTATAATGATGATAGCAATTGATCGAATATTCATAAAAAAAGCAATATATATAACATTTAAGTGCTAAAAAGTGAATGTTGTAGACATGTTAAGGTTATGCTGGTTCAACTTTCACCTACTGTACTTGCTGTAGTTGTGTACTCACTCTGTGTGCCATGAGGAATTATTACTGATGAATAAAGTGTGGTTTAAATGTCCAAAAAGATCTGATCTGCAATAAACCATAATTATGCATTAACCAGCAAACAACCCTTTGCAGAAGTGAGGACGGTGTGAAATGTTTTCAGCTTCCAAATGTGCTCTCGCTCTTAAACCGGTCCTCACAGATGCAGAAATACATGAACACACAGACAGACACACACACACACCCAACTCATAACTCACTCAGGATATTTTCCATCGGTCTGCTCGCCCACCACATTATAAATCCTCCGTCATCCCCCTCCTGTACCTGTTTACCACATCCACAAACTCCCAGCTGTGCACACACACACACACAAACACACAAACACATCAGCTCATTAGCTGACCCAGAGCTCGGCTCCTGCCCTGCTGCGTGTCTCTGCGGAGCAAAGGTTAAAAGGTAAAGGCTCGAGGTGTCTTCAGTATGTGGGATGTGGGAGGCCGACTGACCCTCGTCTTATTTTCTCAGTAACTGGAGGTTCAAAAGTTCAACTTCCTGCAAAAGCTGATGTGTGTCCATCAATGTTTGGATCTCATAAAAGAGGCAGAGAGAAAAATGACTGAAAAGAAAGATGTCGCCAGCCAAGAAATGCCACCATTTTGACATCTGCAGCCGTCTCACTTTTCTCCACTGCTGCATGAGAGATTCACATTTCAAATGCCAGCAGGCACGCAAGGAGTCAAAGGAGGTGGAGGTGGGGGTGGAGGGAGTTGGCAGTGGAGGGGGGATATTGCGAGAGGGGCTGATTTGATCAAGCGGCAGGCGGCCACAGTTCGCCCTCCCCGTCTGCCACCCTCCACACTCCTCCTCGCCGCCCCATCTCTCTTCCACAGAGTGAGGGAATAAAAGTGACAGAGTGCAATCACTGTCTCTTATCTGCCAATGAGGAGAATGGGTATGGAAGAGATTGAGTGACCGGCCGGCTGTGGCGTGTCTGCCGTGTCAGCCTTATTGAATTATGACTCGGCAGGAAGTGGCATGTTATGAGCCGCACGGGGGCCCGTCGCGAGATATCACGGGCGGGGATTCGGCGCGAGGCGACAGGGCGGAAAAGCAGCTGAAATGAAACCTGTCTGTATGTAAAGTTCATGATGTCTTTTACGGGGTAATGGGATTTGAAAACATATTGGATTGGCCGTGATGAAAAGATGAGCTGCAGCAGGCTTCAGGTAATGTTATATTGGTGGTTCAAGGCTTCAATATAAGAAACAATAACTGTGAAAAACTAATTGGATTTAGAAGTTTTTGACCAATAGGGGGCAGACAGACTCTTTTAGCATCATACATTCAGAGGAAACAGAACTATATGAGTATCCCATTGAAGCTGTCCATCTGATGAGCTCTGATTTGGTCTCCACCATCTCCTAAGAAAAATATCTGGGTCCAGACTCTGTTCACCAAACAAACACTCTGTTTGACTGAGCTTGTTTGCTCGAAACAACTCCTTACATACCGGTTTGGTGAGAGCTGTGATTCTCAACCATATTGTTTGTTCACATGAATGCATATAGAGTACAGATATGAGTAAGAAATGGTACCCATCATTCTCTTAGATCTACCTGTTGATAGAAGAATGGTGGGTAATTTCTGGGTGAAAAGAACTATAGAGATGTCAACGAATGCAAAGGCAACTCTTGCACATGCGCCCTTGATCCAGAACAGTAGCGCCCAATTCAGGCGGGTATAACAAGAGCCGAGTTTGAAGCGTATCTGCAGTCATACGAGGAGGAAACCAAGAATTAATTTGTTGTTTTAAAGAGTGAAAAATTGCGTAGGAAACTTGTTTTATTTGACAAAGTTTTGGGAAGTCAGGCAATGGAGTTAAAGTGTGACAAAGTCCAGGAAGGGTGGAGTTTTTGATGAATGAATGGGGTCAGGTCTTTAACCCATGAGATGTCCCGAGTGAAAAGTCAGTGGTGATTTATTTTGTTAGGGTTAGTTTGGGTAAGTAAGGTTAATCTCTGTGAACAGATATCTGCATATGAATGCAATATCTGTAGGCGAGGGACCAAGATTTTGGCTCTGGTTTCTGTTTGTAGTCCAAATACCATTGAAATGCAACCTTAAATCCCATCAGCTATTGTCTGATGATGATTCAGCTTTTTGTAAAGTTATTTGCCTTCATATGCGGATTTGTTCATAGAGATTAGCAGAAATGTGTCTTTCTCATCCTTCTGGTTTAAGTTGATAATCCTACTACAGATAAAGTCTTGGCCCAGACATGTTTTCTGGATATCTGCTGTATACCGTACTGTTGCCCTGTGAGGCCAACGGGCCAATGGGTTCCCTGATAGGTTCAGGAACAGATCATGTTTGAGTTCAAATGAGTCAGCTTTGACTTTTGGTTTCACACAGGACCTGAACAGTTTCTTTCTTCTGGAACATTCTAATTAGCCCAATTACTAACCCAGTAAAGAAGCAACTCTTACAAGTCCTGAGAGAGTTTCACAAATCTAAGGTTACCATCTAGACACAACAACAGCTCTACAGAACATTTTAGTGCCTCTCATCTCATTGGTTTGGTTGCTGCTTTTACTCTTCACTTTCCTGGTTTTCAGCAGCTCTAATAAACTGCATGCTTCCTGTTCAGCACTAAACAGAAGTTAGTGACTATAGCTGGTGAGTGGAGCATTCAGCTGCTGAGGAGCCAGGCATTCCCCTGAGGAGTTAGTGTAGACCAAAACAGAGTTAAAGGGGTCAGGTTGCTGGAGTCAAGACTCCAAATGAATGTTAACACTGTTCCGTCTATGCTGGATGCAACTAGACACATTCACCATATCAATTTTATAAGGTGCTGTCAGTGTTGTGTTTACAGCTTGTTCCACTGCTCCATCAATTCATGCTGCTTTAAAGATATGATATGTAACATCTCATATGTAACATCATAGCCTATGTATTTTGTATTTTGTGGGCTTAAATCATCCCAATATGTCCAACAGCAAACCCAGAAGAAATCTCTAATTCTACTCAAGGTAACAATGCGTTTCAATGGGTCTGTCAATGGCATCACATCCTTGTTACCCCCTCTAGTTGCTACAACGTCCAGGGAAACGTGGGATACGTCAGAGAGTGATAAAAGACGTCTGTGAACATGACTACATAACACATTATCTCGTCAATAATGGTTGTTGAACAACGAAGACGACAACTCCTACGCTACTTCACAACTTCATCAAGCTACGTCTTGTTTTGATGTAAGAGACCACAAGTAGCCGAAAAGGCATACTGTGCATTTAAGTATCTAATTTGTATTACTTAAATCTGACTCAAACCCAAGTCTTAAGTCTGCAGATTTAAAGCTAATACAAGCAGCCAAGCTCCATAACCTCTACAGTTAAAGAGACAAATATATAGCTCAATGAAAATAGCTAATTTAGGCACCCTTCCATCTTTACCTGCTATGAGGGCATAGCAATGTGGGGGTGGTAGCCATGTAGAAATAATACATCAGTGCAGGTCATCACAGTTAGACCTTTTCCCATTCTTCCCAACCTGACATGAATGCATCATGAGCGTTAATGAGCACGTGCAGAGTTGGGTTTTTTATTAGTGGGTTTGGCACTCTATGTTACCATTACAAAATCTGCTTAATGCAAGTGCTGCCTTCACTTTTGTGATAGTAGTTGTGCATGTTTTTGCGATAGATATCTTTCTCGGACACGTTGTTTGTGTGTCACCAACCGTTTGGGATAAGGCAGCAACAGAAGCTGTGAACTTTCTTTCTCTTTACATTTTCAGCATCCTTCCACTTTCATCTATTTCACGCTTCCACTATCTTCTCCATCTCAGCAGCTTAACTCGTGTGAGTGACCCTCATTTGAGCAAGGTAACATACAAGGACAGCAATTATCAAAGGTACATTGAAGCCCTCTCTGCAGCTCAGGCCTGGGATATGGGAGAAAATTACACAGCAATAAAACAGTCACCGTATTTCTATGCAGATATATATCGTACACAGCGATAGGGCTGTATTATGGCTGTGGAGGTATTATATGAGGGAATAGGTACAACAGGCTCTCTGTGGCTACGTGCCCTGCCTTGAAATGAGCTCTGAGTACAGGAGTCACCGCAGAGGGCAACAGTCGGGATACAGTAGGAAAGGAGTCGATGAGAGAAGCATTTTCTCTCTGTTGACCATTTATGTGCTGTGTGAAATCACAGATATCTGCTGTCTGCTGTAATAAACACACATCCTAAAGCATCATGGGTGTAATGCAGCTGAGAGGGAGCCGCTGTCACTGCTGGCATTCAGGCTTTATACCCACAACTCTCAAAAGTGTACATCAACATGAATAATTACAAACACAAAGGTACTTCTATATAAAAAATGTCTTAATCTGTCATTGTTTTAACTGACATTAAAATGTCTCTGTTGCAAACTTAGTTACTCACTCACTCCAAAACAAAAAGAAACCAAAACTAATGAGACAGTATGGATTTTTAAAATGTCAAATAGATCTATGACAAAACAGCAAAAGCGTTTTATACAGAGTACTTTGATATTTATTATTTAGATCTCACTAAAAGCCTGACACCCAAACAGCAACGTTCCCGCTCAGAAAACATCAACATTTCATGTGTATTCCTGAGCTGAGAAATCTTTTTGTTTGAAGTCAGATACAGAATAAATAGTCTGAATGATGATAATAATAATAATACTGAATTATTACATTAATGGTTGGTTCTTATAAATCTGTAGATTGTAGATCAGCCACTGTTAGTAATAAATACACACAAACCATTAATTAAACCAATAATTAACATTCAGTCAACGTCAGACAGTTACCTACACTGTAAATTTCGGCTGTGAAATCCACAGTGATGTTCTGTGTTTGTGCCCAGTAAATTACTGTAAACCATTCCACAGTAGTATACTGTGTATTCAGTCAAAAACTACAGTAATTATAGAGTTTCTGTAAAAATTACACTAACGCATCATTCACTGTAGAAAATTACAGTAACAATAATGTACTGTAAGTTACTTGTCAACAGCTGCCAGTTAGTTACTGTGATTATATTTACTGTAAGTTACTTGTCAACAGCTGCCAGTTAGTTACTGTGGTTATATTTACAGTAAATTACTTGTCAACAGCTGCCAGTTAGTTACTGTGATTATATTTACAGTAAGTTACTTGTCAACAGCTGCCAGTTAGTTACTGTGATTATATTTACAGTAAGTTACTTGTCAACAGCTGCCAGTTAGTTACTGTGATTATATTTACAGTAAGTTACTTGTCAACAGCTGCCAGTTAGTTACTGTGATTATATTTACAGTAAGTTACTTGTCAACAGCTGCCAGTTAGTTACTGTGATTATATTTACAGTAAGTTACTTGTCAACAGCTGCCAGTTAGTTACTGTGATTATATTTACATTAAGTTACTTGTCAACAGCTGCCAGTTAGTTACTGTGATTATATTTACAGTAAGTTACTTGTCAACAGCTGCCAGTTAGTTACTGTGATTATATTTACAGTAAGTTACTTGTCAACAGCTGCCAGTTAGTTACTGTGATTATATTTACAGTAAGTTACTTGTCAACAGCTGCCAGTTAGTTACTGTGATTATATTTACATTAAGTTACTTGTCAACAGCTGCCAGTTAGTTACTGTGATTATATTTACAGTAAGTTACTTGTCAACAGCTGCCAGTTAGTTACTGTGATTTTCACAGTAACCGGTTTACAGTGAAGCGTTTCTGTAGCGTTGACAGAACGTTCCAAAATAAATATTATCAGTCTGAAGTGAGCTAAAGCTCCCTGCGCTGTCCCTTTAAGAAATATGACATTTGAACGGTTCATTCTAGAAACACGAAATAAAGGACGTCACATGTCCACAGTCTGTTGTATTTTCATCTAAACTTTATATTTTGGATTTTGTTGCAACTCGCAGTAGAACTCGCTCCCAGCCTCCTTTAGTTGGCCACAATATTTTAATGACAACAGACACAGGCAAGTATTTCAAATAAAACGATAATAAAATAAATGCTGGTTGGTGGATAAGTTACTTGCAAACACTTTTAATTCACCATCTATCATGTGTGACAATATTTTCAGAGTTTTTTCAGCTGTTGTGTACACAGAGTAGCTCACAAGTGAGCGTTCAGGAAATGTTGATGTGTTGCTTGGCAACAGTGCGGTCCAGTTGTGGAACTGTTTGTGTTGGTGGCGCCAAATAAATGATTAAATACACAAACAAAACATAATGTGTTGTCACGTACTGTTTAATAATAAATGGTGCTTGTAGAACTGTTGTATAAAAGAAATATCACACTCGAGGTCGTGCTGTTATTGTGAATATCAGCACGGCTGTGACACGTTCATAGGCACAAGGCATCTCATTTGATATTGTTTTAATATCAGAAACAGATTTTTTATTCTTTTTTAGTTGATTTGAATATCAGAGTCACGTAGTCTTACATGAAGGTCAGAATCTTGTGATTACTGATGTATTTTACTGCTGCTTTACTACTGACAGCCATATTATTATAATTTATGACTGTCAAATGCCACAGTGATAAAGTCACTTTTTTTCTTAATGTACGGACGTGTGGACGGACTGAGTGATGAATGAGTGTGAGAATGTGCAGCTGTGTGAATGTGAAAAAGGATGAATAAATAAAAGAAGATAAATAAATACACTGTGGGGACAAATGTGTCCTCAACCAACCAGGAGTGAACCGATGTATCTACAGCTTTAAAGTTAGTGATCACTGGTCAAAAATGCATCTACAAAACTAGATATCAGTTTTAAATCTCACAGGGAGTAATAACACAGTTACGGACTGTACACATCCAAATCCTCAGCCAGGTAACCAATGTTTGCAGCGTCCTGCTGTTATGTGGAAAACCACAGGTGCTGTGTGCAGCATGAAATAGGATTGCAACTAGAGGTGTGCACCCAGTAGTGCAGATATCCGACAGGTGCACCCCTGTGCAGGTACCAGATATGCTCAGCTTGACAGATTTGCTCGGGGGGGGGTCCTGCATTTCCGGATGATGTAACACATTAATATGATTGGCTGTACGCCGGAACGTTTGCAGGTGCCATGTGTTCGAAATTCAGCATTGAATCCAGACTACAGTTTGGACTGACTCAGTAGTCTGCAGGGCGAACACACAGCATCCCTCCTATATCCACAAGATATGACAGTTAAACAAATTTATATAGCGCCTTTCTACACATCACATTCACCCATTCATACGCGGATGGCAGAGGCTGCCATGCAAGGTGCCAACTGCTCATCAGAAAGTAACTAATCACATTCACACACATCGATGGCCGAGCCTTCGGGAGCAATTTAGGTCAGGTAGTTCAGTGTTTTGTGCAAGGACACTTGGCCACACAGAGTGGAGGAGCCAGGGATCGAACCGCTGATCGTCTGATTAGTGGATTACCCGCTCTATCTCTATTAATCTAGATAGGGCCTTTCCTGTTTTCAATAAGTTAGGAAGTGGAGGGCAAGACGAGGTGTATTCAGTTGGTTGCAATCTGCAACTTCATGGCTAGATGCCACTAAATCCTACACACTGGACCTTTAATTGACAAAAAATGATAGTTCTTTTGGTCTTCTCTGTCCAAAAGAACTATTCCTTTAAAGCTGGGAATGGGTGTTCTGTCGTTTTGGTTTCCTTTGGTTAAAATCAAAGACTGCAGCCAAGTTGGTAGTTAAATCTGTAGTTTTAAAAACAGCTGATTATGAGAAAAGTCGTCTGTGGCTTCAGTGTTTTCTTAATATACAGCACTTTGAAATGAAACACTTCATATGGTTAATAAGTAAAATAAATATACATACTTCCAAAGCAAATGCACAGATGTGCTGAAAATGACTCTTTTTAAGAGGAGCTGGCACTTTACCTAAAAGAATGCCATTAGTGTTGGGTTCACTTAAATTTATAGTGACTCATGGTCTATGCTGTTTTATGGGCATTTTCCTCCAGCCAAGAACTGTTTCTGCGGGGGGAAACTCGGCTCTGTAAGATGCCCAAATTCACTTCCTACTGGGTGGTATCGCAGCGTGTGTGTAGTCTTAACATGAAGCTGCCTGTGCTGTGTATCTATGATTTCTTCTATGTTTGACCCTTCTGACCCCCCATCATCTTTCAAAAGGTTATGTGGTGGCTTTGATTTGATGTGGCCTTTTTTTTTTTTCTTACACACTTGTGCATTTTTGTGGTTGTACATTTGATGGTGATGGTGCTTTGTTGGACAAGGCTCCAGTGAAAAGAGAATTATTGGTCCTTGTTCGTATAAAGGTCAGAAATGAAATAGTTTCATGACCAAAAAGGGAGGAAAAAACGGAAAATAAAACAGGATACTAAAATATAAAAGTTTATCACTCTCGTCTCTGCTGGTGTTCCAGTTAAAGGTTTAATAAACTTTTAATGTTAAGTACAACAGCTCCACAAAATGTTAAAAAAGTTTTAGTCTGTTGCAAATCGTGTTCTTCTGCAATGGTCTTTAAGTGGGCGCCCGTTCTCCTTAGCAACCCATGTAATTGGTGCATATGTTTATATATATGTATGTATGAACCCATATGGTATTATGTGGTAAACAAAACAAAGTGTTAATAGCAAAATATGCTTTATATTTCAGATTCTTCAAAGGTGCCAAACCATTTGTTTTCATGATATCCATGCACAGTCTTGGCATTCTCTCAGTCAGCTTCATGAGGTAGTCACATTCTTGAAGGAGTTCACAATTATGCTGAGCACTTGAGCCATCTCAACTCGGTTTAGGTCAGGTGATTGTGGAGACCAGATCATCCTCCTCCTGGAGGTGTGTTTGGGGTCAATGCCCTGCTGAAAACCAAATTGATAGTTCCACTAAGCACAAATCAGATGGGATGGTATACTGCTGCAGAATGCTATGTTAGTCATCAACAGTGTCACCAGCAAAGCACCTCACACCATCACACCTCCTCCGTGCTTCACAGTGGGAACCACACATGCATCCATTCACCTTCTCTGCATCTCGTAGAGACACCAAGGCTGGCATTAAAATCTCAAATTTGGACTCATCAGCCCAAAATCCATATTTCGAATGGTCTAATGTTCATTCCTTGTGTTTCCTAGCCCTTAGGTACTTCTCTTTTTCTTGTTGGTCCTCCTCAGTAGTGGCTGAAGGTCTGATTCACAGTTCTCCTCTGAACAGCTGATGTTAAGACGTGTCTTCTACTTGAACTCTGTGAAGCATTTATGTGGGCTCTAATTTGAGGTGCCATTAATTGCTGATATCTAAGGCTGGTAACTGCAATGAACTCTTGGTCTTCCTTTCCTGGGGCCGTCCTCAGGAGAGCCAGCTTCATCAGAGTGTTTGATCGTTTTTGCGACTGAACTTGAAGACACATTCAAAGTCCTTGAAATCGACTGACTGACCTTCATGTCTTAAAGTAATGATGGACTTTACTTAGTTGAGCAGTTCTTGCCATAATATGAATTACTACAGTAGTTGAATAGAGCTATTTACTGAAGCTCTGAACAACAACTGATGGTCTCAAACACATTAAGACGGCAACAAACTCCACTAATTAACTATTGACAAGGCACATCTGTTTACTGAAAACCATTCCAGGTGACATATTTGGTTCACTTCATAACTCCATATGTGTCCCTTCATAGTTTGGATGTCTTCAGTGTTGATTTACAATATAGACAATAATTAAATTAAAGAAAAACCATTGGACGAGAAGGTGTGTGAACTTTTTAATATCATAATGGGGCGGCAGTAGCTCTGTCCGAGTTTAACCTGAACATAAACATAAACTAACCCTTACAAAAGAAATCATCACTGACTTTTCACTCGGGACATCTCATGGGTTAAAGACCTGACCCCATTCATTCATCAAAAACTCCACCCTTCCTGGACTTTGTCACACTTTAACTCCATTACCCAACTTTCTAAAAACTTTGTCAGATAAAACAAGTTACCAACGCAGTTTGTCACTCTTTAAAACATCAGATGAAGTCCTGGTTTCCTCCTGGTATGACTGCAGATACGCTTCAAACTGGGCTCTTGTTATACCCGTGTGAATCAGGCGCTACTGTTCTGAATCAAGAGGGCATGTGCAAGAGTTGTCTTTGCATTCGTTGACATCTCTATAGTTCTTTTCACCCAGAAACTACCCACCATTCTTCTATCAACAGGTAAAGATGATGACAGGAACATTTTTTTTTATCATATCTGTACTCTTTTATTATAGATACTTTATTGACCCCTCAAGGAGAAATTCTTTTTTTGGGGGGTGGCAGTAGCTCAGTCCGTAGAGACTTGGCTTGGGAACCAGAGCGTGGCCGGTTGAAGTCCAGTAAGGACCAAAGATGGAAACTGGCACCTCTCCAGCTACCAGTTCACCTCCTGGGCACTGCCGAGGTGCCCTTGAGCAAGACTCCAAACCCCCTGGCTGCCCATCACTCCACCATCTCTCCACATTTGCATGTCTATGAGCCCTTTGTGTGTGTGTGTCTGTGTGGTTGTATTTCGGGTAAAAATGCATGTAAAGAAATTGGAGTGATCGAGGGATCAATAAAGTATCTATTCTATTCTATTCTATTCTAATGTGTGGTCATGAGCAGTGACAGACACCACGCCTGGACAGATGAAGAGAAAAGAGCACCACCTGCACAAACCTCATTGACAGAAAATCAAAAAGGGAGAAGCCGCCACACGCTGCCCACACTCGTTTGATTGACAGGTGATCTCTGGGAAGAATACTGTACGGCGGCGCTGAGCGCTTAGCAACAAAGATGGAGACAAAATGAAAAAGGAAGACAGGAGGAGGGGGGGAAAGAAATAAAACAGGATGTCATGGATTACCTCTTCATAAAGGATTCTCATTTCCAACACATCCATTCTCATCAGTGTGACAGCTGCTGATCTCAGTGTGCCAAAGCCTGCCTGCCCAAATAAAAACACGCAATATGTTTCACCCACATCATCATCATACTGTTGCCACATCTCATCCTGTGGTGATTTTTTTTTTTCTTGCTTGTTTGTTTGCTTTTTTTTTTTTTTTCTCCACAACAGCCTGAAGAAAAAGTCAGGCTGCCGTAACGTGTCAATGCGCCTGTCACCTCGAGGTGGGAGGAGGAAAAGGGTGGAGGGGAGGCAGTCACAGTCACATGCAATACTGCATTAATTGGTGTCACTTCACCGGGGGTGCAGGGTGGTGGTTGGGTGGAGGGGGTAGTGTTACATTAGCCCCCTCCTCCTCTTTCCCCCTGACAAGCTAATTAGTCTTTCTGAGCTGCAAATACGCCCGAGTGTGTTAGAGCATGCATATATGTGTGTGTTGTTGTGGGGGGTCGTAAACAGGTATGTGGGGGCATGAAGGACACAGGGCTTTACAAGGAGATGGATGAAAAATGCCCTGATGAGTTATGGGTCATCAACACCTTCCTCTGCTGCTAATCAGCACCATGTTTCCTCCCCCGCCTCACCCCTGCCACGGCGCCACCGCAGCACCCTTTTTTTTTTGACAAACGCTGAATTACCAGTCGAGGCCTCTCGGATCCGTCAGCCAGCCAGCGCTCATTTAGTTTTGTCTTCTGTTAAATAAAAGCAGCTCATAATTTAAGAGGATGTCCACAGTCATGTGGGTAAATCTGAAACTGATTTCTTTCATAACGTTTTCAAATGAAGACATTCCAACCCCGAGCTTAGTGGCAACCGCTGCTTTATTACTTTGTAAATGAATGCTGTACACAAGTTACAGCAGCCTGGATGTTTTTGGCTGACCAGTCAATACTTCTGAAAGTAGCTAAAGCAGGAACTTTTGGGGAGGGGAGGGGGAAGAAAAGCTCTGGTTCTTTTGTTTGAAACGCAGTCCCACAACTCCTAAAAGAGTTCCTGTAAAAATTCTGGCACCAAAAAAAGAGTTATAAAACGACATTTTGCCCATTTGTGGCAAAGAAAGCAAAAGAAAGTTATCAAGGTGTCTTCAGTGTGTATATTATGCAGTTTGAACATATTATGTGTAGGGGTGCAACAATACATATTTCTGTATTGAACCGTTCGATAGAGTGGTCTCGGTTCGGTACGCACTATGACTCGAACAATACGCAATTTTATATTTATTTTATCAACTTCTGACAATGCGCTCTGTGCTGAAAGCTCAGTCGATCCGCGCTCGACTACTCCGCCTTACGCCGAAACTCCACTGCACACGCCTCTGGCGTAGCGTTTCAGAAGCAAGCGTTTAGCCCGCCAGACTTTGTTAACTCGCTCAGATTTGGCCATTTTCCCGGTGTATGTTCTTCTAAACATGCTTCTACATGTGTAAATATGCTCAAGGTTAATGAGTTTCGCTTTTGTTTTTACGACCGGCAGTTTGAACGGGGTATTTTATTTTGAAAATCCACCGGATTCTCTTTGCTTTTTCTGTGCCTGGCTTCCGCCCGCTCGAGGTGGTCTGTGTAAATTGACGCGTGCTGCTCGCTGAAATCGAAGATCCTCCACCAAAGTATTGAACCGAACCGAACCGTGAATTTTGTGTATCGTTGCACCCCTACTAATAACTTATAATTGTTTTTATCGTTTCTTATCTGAAAGTGTCCCTCTGCTTCTGGAAATATCCAATTTCCCTGCAGGATTTATGAATGTTTCCACTGGATCTAAATCAATAAATTATGTTCCACAGTTTCCCCTTCAAGGTTAATAAAGTTTCTAAACAAAAATCCCTCATTCAGGGATAATAATTCAAAGAGCCAACCAGTCATGTTTTATTGGCTCTGATATTATCTTGACATTTTCTTGACATTATTATCTTGACATTTTCTTGACAAACTACAACTGCTACGTTCTGCTCATCTGCACCCTTCCCCCGCTCGACAAATGGGAGCTCCTGGCTAACCTTTCTGTGGGAAAACTGATATTGAGGGCTGAGCAGATTAGGCTTTTAATAACAAGGCCAATATTTGACTCTAGACATTCTGTGCAGTGCAAAAAATATATATATATCGATATTGCTAGTCATTAAACAAATGGTGAACAAAAAAATATTGCTCTCGGACCAGTTCCCACTCTAGAGGGATGGCAGACGGACGCAGTAAAACATTTAATCACCGCTCTTTAAAAGCTCAGAGATTTATTCACCCCACACTGTAGAAGGCTGCAAATGGTGCGATCTGATCTGTTTAAAATACCGCCCTTGATCCGCCCAGGGCAAGAGGGCTTTTCTGGCTCGTTTTGTAACGTGACTCGCTGTTTAACTGCCCACCAGTGATAGAGAGAGAGGGAGTTAGGGAGCCAGCAGGCAGTGGAAGGTCAACCCAATGTGAGCTGCCGAGGCCTGGCTGGTAAACATCCCCAGGGAGAGGTGTAAGAGGCCGCTTACCCGGCCTCGACCCGTAGCCCACCAGTCGCAGCTCGCCAGATGAGGCAGGGGGGCGTAGAGTGAACCAGCTGAATCTCCCACAAAACTCCCACTAAAAAATCATTCTCATTTGTTATTCACATGCCCTTAAGGGCCCAGTGCTTGCCTATCGACATCCACACCAGCTTCTCTGTGTCTGTAACACCTATCTGACTGTGGAGCTGGTGGGTGGATGAGCATGAGTTAATGCCTCTCTTTGAGGGACCTCGCTTCACCTTTGATCATAAATTTCAGAACTTTTTTTTTTTTTTTTACACACAGAACAAAACTGCTTCCAGTATCAAACAGACACTTTTTTTTTTTTTTTCTGTGTGACCTTGTGAGGTGAGCTGCATCATGTGTCACTGTGATGAATCTCAGAGAGATCCACATCTGCCTCGCCATGTGCCGTTTCTGGGATTGTTTACTTGGGTTTGATGGATATGATGCCGTAATCCTTGTGACAAACCAACTGCTGCAGCGAGCCTGGGGCCGCTCCTCATGCAGTCTGATTCATTTGCACGGTCAAGTGATGTAAGCAGTTAAGACAAAGCCCCCGATGACGAGCACATGACGAGGTCGTTGGAAAACAACGTCTAGACATGCTTCGTAACTGACGTGAATGCAAACCTTTGTTGGCTTACATGAGAGAAACCTGCCTTAAGTTCTGTTTTCTATGATTATGGTGATCAGACAGTTCATGACGTCATCGAGGAGATGATCGAGTCCCAGTGCAAATCACAAATATCATCACGAGAACTTGAGGGAGCGGTCTAAGTCACCAGTTCCTGGAATACATTTAACAACAAGTCATGAAATTAGCTCATTTAGCTAAATGTTTTGGTCAGTTCAACCAAAGGACATCGGGTAAATTCATGTGTATGCCCAAAAAAATGGAGATCTATTGTCTATGTACGCCTGCATATTAATTGCATTGCTTCAACTTTTGACGATGTGTGTCCACATGCCGGAACGCACACCGTCCTATTCGATGTCACCACTCTATAAAAGCTCCAAATTTATCTCATCAGGTGTCTGGATTGACACATCCCGCTGACTGACACCGCTTGACTACTTTTTTTGGTCTGCATGGTATGTCTGGTGAGTGCTACGGGCATCAAATGACATATCATGTGTGTTGTCCTTTAGATTTATGGACGCACTAGTTGTTGAACACTAAAGTAGCTATTTTAATCTATGTTAGAATGCTGTGGTCCCCATTCTTAACTATACAGTGGTAGATGTGGCGGTGGCAGTGGTAGACTAATTCCTTGTTAAATGAGTCATGTACTATTATGTCCACATTGGATTACTGCTGGAATTATATCTAATGCCAAAGTTTAGTGCCAATGCAGCAAGTACTGTGTCCTTTATGTAGGGAGGTGGAAAGTAAGGGTGTGGATGTAGGGTTGGTCAATCAGCGTGTAGCATATGTTGTAGCTTTTGGTTTCTGTCCTAGGGCAAGAGGTGTTTTTGCCATAAGCTCAGTCTTTCCTTTAACACACCAATGTTGCCACGTGCAGGTATTAGAGAAACCTTTTAAAAAACACTGGCAAATGTTATTGCATATTAAAAACATTGGCATTGTACGTAATCTGAGATGTTGTATAATCATCCGATATCAATGTTGTTGTCTGGTTGTTGACATCCCTTGCCATCAAGTTCTAAGGAGGTTTTTGGGGCAGTTCTTAGACTATCACTGGCAAAGCAGTCTCTCTGCAAGGTACGCTCCGTGGTTAACATTCGTTTCAACAGCAGGAATTATGAAGTCACGCAAGAGTCCATCTCACCAAGCCTGCAAGCTATGTGTTTGTGTTCCAACCAGAGTGTTTCAGACCATCAGCATCCTATGAGGACCTACTGGCAGCTACAGCATGCGCTATAGGGATGGCTTAACACTAGGTGAGCATGACAATGTGTGTGAGAAGGTTGTGAGACTTGGTTTTTCTTGATGGAAGAGATGTTTTGCTATTCTCCTGACAGCTCACTCAAAATAAACAGATGCTTTAAGGACCACGTCCATGTTTGCTTTGATTGACATTTTAATCCTGACCTTGGAAACGGCATTTGGCAGAACAATCTCACCACAAGGTCCACTCAGTACCGCTCTGGAACATTTGACTGTATTACACACTACAGACTGAACCTTGTGGTGTGACTGATTTGCCAGCAGCTGTTTCCAAGGTCAAGAATGAACTTTCAATCAAAGCAAACATGAAGTCCTTAAAGTGCTCCGAAAAAATTGAAATCTGCACTTCTACAATCCCATGACAACTGTGCAAACTCCATCTGCTGAACAGAATATTGTGTTATACCATCGGCAGCCCCATTAGAGCTTCTTAAAGGATATTGCTGTTTGAATTGTCAAGAACTATCAACTTCCAGCCTCCTTATCTTATTCGAGAGATTGTAACTAGTCAGAATTGGGACCCAGTTCAGTCACAGTTCATCACTCAACGGCAATACTTTTGCTTTTGTGCGTGTGCTACATGAAAACTTTCCAATGTGTTTTTGCGTCATATCAGCTCCAAGCTACTGTGAACTCCTGAGCCATTCTCAGTGTAATAATCCCTGAAAACTGATCCAGCAGTGCAGTAACAGAGGGATTGTAAAGATAGCTGCTCCTCTTCCTCTTCTTCTTCTTCCATCTCCACTTGCACGCTTGTTTGCTTTCAGATGGGTAATGATGCTATTTGGGAGGACAGCCTTGATAACTCTGCTGAGATAATCTGGCGTTGTAATTCTCTCTTCTGTAAATTGGGCCCTTCGACTGCCAAGGCGATGGTTCTCTCAAGTGCTTTTGAGAAACACTCTCCCACAGATTACCCCACTCGTTTCCCATCTCGTCCCCCATTTCAGCCATTTTCATGTTGTCATTTTTCTGTCTTGTGTTTTTTTTTTGTTTGTTTTGTTTTTTACAGAAATGATAGTGATCTTTTTAAAGCACAGCAGTTTTTATCAACAACCCACTTTCAGAGTTTTCCCCTTTGCCATCTCATGAAATTGAAGCTCTACTAAGAAATGTCCACAAAGTTAAGGACACTACATGAGATGGCTGTTTGGAAGATTACAATTGCTTATAATAATCAGCATGCCTACGGGTAAGACTGTCCTCTGATGCTTCGTATGCTTCGTAGTAGACTGAAGGGTGAGGACGGTGTTTAGAAAGAAGCTGTATGATGTAGTTTAAAACAATGATGGTAGAATTGCACTAAATCTGCTTCATGGATGGCAGCTGCTACAGTATGAACTCAGCCTTCATACTTTGTTATAATTGGTTCTTGTGCCATATGGTCCAATATTTTCTTAAAAAACCTAAAGAAACACACACCTATCAAAGAAAGGAGGGGGAAAATGTATATAGACATGTGACAAAATAAAGAATAACCAACATAAAGTGTCTTAGTACGGCACTGGACCGCCACACGCCACCAGAACAGCTTCAGTGCACTTGGCCATTGATTCTACAAGTCTCTGGAACTCTACTGGAGCGATGAACACAGTCCTTCCGAAAGATATTCCCTCATTTGGTGTTTTGATGATGGTGGTTGAACGCTATCGTCCAAAATGTCCATTAAGTGTTCAGGATGTGGTGCCCACGAAGACCATAGCATCTGATTCACATCATTTTCATACCCAACAAACCATTCAGTGATCACTCCTTCCAGGTCCGTTCCAGGTAACACTTTTACCTTTATTCATATGGCATTTATAATGGCTGAAATGTAAAATGTTTCCCTCCAACTTCTTTGATGGAAATATATATATTTTAGTTCAGAAAGAAGCCACAGACTCAATCATGAAATACTTGGTCGTAGTTTTAAAAAGTTATTGTTTTATTAAGACGATATCAAGGCTTAAAGAATGGCTTTCTTGAGGAGTTTTTACTTTGATTGACAGTTCTCTCAAATAGTCCACAACCTCAAGCTCCAAATTTTTACACATTTACATATAGACAAGATATAGCCGTGAGCGGTAAGCACATACTCTCTGCTTTATAATGTGCAGTGTCTTTATGGATATTCATTGGGTTGAATCACAGGTGATACAGTCTGTCCTGAGGTTTGTGATCTAAAGGTCATGGATAATCCTCAGACCGTTTACATAAAGTGAAGCAAAAAGGAACGTGCTTGCCCTTCCCTCATTACTCCAGCAGAGAAAACATTAAGCAAGACACCGAACCCAAACCTGATCCAACAGATCCGACTGTGGTTGTATTGGGCAGCTTCCAGCTGTGAATGCAGCAGGTGGGCATTCGTACTGAAAATATTAGAACAACTCAAGGGGTTGCAGTAGTGGGGGGAGCATTGCTTCAGGCATCTATGAAATATGAAATGCAATTCAGGAAGTCCAACTTGAGTAACAGATCCATGAATTTGAACACACAGACAGCAAAACACTGCATCAGTTTGTATCTCTTGTTTCACTTGTCTTTATGTGAACGATTGCAAGCTAAGCAGTAGAAATGAATTTAAAAAGTAACATACCAGGAATGTGCTCATTCATATTCTACTGTAAAGTTCTGCCGGATGACGTTGCATGACCTGGTCTGGTGAAAGTTGAGCCAGGTTCAACATTTTTGCTGGACGACCTTGTGGGAGTCTTGTGCACTGGCACCCCGGCTGTATCGCCTGACTGACCTGTGTTTTTTCAGTCTGGGCTGTTGTCAGTCTGAATGCGGCCCAACTTTGTGAGTGTTGAGCATTCCTGATAAAAGGTATTTGTCAAATCTACCTTTCTAAAGACCCCCCTGCAATGAAAATCAAGTTTCTAACCTTGCCGATGAGGAGTTTTTATATGCTACAAGACATTTGATCTGAGAAAATGCTGAGAAACTGCTTTGGAACTGCAGCATAGCAATGAAAAGCACAGAATGAGACAGCCATGGTCTCCTATGTGACATACCTAAAGAACTGTCAAAGCAGGGTGGCGCTTTCGAATGGTATCGTGGAAGAAGCTAGGTGTAGCTACATATCAGTATTTCGCAAGCTAAGTTTCAGTACGTTCACTACACTGGTCGAGATCCTGTTTCTGGTTGCAGAAGGAGAAATAGTGACCCTTCCTGAACTATCAAATCTGAAATTGTGAGAGAATTGGGTGCCAGATGGGTTTTACCACAAAATTTATAATGAAGCCCGATACGGTTCCATCCATTTATCCTCCAACCATCAAGTACAACCCAACTTTTGGTCATCAGGTACGTTTATCTTTCTTGTGTATTATCCGTTGACTGTCTCCAACAAATCTGCACTGTGCTAGATAAGATTACACTGGCCTGCCAAGTTACACGTTAAATGCTGACAGAACATTTTATATAAATCTTTATAAACATTACTCAAAACAGTTTGTCAGATCGCCAAGCTTCTGAATTAGATGATGGCTATATTCATTACGATAATACCGACAGAAAACTTCACATAACTTTGGAGTTATTCATGAAGAAAGCGCCTCATAAATGGATGGTAAATGGACTGTATTAATATAGTGCTTTTCTAGTCTGCCGACCTTTCAAAGCGCTTCACAACGCATGCCAACATCCACACACACACACGCACAGATGCTGCCTTGCAAGGTGCCAACCTGCTCATCAGGAGCATTTAGGTGTTCAGTGTCTTGCCCAAGGACGAGCGCTCTACATCATGAGCCACCCCTCCCCCTCTCATATGGTATGTTCATGTGCATGATCTTTGGTCAAGAAGTAGCCAACAAGCAGAGGTTTGGAGTCGATGGTGAGCAGGTATGCTGCAGCTGCAGGCCAACGGGACTATATAGATCTGTGTATACTACAAGAAAGCAAAGGTATAGAGTTACATCTGTACTATTTTCACCTCTACGTGTGTAATTTTGATGAACAGACACATTTTTAGGTGGTTTAAAAAAGAGATTTTTAAACCACTTGCACCCTGCTGAAAACTCTATTTCTCACACCATTTTGATGCTATATTGTTTGTTGTTCCTGCACTCCTTGTTCAGTCTGTGCCAGCTCTGGCTGCTGTTCAAGGTGCACACATGCTGCTGTTAATGCAGCGAAAATTGAACGTTTCAGATCACGGACAATGTCAATGGACTGCAATGTGTTTGATACAGATTTTGGACTGAGATACACAGCTATACATCAGGTTTTGTTTCCGTTGTTTGGTTGTTGACATCTCAGCTAATTTGTGCAGGTGAAATATTCATTCAAAGGTATGAATTATCAATTTGTGTGCATTGTTACTCCAAATCCTGGTTAGGATTCACACCCTAGCATGTACGCTAACCTTTCAGTTCATGCTCCGAGCCAACACACCGATCCATGTTCTGTATTCTGCCTCTCACTTATCTCTTCTTTCCTGCTCCTGCCTGGTCATCGATCCACGCAGGGTCGACTCCCAAATGGTGGAATGACCTTCCTATTCTTGTCATAATAGAGGAGTCAATCCCTGCTCTCTTTTGTAGACTGGAAAACTCATCTCTTCAAGAAGCGCCCCACCTCAACCGATCCTTCGAAACATTGAATCACATCCCTTCTCCACATCTTTCTTCTTTGCTTATTCTCATACAGTATGTTGTCATCAGAAATCTGCCCTTTTCTTCCACGTAACCTCTATTTCCAGTTTGTTGCCTCAACCTTTCATCATTCTGTCACAGCGGTGTTCTGGGGGCGCTGTGGTTGCAACCCTTGACCTTCTTAGTATTGCCTTCTTGTAATGACGATGATCTATTGTAGAAAGTGAAGCTCATTCTGCTGTTGGGCTCGCTGGAATCTGTCAGCTATAGGCCTGCACTTTAAATGAAAGTGGGTGATTGAAGGGAAAAAAAAGCTGCAGGGGAAAGTATACCGTATAGTGTTTTATTAGGTGAAACCTTGAAGCACAATAACTGCTGTATAATGCAGGAGTACAATGAGGGATGTGCAATGTAGACGCTCTTCCTTTTAATGGAATTAAGAAATCCTAAGTGAATAGAGTCTGTGCGCTTATATCTATCATTCTAATGTGCTCTTGTCTTTTATGTCAGTTGTAATACTCTGTCACTATCCGGTGAAATCCATAAGTCCCCAAATCTCCTTTTTACTTTGGTAAAAGTAAAACATTATGGATTACTGTTTTGCTAGGTGCCACGGGCCATTAGGGACCAGCCACCATTCTGCACATAAAAAATTAACAAAATCTTTCTCGTTTCAAACAGACTTATGAGCCGGTGTAGGTTGAATCAAAAACTCAAAAGGGGCTAGAAACCTCTAGAAACAAGCAAGGACTGCAAGCAGGAAACTTCAAGGCTTACAACAGCCATCAATGTTGCAAACACAAAGACCTCCACATGCATCAAAAGTGTAACATCTAAAAAATTAATACCGGCCCTGAATGGCCACACTTGGCACTGCCTGTCTGATTCCTCTCCAAGAGTTTCGGTGTCTTTTACATGTCTTTGTAGTCTTGACACAAATAGATAATGATCCACACTTTTTGTCCTCGAAGGCATGTACGGAGATGAACTTGATTGTGTGAATAAAAGAGGCAACTTGAGAGAGAAATTCAAACTCCTTACATTCACACCTCGGCACACCTGGCCAGTCACTGCATGAAGTGGGCATTATCATCAGATTGTAGGGGGAAGTAACAGACACCCTCGGATCATCCGGAGATTCAGACTATCTGACAAGCACTTCTTCTGAAGCAGATTGAGGCTTTCAAGCTGCAGTGCATTCTTCCCCAGACTCAATATACCTGCACAAATAAAGGCCATAGTTAGATCAAAACTGCCAGAAAACAGCAACCAAAGAGTCTCTTGCAGCCGCCGATACGACCAGTCCAAAACACACAGTAAGAGAATTAGAGCTCCACTCCACCGTCTGTTTTATATTGTTAAATTTATGGTTTCCAATGACCTGTCTAGACGTCGGGGCAGACGGGGACATGACCAACCGAGGAGAGCAGGACACAACACATTTCCAGCCTCAAGGTGAAATTGGAGGACGTGCGTAGCTCAGTGCCACTGAAACCCATTCATCCAGCTAATGTCGGTGCCTGTGTCGTGATGGTCAGGAGGCCAACAGCACTAGACTTTCCTCCGGGGGCAGAGAGTCACACTCTCACCCAATTAAACACTCATATTATTTGTGTTTTATTAAACGCTCGTGGGCAAACCGCTGCACTGAATCCATGTGCTAGAAACACCACATAAAACAGCAAGGACCATTTCTGCTCCAATCTGATTCATTAATATACCGATTGTCCCCAAAAAAACACCCTTATTTGAGCCAGTGGTGCACAGCAGAGGGTTGTTTTGTACTGGCAGCACATACATACAGTTATTATAATGTATTATACACAGTTTATTTAGCTGTTTCAGCCATTTCCAGTCTTTTCTAGCATGTTAGGGCACCCTATATATGTCCCTACATCATGTTTCCTCCACTGGAAGGGAACCTTTGAGCTTTTTATCACATGTTCTTGCACATTGGACCACTGTAGACAGATTTATCAGGCTTTATTTATCTAACAGCATCTCATTTGCTGTGTTTTTTTACAGTCCAGCAGCGGCCTGTTGTCATACAGTGTAATAGAAATACAGAAAAAGCTAAAATGTGTTTTTAACGTGCCAAAAAGACAAAAACAAAACAAACACTGACCACGTGCATCAGGCCGGCTCCTGGCTTGGCTTGTCATGTGTTTTCCTCAAGATGTATTGACTGACTGACGTGAACGTTAACCACATGCTGGTGTTTTTAAGCCACAGAGTTGTCTCGTGCAGCTCGGGGGCCTTGTGGTCAGAGAGAGTGTGTCCTTGAGCCAGAGGACTGCAGTTCAAACTGCATTGTCAGCAAACGTCCACTCTGCTGGAGTGCCCTTGTGTGAGACAGTGAAACTCTACCAGTGTGAAGCGACTCAGGTTCACTGTGTGGAAGAAAAAAAACATAACATGGAATGAATGAAATGAAATGATTTTGATCATTCACAGACAAATACTTTAGTCTGATTCCATGTTTGTGAGTGATATTACAGCTGTGCTGTAGCCTGCATTATGTTGGATGTTTTAATATTATATTCATAAATAGAGCAACATTTAACTAATGTCCAAAAGCCATCTTGGCATGTGGTCTGTTACCTGTTGCTGAGGCTAAAAGCTATTTAATTTGCTTGGCAGCGAGAGTGAGGGGACACAATTTCTTCTTCACATTTCTGAGTGAACAACAAACAGCAATATTTTGCATAATTTACTAATATTCATCCATATCTTTCACTACTTAATGCAGTACAAACTGGGGGCAGTTTATTTTTCCTTTCCATGAATTCACAACCTAATTATGTCGTTGTAATTGTCTTATTTTGATCGCAACCAGATCACAAAGCAGCATTAAGTGATTCTTTGGATGAGTTCTTATGGCAGCTGAACAATCTATAAACACAACACTGCCGTGCTATCACCTTGGCCAAGCGTAGGTGTGGGAAAGGGCATCCTAAATATGAGCAATGATAACCAAATTTTATTTTGAACCAAAATATCAGAATCAGAATCAGAAATACTTTAATAATCCCAGGGGGAAATTATAATACTCACCATTACTTATCAAAACAAGAAAAAATAACATTTTGTTTACTGTTACTTTGGTCAAATGTAGCCTGTTTAATAATGAAAACCATCTCTCGTGAAGTCCAATAGATCAAAAGTACAACACGGGCAGCCGGCCACATGACCTGAGAAATGTACTCATCTAAACTACTAGCTAGTGTTAGAGTCGAGTTCCTCGCTATGCCAGGACCTGCACATAAATCAAGAAGCCAGAAAATAAAGGAAAGGAAATAGAGGAAGCTGGCACAGGCTTTACATCCAAATAGTAATTTAAATACTAATTTTTCTCAGTCAGCTCAGAAAGCTGCTGTCAGCCATGCTTGAGAGCCAGGAGGCTAATGTACAGCTAATATCCAAGAGGTACCCACCATCATCTGTGTGTATCTATACATATGTAGCCCCCATCAATGAGTTAGTCTCTCTCAGTTTACATGTATCTGTTCATGTTAAGCAACAACCTCCATACCTGTGAAAAGAAGACAAAAACTGCAGTTCCTCTTGTCGTCCACTTGAGGCTGGCTCCAGAAGTGAGTCAGTCTCCATAAGTCCCCATGTTAAAATGTCCAACTTCACAGCAGAAATAAACATGTTTACAGCCTGGTACAAAAAACAGTTTTGGTCTCTATAGCTAATTTCCCCGTTCATGACAACTGTACTGAGGGTGAATTTATATACAACTCACCTGTTCAGATTATATTAAGGCTTAAAGTTATGCAGGATTAAGAGCGTGGACGCTTTGATTGACAGGTGGGTGCCGTCCTAGGTGTCGACTAGCCTTCGTTCAGCTTGCCTCAGCTCCACCCACACTCCAGCTCTTTGCCAATTTTTGGATTATCCAGGAGGCGATGGAGGCAGGAAGATGGCGCCAACCAGAGCCACCGCAGTACGTCCATGTTTTATACTGTCTAATGTTTCTCCTTCATGAACTAAAACAGTAAAGTTTCCGGGCCATAAAACCAAAACACTGAGCTGAAAGATGCTAAAAAGGCTTTTTATTTTCTCATTATCTTGCGATGTTTAACCATTCTGACATGATCAGGCCTTAATGATGTCAATATCTAAAGATATGCAGAGGCAGTCATACTGTTTCACATTCTCTTCTCAGTCTTTTTTTCTCTCTCAGGGCTGAAAGGAGTCACTTCACAATGACTTTGATAAGCCACAAATGAAGAACACAAGCCCGTTATCCGGCGATGATGAGACATTTTAAGTCGTGATCACCAGAAAATAATGTCTGATATCTCCAAAATGCCATCGTAATTAAACCGTTATCTTGAGATTCTGGGCTTCGGAAAATAAACAGGAGCTCCATTTGCTATCGGGAGATAATAGAATAACGATGACGAGGTAACAGCTTGATGTCTGGAGATGACGAGATAACGGAATCATAACCTCCAGATAATGGACATAAAACATTATTAGTAATAGCAACCACAGATGCTCGGGGGATAAATACGTTTTCAGACTAAGATTATCGTAGTATTACTAGTAGTAGCAGTGATGTTGAAACAGAAGGAGCTTAACGACCATCTCTTCCAACCATATGCTACTGTTTGATGGCTTAACACAAAATCATCGGCATGCAACAGTGAATACATACACTGGAAGGGTATCATGTGCACGCGCTGACGCCTGTGTGAGCTGGTGAGGTGGATCAAGTTGACATTTTTGTGACAGCAGAAGATTTCTGTGTTTTGAAATCACAAGATTCACTTGTTCTACTTTCTCTCTGTCCTCGAGCTGACCTTTTCACTTCAGCTCCGACGATAAATAAACAATCAAATCTCTCCTCTAAGCTTTGGTGAGTTGGAAAAAAAAAAAAAAAACCTGCTGGGGATTATGAATCCCAGTATTGGATTAGGATCACACAGATACCAGATACACACAGCGTATCGCTAATACAGCCAAATGGCTAGATATGTTTCCAGGCTCTCCTTATGGCTGCTCGTGTTGTGAAGTCACCACTTCTTCATGCTCGGCTGTGAGTGATGAATACATTAAAATAGATATTTACATCAGGAGCCTTTCATATGTTTTACTTTCACTTTAAGTGCTGCCTGATCTCTTTTGGCTCCGTGCTCCAACACATTTGATGAAACAATGACTGTGTTAATCTGAGTGTGTTTGCATCCACATCAAGTGAACACGACTCTCTTTTTAGACGTATTAAACCAAATTTTTTGGACAATGCAGCATGGGAAAGATCCGACAGGGTTGGGTAATAATAGATAACATGTAATCAGGATTATGTAACTATAATCAGACTAGATTACGTTTGAAAAAAAAATGTTCAGATTATAGTAATATTGACGTGATGTCACCCACAGGTCGTGAAGCTCAGTGTGGTCGCTCTGGCCGTCACCGTTTTGGCAGTCCTGCCTCCGCCGCCTCCCGGCTAATCCAAAAAGCTGAGGTGAGGCGAGCTGAATGAATGAAGCCCGGGACGGTACCCACCTGTCAATCAAAGCGTCCACGCTCTTAATCCTGCATAACTTTAAGCCTTAATATAATCTGAACAGGTGAGTTGTATATAAATTCACCCTCAGTACAGTTGTCATGAACGGGGAAATTAGCTATAGAGACCAAAACTGTTTTTTGTACCAGGCTGTAAACATGTTTATTTCTGCTGTGAAGTTGGACATTTGAACATGGGGACTTATGGAGACTGACTCACTTCTGGAGCCAGCCTCAAGTGGACGACAAGAGGAACTGCAGCTTTTGGCACTTCTGCCTCAGAGGTTGCTGCTTAGTCAAGATAAGAAAGAAAGAGACAAAAGAGTATTTGTGGAACTCAAATGTTTGTGGCTGCATCCATCTTTTAGTGTAAGTGTAGTGTATTTTTGATTTTGAAGTAATCAAAAATGTTCATATTAGATTACTTTTTTTGTAATCCAACAGATTACATACACAACAATTGCCATGTAATTTATGTTTTATAACTGACTATATTTCAAAGTAATTTGACTTTTGTACAGACAAATCAACTTTTTCAAGGTCAAAGTTTTTTTAGTGGCCATTTGAATGTTTTTGACTGTCAGCTGCCTGCTTGACTCCAAATGATCAGGTTTTACTTGCAAATTGGCCGAGTGTCCAGAGGATTTATGTGTCCATATTGGGTGATTCTGCAGAGCACTTATGTCCAATACTAACTTCAGTACCAATGCAGGTAGCAGAGTGTTGTAGCAAGGTGGAAAACAAGAGTATAGAGGTTAGAGGAGCTCTAGCAAATCTGAGATTGTGTCTAAAAATAAAGCCACCCTTAAAGGTTAACTTCAGTATTTTTCAACCTGAACCCTTTTTCCTTTGTTTTTGTATCTAAGTGGGGGAAACAATTTTAGAAATTGGTTCAGTATTAAGTGAGAGGGCAGACGCAAGGTAATCCTTGTAGGCAATTGCACGCCGTCAAAGTACGTCCACTAAAGGTGTTGCCACTGATAGGCTCAGATTGTTATTATAAGTGTCAGACAAAATTATGGATCCCTACAGAGACAGACCTTTATGTCAAAGAGTAAGATCCTTCGGTGGTTATTGCTGCGCTCAAAGCCATCAGACTTCATTGATAAAAACAGTCATTTTACCTCATAAAGTCGTAACACTTCAAACTCGAGAGGAACAAAACAAAACTCACGTTGCAGTAAGTTTTGTTTCAGGTGGCTGCAGCACTCTTCCTCAGTGCTGCTCCTATTAGTCAATTAGACATAAAAACATGAAACAAATATGGTCCATGTTGAAAAAACCAAAGTGAGCCTACAAGTGTGAATCATTTTATTCCACATATTCTGTAACGATGTGTTTCAGCTCTTTGTTAAAGCAACATGATTTATACACTGAGTTAAATCTTTAAACTGAGACTCCGAAGACTCCAAATGGAAATATTCTATCTGTCAGTATGCATCACTGTATACAGATTTCCCCCAAATTTACCCTGACATATTTGGTATCTTTGGAAACTTTGGGATCTCCACGAGAATTTTAAATCAAGTTCTGCGGGTCTGAACAAGATTAACGCTCTGTCTCAAAGAGATGTTTTATAAATGTTGTATAAATAAGTTATTTTAAAAAAGAACCCCCTTGGCTATGAATTTCCAAAACTGTCATCCTTGCATGATTTTGCAGAATCATCCAATATTGACATTTTTCTGCTGGCAAAGGATTGAGACCAGACTGGAGGCGAGCATCACCGGGGGAAGATACCAACTGTCTCCTGATGTCTATGTTTCAGATAGTCGCAGACTGCAAATGATTTACAACCAAATGACGAGAAGTGAATCTTAAATGGCCCTTTTAGAGGTTAGTCCCCTAAAACTTGAGTGATCTACAGACTATAAAGGCTTTTTCAAAGTGGAGCTGAAGGTAAGTGCAACATCGTTGTTGATCAAGCGTGCTGATGTTCCTACAGAATGTGTAAGATGTTTTACAGCATATAACACAGGTCACTAATAGGCGGACATCCTACCTGTCTCTGATTGGCCAGTACTTGTTGCCTTCGTGGGTTGAAGTTGGTTGGGTTTAGGCATGAGGAGGACTGAGATTGGTCAAGGTGAGGAGGGCAAGAGTGTCAGCAATGACAATGCTGCTTCAATATATATATGAAATAATTGTATTGTAAAACTAAATTATAATGCAACTTAAACATGATGATGCTGCGGAACCTGAACGTGAGCATTTTTCTCTATCCGGACCTCCTGAAATCAGAAATGACTACCCCTGACATATAACATAAAAAATCCACACTATCAAATCCCTTAAAATAAAAAACCTAAATCTTCTTTCATGATAAGATGCACATTGTACCGTGACAGAATAAGACATTCACAAAGATGCAAACATTAAGCATTAACACACAGCATGCATACCCTTCAGTCACATACACATATTGAAAAAGTGGAAAAAGACAAATTGCACATAATTTCAGTCCATTTGCACACACCATCAATCCAAGCTACCTCGTATTGTGTACTTCCAAGGGAATAGCATTAATACATTTACATATATTAATGATTACTGACAGGCAGGGACATGCCCAGAGTCCTGGTAAATACAGGTAGATATTCTCAGACTGTCTTTGCAGTCCTGAGGATGACACTAAAGCCTCGTGGAACATTGTCATCATTATGCTGGATTCATAGCTCACACCTCTCCCTCTCCTTCTCTGTGTTCTTCAGATTTCAGTGCGTTTGCTTCCTCAAAGAGACCCATGGGACCAAACACAAAACATATAGCTTGTGTGTGTGTGTGTGTGGGTTTCTCATAATTGGCTCTAAGGTGACGCAAGTCTTCGAGAGTCCTTCCAGCAGACTCCAAATCAGGCTGTTTGAATTCAGCCATTGTGCTCACATGCTCCTCCCTCAACGCAGGATTGCACAATAAGCATCTTGTGTTTGTTAGCATGTTTGGTACGTGGGTTACAGGTCTAGCACGTCTCGATATTGCACGAGTGTTGATGCAATAATTCCACAAAATGTATAATCAACAAATAACAAATCAATATACAGCAGGTTTATCAGAATAATAGCAAATAGCAATGACCATCTATGAACATATAGACAATAAGGAAATACATAATGTTTTTGCCATTTCTTTAAATTATACTAAAACATGTTCAACAATAACTGGCTTTATTTAAAGGTCCGGTGTCTAAGATTTCAAGTGTTCAACAGAATATGGCAGAAACAGAATCTAATATATATATATAGAATAATTCTCTCTATATAATATATATACTGTATATGTGTGTGTTTTTCTATATTATTTTACATTTTATATCTACAGATGCTGCAGGTCCTCTTCCACAGAGTATGCCATGTTCAACCGCCACGTTTCTACGTTCCAAGCTAAATGTACCTGTTGCTTTTCTGGTTAGTAACATCTGAGATGTTAAATTAGTTGAGTATGAGTTTGTAGCCATTGTCACATATTCAAAACCACATCAGAGCTGTAGGTGCTGCATGCTAACAGGAGAAAAGTCACTTTATACAGGCCTTCTGTTGTAAAAAGACTTTTACTTATACTTGATACCTACACCATAATGCAAACTGCTCCTTAGTCTTGGATTATCAACATACACTGGCAGGTGCAAGTATTTACTGCCTTTGCTCATTTCACCAGGGGGAGTCTCTCAGCGTTGTTTGCGCCTTTGCACAAGTTTTGCAGGCTCACCGGTGTAACTTCCTTGTTCCTATGCAAACAAGTAGAGCAGCAGTTTGAATGATGATGACAGCCCACAGCATCGCTGCCCTTTTCTAACCAATTATTGTGTTCAAATTTTTTCCACACCTCTGTTGTTTTTGCTGGATGTGTGGTTTTGTGAGATAAGATGGCAAGAGGCAATGAGTTCACCCGCTTTGTATGCTGAAAGTCACACAAAAAAAACACAGTGACAAGGTAGGCTGAGAGTAAATATTCATTCACAGATTGAGAGATCAGTGATCAGAAAAATATTAATATATAAATATACTGTACACTGACCTGTGATCAGGTGAATGGTGTCTCTGTCATTCGTACGTCTGTTCTCACACTATGTAACTTTGGGCTCCAGGTCGGGAGAAGTACGTAACGCTTTACGTCAAAATGTTTTCTGGTTTTCCCTCTGATGTCCTCCGGCTGCTCCGCCTCAACTCTCTGTGATTTACAGAGTTTCCTGATGGACAGCGAAGTAAACTGATGACAACTGTAGCTGCTGTTAGCTAATGTTAGCTCAGTTTGTTAGCTGGGCTGCCCGGACAGTGAGCTCAGAGCACCGGGGGAGTGTTAGTGTTTGTACCACAGGCGTTTTGGACCACCGGGAGGAAGAAGAAGAAGAAGTGGAAGAAGAAGAAGAAGAAGAAGAAGAAGAAGAAGAAGAAGAAGAAGAAGAAGAAGAGGTTTTCAAGCACGGAGCATGGGCCGTTGTTGTGCCAGGAGCTGGGCAAGTGGGCAATGTAACTGGGTTTAGCAGCTTTTATGGACATAATGACAGAGGTGAAAATACAGATGGTAGGGGATGCTAAGACACCACCGGACAAGAGTAAATCTGGGACTGACTTTTAGTGGTTGGTGAGAGCTTGGTGAAATAAAAGGCTGAAAGACAGACGCCGAGCTGGGCTGACTGCTGTTGGACTAGTCAGTAATATTAGCTGGCTGCTATGTCTGCTGTTGTTGACCTTATTGATGTTTGGCTGTTAGCAAAGTTGCCGACTCGATAGTTCTTTATCAGAAGTAATGTAATCAGAACAAATACTCGAGTACAGCTGAACATATTTACCACAGTGGGATTACACTCTGACACTGGGGGGCGATAAATCGCAAAATACTGACTTCTAAATGCTGAACTATTCCTTTAATAATAACATTAACCATCACCACAGCATTCACTTAATCCGAATAGAATTGTCTGTATTCTGCACATGCAGAGGTCTACAGGCACCGGACCCCTAGGCTCTAAAGGTGTTTGTATGCAGAATGCAGCCACTGCTCTATTACCCTGAAGAAAAGAAAGAAAATTATGAAAATTCAAAAGGAGAATAGCTTGTCAATATATAAAGCCTTTTTACTGCCAAACCCCTTACTGGCAGAGTATTGTGGTGAACTGAGTGTTGCCAAAGATTTAACGAGTCCACGCGAATCGTAGCCCTCTGTGCTCGCATCCTCTCCCTCCCCTCGAAAAAGAGCCTTACCACAACAGGCAGCAACGCTCTGCCAAAAGAAATGACCGGAGTAAATCTACAAGTGTTGAGTCAGAGCCGACCAGAAACTCACAACCATTTTCCTGCGGCTTGAGGCCAAAGAGGAATGTAATGAACAAGCATGACCTGAAAGGAGGCCATCTTATTTATCTGACTGGCAAAGTGGCTAACAGTACATGTATCATAACCAGTGCAGACAAATGCTGCAGGAGCCACTTGAACTGTTGTCCTTTCTTCTTATAACTCAGGAGCGTTTTGACAAGAAAGACTGACTGAAATGGAAATGCAATAGATGACGGCAAGAGATGAATGAGAGAAGAATCCAAGGCCATCTACTAGATTATCATCAAACACTGATGCCGAGTGAGACCAAATGATTCAGCACTGCCATCTCTGCACAGGTGTCTTATTAGTGATTGTGCTGAATGTACTGAACATCATCATCACCAGCTGATTAACTGTTGTTGGTTCACTTTGTCCCTGCCTTTCAAACTGTATTGAGCTGTTCTCTGGACGTCATTCAGAGTATATTTAGATCTTCACTGCCTCTTGTACATAGTGACTTCCTGTAGGAACATGGTTTATCTGAGACTGTTAACGTGTGTACATTAAATATATGTATTTGTACAGAACATGTTGATGTGTGTAGTGCCATTAACAACAGATTTAGTGGCATCTAGCTGCTGAATTACAACCCCCTCGCCTCACCCTCTCCTTCCAAGTGCTGTCAAATGCATGAAAAATGCAAAAGGTAGAGCCAGTGTTTGGTTTGTCCCTTCTGGGCTACTGTAGAAACATGATGGACTATGTTGGACTATGACTATGGACTATGTGTACGAGGACCTACGGCGCCTGTAGATATAAAATGCATAATGATTCTTATTTTCAGGTGATTATATGCACATAGTTATGCATATTATATTTCATATCTGTTATATTCTGTAAATAGAGCCCCTTAAATCTGGCACACTGGACCTTTAATCTATAGGCCAGAAGATGACATCAAGGGATTTATCAAGCAAAATGCCAACTGTGTGAGGATTTACTGTTTTTTTACTCAGTTGTATGCTCCTATAAATCAAATATCTTTTGGTTAGCATATTTTCTCACTATTTTCTAACATTTTATGGACTGAAATATTCACACTAGACCAAAATAATGATCATTTTCCTGATGAAATAATGATGAAAGTCCTAAAGGAATACTATTCAGACCTCGTACACAGTACAGACTACACACGTATAAATAACTTATGCAAGACATTTAAAAATAACTTTAAGACATATCTTTTTAGCCTTTTTTTTAAGGTACCTCGCCATTCGAGCTTTTAAGTCTTGATCCTGCTTTACTTGTACTTATTGGTTTCATTGTTGTAGTTTTTATGTTTTGCACTTCTTAAACTTCTTGTTTTGTTTTTCTTATATGCTTTTATTTATTCTAACATTTTATAGTTGTATGGCCTCTAAGTTTATTTATGTAGTATCTATTCTGCTGGATTCTTTATTTGCTCTATAAAGCACTTTGAAATCAGAATCAGAATCAGAAAATATTCATTTTTGCCAAGTACAATTTTTCACATACAAGGAATTTGTTCTGGTGTCATTGGTGCATAACAAAAAATATAAAAAAATATATAAGAAAGATAAAGAGAATCAAGTATTAAAAGTATAAACAATATTAAAATATATACACAATATGTTTCAAAATAAAAAGAGCTGTACAGCTGTGCAGGAATTGCAAGTGCGAGGTAATGTGGAAATGTGTTCACAGTGTGTGGAATATTTTAAACGTGCAAGTATATAACAAAAAGTCCAACAGATGCTAAGATGCCAAGTAAGGCTATATAAATGAATAAAGTTTATTACCTACCTCATGTACAGAACACAACCGTTTGTACCGTTTACCCAGTTTTCCAATGTCTATAGATACACACGTGCATATATATCAATATTTATGCAAATATATACCTTTCAAATATGTATATAGTTATTTTGTATATTTATGTTTCATGTTTTTATGTTATGTTTGCGCCTACCTGTCATGTTCCTTGTCTTTTAAACTGTATGTCTATACCTGTATGTACAGTTGAGAGCACAGTGAACCGGAGTCAAATTCCACGTGTGTGTACACACACCTGGCCAATGAAGCGATTCTGATTCTGATTCTGAAAACAGTTACAGAACTGAAACTGTTAAAGGTAAAGTCCATCAGAATACAACAAAAATACAACACCACCACTTTACTAATATGGTGTAATTCGACGCCACCACTTTACTAATATGGTGTAATTCGACACCACTTACATGAAAATAATGTGGTTAATGTAGTTCTAAACGGCTCCTCCCATAAAGTCAAACTATGTGTGTGTGTGTGTGTGTGTGTGTGTGTGTGTGTGTTTAAATACCCTTTTCTGCGCTCTGATTGGCTGGATAGGAGCCCTGATGTTCTGGCATTCAAACATCTGGGAGAAAAGTGAGCTGAGCGGGGGGCGGAGTTTAACGCCAAAAAAAAAAAAACCTGTAAAGTTTAACCAATGGGAGACACGACAATCTTGACGTCGCTACGTTGATTGGCTGAAACGGCTGTCAAACTTGCCGCGTGGGCGGGCGGTTGGAGTGGGAGGGCGGGATGGGGGCGTGGCCTCCTGAGCGGCTGCTCGAGAGTGTTGTGATTTCAGTTGAGCTCCAGTCTTGTCACCGGGAGTGAGGGGCGCCTTTCCGCTGCTCCGGCGCCGCTCTGGGGATTACTAACCGTTTTTTAACGAAGAAAACTACCTTAAAACTAACAACTCTGCCTTCTTTACCGCCTCTTCTTCGACTACACCGTCTTCCCCGACGGACAGCGACGGTTATTTTGTCACACTGGAGCCGCGAAGGAACCAAAAAAAAAAATAAGGTAAGAAGTGGGTTCGCTTTGCTAGTTGAGGACTTTAACGATGCCGCTCATTAGGAGTCTGATGCTCCTCAAGTTTGCCCACAGCACAGAGACTATTTAACGGGGTTAAAAAAAAAAAAAAAAGTGTCTGTGTCAATTTAAATCACGTAAACGCAACATTTCCGACACCCTCTCTGGAGCTTAAACTCCTCAACCCCTCAAGTTGCGTTCAGGGGTCCGGAGAAGCCGCTTGTGTTCCCAGCATCAGCGAGCGATTAAAGCCATTTTTATTGCTCGTCTCCGTGCTGTGTTCGGCTACAAATTCTCACATACATTTATTTTGATTTATATGAATAAATACCTCCATTGCATCACACTCCAAATCATGTTGTTGTTGCTGCTGCTGCTGCAAGAGGTCCTCAGCAACTTATCATGAATTAGCAACTGATAACGACTCTCTTGTCTGTGTGGCGTCTTTGCCTGAGACACTAATTGAATTTGGATAACCCCCCTCCGACGGAAACAGGCCATATTTGTTTAACCCCCTCCAAAATAAACCAGCAGATAATTCTCTGCTGTGTGTTTCCCAGCATTAATAAAATAATCAAATCAATATGTGCACTCACTTTGCTTTGCATGGATTTTTTTTCTCTTGAACCTGCTAAATAATGCTTACTTCATCTGCAGTTTCTGTATTAATGCCAAACTCAGGGGAGGGAAAGCGATGAGCTCATTGTTCTAACAGGTTTCTTGCTTTTTGCACGCAGCATATTGGACTTGAGGATTGCCTACGATGCACAAAGAAAGATTAAAAAACCTGTGTGTTTTTCTGTCTTATAAGATTCCCAGGAGCTGCTGCTGTTGCTGGTGGTTATTTATGTTGGAATAGGTGCTCTTGAGCCTCAAGTGGGGGGACCATGATTTGTCTCAGCCTGTTGTGCATCAGCCCTCAGTGGGTGTTCAGTTTCAGTTGAGGTTATAAGAACATTTCAACAATAAATACATCTCTCTCTCTCTCTCTCTCTCTCTCTCTCTCTCTCTGTGCACAAACACTGACAGACTACACCACTACTTTTTCGATCTTGGCCTGTTGCAGGGCAAATATTGTGCCCTGCGGCCTGACTCAAAGGCAGCTTTTGTCCTTTTTTGTTTTTATTCATAGCCTTGCAAAGTTTTGCAGGCATTTTAAAAAATGTATGCACAGCTTGAGGTGTCATTTATCTATTATTAGATTTGTTGTTTTGCCTGTTTCACCCCCAAAGCCCAAGGTGACGTCCTCAAATGTCTCGTTTTGTCCACAACCCAAACATATTCAGTTTCCTCTCAAAGAATCCAGAAAATATTCACATTCGAGTGGATTTTATAGTCGACGGCTGATCGATTAATCGACTAATGGCTGCAGCAGAAGCAGAATGTGCCTCTTGTTTTTGGCTGTTGTGGAGGAAACATCATGCACTCTGTGTCCCCCCCCCTCCTCCCCGACGAGTCAGATGTTTAAGTGGAGGCAGCGTGGTCGGATCTTGTGATTTTCTTTGGTTCTCCCTCGTCTCTGCACATCTCAGCTGCTGCTGCTGCTGCTGCTGCTGCAGTAGTGATATCACAGGATGGGGAAGGCCGCTGATGGCTTGCGGTTTCCCTACCGCAGTTGTACAGTGACTTAGCACTCTGTGCTGCTGCGAGGACATTGCGATGTGGTTTCAGGTTATTTTATTTGACATGTTGCTGGTCTGCTGACAAGGAGAGGTGCTGCTGCCCTGCAGGACAAGCGAGATGCTCCGGTGTCTGAGCCTGTGTCTGCATGCACTCCTACTTATGCTATCTATAGTGCATACAAATCTATATTCAACCCCTGTTTGTGGCGCTCTCCCACGCTCGCAAACAATCAACTCCTCTCTGTTTTTTTCCCCTCAACATCATTAGGAAAGTCACATTCTGCTGACGGGCGAGTTAGTCGTAAATGTGAGCGAGAGCAAAGCACCAGCAGTGCATTCATTTCCTCGTCCACCTCTGAAAATTGCTCTTCGTCCAAGCTCTCATTTTCAGGCACTGATAGGTCCGCCGCTCAGTTAGCATAGTTAATGGTGCATTTAGCCCAGCTTGTAATTTTATTTCCGATTTCCATTTCGGCACTTGCTTTTAGTTTGAAATGACAAGAGGGCCCCCCATCCCTGCTAGAGGTGGAGGGGGGGGCCCTGTGTGTGCAGATGGCATCTTCCTAATGGGTCCTCAGGGTAATGATGGTTGAAATAGGCTCCTAACCAGGGGCTGAGGACTGTGGCCCTTGGGGGACGTTCAGCAGGCCCATTTCCATTTTCATCATCGAGATAAAGTGCTCAATATCCGAACATAGCTACATATAACACACACACACACACACACACACACACACACACACACAGTTAGTCTGCAGTTTGTAATGGTCAGAGGAGAAAAAATATGAAGACACGTTACATTAAATTCCCGGGCGAACTTGAAGTTGCTGAATTGCTGCACTCACGCTCATTTCCCCCCCATTTCAAGCTCAGTAGAACTTGAGAGCACCGGATAATATTTTTTGGTCTATTGTTGTGGCACCTCGACAACAGCGATTTGTCTGAAGTGTCTCAGACCTCGAGCGCACGGCAGTGGCAGCGTCGTCGTCGTGCAAACCCGGCGATGTCTGAAGAATGGGCCCGGTGCCACGCCGTGCTTCAGGAAGCAACAGTTAATCTCAGCTCCTCATCCGCAACATATGGGACTTTGTTTGGCCCTGCACCTGAGAGAGGCACCGGTCTGTGGCACCTCATATTTCATTTTGATAATGGCCGGTTACCCGTGGCAACTGAGCAGCCAATAGGAACCCGGTTTCTTAAAGTGGATAGTGAAAAGAAGGGGAAGAGGGCGGGCTAAGAGGATGTGAGCTCCAAGGTTGTGTGTCCCCCCCCCCCTCCACCACCCTTTCCTGGCTAGTTGTGTTGTGTCCAGTGAAGGGTGTGGGACCCCTGGGGAGTGAATTATTACCTGTCAGCCCTGCAGGCTCCCCGTCATCCATAATCCAGGGGCTGACACAGCACAGGCCGATGCAGGCTATCTGCTGAGACCACCGGGCCTTGGCCTCCAGGTCTGGCCCCCGTTTGGCCACAGCTGGCAAGAAATCACATTAACATGCCGCATCAAGCGTTACGAACGCGCAGGTTAAGAATAGCAGGCCGGCCGGCCTCGTGCCTTGTGCAGCGTGGCTGAAGTGGGTCCTCCATCACTGTCCCGACTGGATGTGGCTTCGCCCCCCCCCGAAGGCTCTTCCAACTGAGCAGAAATAACTTCTTTTAATGTGTTTGGAGGGAAAGTTTTCCCTCCTCTTTTTTTTGCTGATTCAGTGCTCAGTATCTCCCAGGTATCTGGCCTGAATTATATTTAAAGTTAATTCACAGATTGCCTGTGGCACAGACATAATATATACTGCCAATTTAGCTACATCTGTTTCCCTCTTATTGTTGCAGCCTCCTGGAAGTAAAGGTGAACACAGTGGATGTTTTCACTGCTGAACCTTTTTTTTTTTTGTCTCCCACCAGTCCAATCATCAGCTATTAGATTTGAACCCTTTGGCAGGCTCGTAATTACTTTTGATTCCAAAAACAGGCGTGCGGTGGCTTCCCTCCTGTGGTCCCGGTGTGGTCGGCGCAGGACTGGAAATTATAGCCGAGCTGATGAGTGTGTAAATTTTGGGAGGAAAAGCTGCGAGTTCAGTGAAGGGCTACAGGCGAGAGGCGAGTGAAGAAGAAGAAGAAGAAGAAAAAGATGGCGGGAGGCGGCAGACCACAAACTGGACAAGTGACAGGCCTCGGTCCGTCTGTCCAGACTGGCTGTCTTCCTGCGGTTTTGTCGAGCTGTTCCTCAGAAACGTTAACCCCTTGTCGAACACGGGCTCGGGCTCCGCTTGCCAACCCGCCGCGGCCACAAGCGGCGCAGCGAGAACACTGGATGACTTGTCTGGTTCCGCTTCATGAATCACGGTGGACGGAGTCCAGCAATTAGAGGGGGGGAAAATATAACCTGTAGCTCACAGTGTCAGCAAATTACCTCAGATTTATGTTTCTATGTTTCATGAAAGAATCTTTGTTAAGAAGCCTCCGTGTTTTCAAGGCTTTCACTCTCCTTTGTTTAATTTCATCAACGCTTCTGTGTTGTCATATTATAGATGTTTCCCTCCCTACTGTATGAGTTTCTCTTTTAGATGAAGGAGACTGTATTCATATAGTATCATAGACACACACACACACACACACACACACACTCTATGGCTTGTGCAACAAGGCTGTGTGTGTGTACCCACAGGGCAGCTCGGAAGCAGCATGCACAACAAAAAGGATCCCTCTTGAAAGGAAAGCAAACGAATCATCCCAAAAAAAAAAACGAACCCTTGTCATTTTTCATGCATATTTCATGTGTGGAAGTAGCAAACGCAGCTTCATATGTGCCTGGATTTTCATCGTTTTAAAGGATTATTAGCTGATGACTAAGCGCGAAGATCTTCCAGAACTCCCATTCAGCCACGTTCCCCAGCATCCCGTTTATTTTAAAAACCTTAATGCTCAGTAGCATAATATTAACTCCCCAAAGATTAAGATAACACAGACATCACAGCAGTTTCGCTGCCGCCGCCACGGGGAGTGCAGAAACACGGCTTCCCCTCCAAATCCACTTCGATTCTCCTCGCTCTGTGTTTAATGGGAGGAAGCGACTGAAATAAGGAAGCAAGTGTCTCGGTAAATAGCCTCCGGCCATACATACCACGTATTGATTGTCCAACTCTTAGTCGGTCAGGCTGGGGGGTGGGCGGGTGGCAAAAAGTGCATTGGTTTGTTGCTCCAAATAATCTCTTAATCACTTCATAATGAGGGCAGACCTCCCGCATCATTGATTAACCAGCCAGGCTGAAAGTGGAGCACATCGACCCCCCCCCATGACTTCCCAGTCTCCTGTCCTTCTCGCCGGTGTCCGACACCACTGTGAAAGTTTCTGTTCATTTATTTTAACTATTCATAAGAGACACAATAAATTAGTGGGTCACCGGAGATTTTGTTTTTGCCCTTAACTGCAATAAAGTGGAATTTTCTTACTAAAATTGGCCGTATAAATCCTCCCCAGTCTAATTTGAGTCAGGTTTCTGTGTTCTGTAATTTGAACCAACCTATGTGGCTGGAAAATGAAGCCAATGTGGAAGTAGTGCTAAGGCTGTAAATCCCTCAAACGTCCACTTGAGTCTGGCTCCAGAAGTGAGTCAGTCTCCATAAGTCCCCATGTTCAAATGTCCAACTTCACAGCAGAAATAAACATGTTTACAGCCTGGTACAAAAAACAGTTTTGGTCTCTATAGCTAATTTCCCCGTTCATGACAACTGTACTGAGGGTGAATTTATATACAACTCACCTGTTCAGATTATATTAAGGCTTAAAGTTATGCAGAATTCAGAGCGTGGTCGCTTTGACTGACAGGTGGGTGTCGTTACAGATGGCCAGGCGTCATTCAGTCCGCCGATGATCCACGTCTTTGCCGATATTTAGATTAGCCGGGAGGTGGAAGAAGCAGGACATCCAACATGGCTGCTGCATATTTTCGTCTTCAAAACAACGCTTCGGAAACCTACGAGTGACGTCACTCATGCTCTGTCCGTTCTTTATACTGTCATTGGTCCGAAGTCATAATTCAGACCGAGATAACGACTTAAACATTGGAGATATTGCAGTTGGTGCGGTGTGTGTGTGTGTGTGTGTGTGTGTGTGTGTGTGTGTGGACACTTTGGCTTCAGTAAACATGATACAGGACAGGATGATGTTTCACATGCAGCTTTGTTAACACGTCACACAGATGGAGCACAAGCTATAAAGGTGTTACAACATCGGGTAGTTTGCATGTGAAACAGTCTATTTGAAACAAATGGCCGTTTAATAAATGCTACAGTCATCATCCAGCTCTAATCGCTGTGTCGAAGCTAATTATTATTTGTTCTGAGTATTTAATTTATTCCATGATTGCTTTATTTAGATTTTTGCTTTGCTCATTTGATTTTTTTTTTTGTAGACACCTCCTGGTAGACAGGTACAGGACCAGCATGCATCTGGGTGATGTTTTTTGAGCAGGAGAGGCAGCCGGAGCCATGATTTCTTTGTTTTCTTTGTTCGCTCGCTTGTCGAGGAGGACAGCGGGGTACAGTTCATTCTCACGGCTGCTTTCTGATTTCAACTTTGTTTGATTTTGCTGCTGATGAATGATCATTCCAGCTTGTTTTGGACCGTTGTGGGCAGTTCTTCACATCAAGACATTGGCATCACTGTGATTTAAGTACTTGTTTTTTTTTCTTTCTTCCATCTGGCTCCTTTATTTATAATTCTGAATTGCATTTGCACAACTTTTATCGATTTTCCCACCTCTTCTGCAAACATCACCTTTTTCTCTCGTCTCCGTCTTCATTGCTAAGTGTGTGTCGATGTGCTTCGTTTTCCCAGAGATTGGCTCTCAATCAAGCGGCGTGGGCGCCCCCGTAATGTCCCCTTTCCTTGGATTTTCAATCTGTGAAGTTTTCACTCGCGTTAGTGGAGTTATTTTCTTTTCCCGTTCGGCCACGGTGGCTATAACAGCCCGGTTACTCTCTTATTTCCTGCAAACAAACGGCTGTTGTTCCTGCAGGAAATGTAACCATCCATCTTTGTGCCAGAGGTTATTTCCCTGGAAAGACCTACCAGACACCCTGGACCTCTCCTCACCTCTCTCTGGTTTAAAAAGAACGTTGGGCACAGCAGCCATTTGTCTTGTTTTCAACACAAGAAGTTGTTACTGACACATGTTGCCTCGTCTCACACAGGTCTGTGGAAACTCTCTTTTTTATTTAATGGGCTGCGATGTCCTGACGTGACACGTTTGGCTGCGTATCATGAGTAAAACAACATGTCCTGCCTTTCGGTGACACAGATTGGAATCTCAAAAATCTTGGAGTGATGAAACTGAGGGAAAAAGAAAGTTGAGCCAGAAAAGCTCTGAAAACAGGTTGGCTTCATTTAAGTTGGCTGATAAACGCCTGAGAATCTGCCGTCAGCCGTGTCTATTTTGGCACAATTCTGTTTTTAGGCTGTTCGTTAGTCTGTTGTTTAAACTCGAGCGAGTTGGGCAAACTTCTCTGCCAGACTGTTTTAATTTAGGTTTGATTTAGGAGTCAGCTGCATGCCTAAGCTCCCGCTTTGTGCAATTTTAAGATAAGAAAACTTTTTTTTTATGTAGTTTTAATGCAGGTAATCTGTGCAGAGAGACTGAAAGTTGTGAGAGTGAATGTCCACCATTCAAGTTGTGACACTGAACGATTACACAAGACTACAGTACGAGCTGCGAATAATGATTATTTTAATAATTAATTGATGTGTCAGTTACTTTTTGGGGCGCGGCTGGAGCTCGAGTGGAAGAGCGGGTCGTCGACCGTTCAATCCCCGCCTCCTCCCGTCCACATGTTGACGTGCGACACTCAACCTGGGATGCAGTACAGTTCCAGGGCGTGGTTAAATCTGTGTGGATCATCAGATCTCCATGCAGGGCTGGGTGGAGCTCGGTTTGATGATTAATTGTTTAGTCGATGTGGTATAAGTCTCACTGGTGGTACGTGACCTCCTTGTGGTAGTACTTCTCTAAAAAATCTCTGAAATAATCATTGAAAATTAGATAAAAACATATAAAACTATCAAAATACTACACTGGGACGTAATCTAAAATAATTTTTTTCATTTCGTTTCAACATCAGCCTGATACATAGTCATTGTCATTGCAGGTAGAGCAGAGCTGTGATTAGTTTAGTATTTTATTCCATATTTTGAAATGTCTGTAGATTTTATGGTTAAAAACTGCCAAACAATGACAGTGAAAGACTGTAAAATATGACATTAAATATTAGTACCGTACAATTAACAGTGCCTAACATAAGATACTACTTTATTCTGTATAAATAAAGGTTTTGAAGTATGACTGTGTTTTACTGTATACAGGGAAACAGTCACTTCATGGCATATTTTACAGTCTTTTACTGTAGAACAAACCTGCCTCCTGTGTGAACTGTCTGTAGCTGAACAGGGCCGAGGGTATTTTGACGTCTGTCATGATCGTGGTACTCGGAGAGCCCAGTATTTTCTGAAGTGGTACACGGCGTAAAAAGTTTGAGACACAAATGTCAAGAACGATAACAAATGTCTGTCACAACTTTCATGATTCTTCTAGCTAGAAATCGCTTGTTTTGATTGACCTGAAGCTGAAACATCCGTTTGAAAAACGCCACCTCAGGCTTAATAGACCAACCTCTCAGTCCATCTGTAAATTAGCTTGACTTGAGTAAGATCTGGCAGTGATGATAACTGATTATTTGATTGGAATCATCACTTCTGATTGTGTTCTGTGTCCCAGTAGAGTTAAATCCAGCAGAGGTTCACTGTACTGGACTGAAGTGTTGTTGTTGTTGGAAAACTGAGGCTGCAGAGTGGAACTACACAACAGAGGGCGATGCAAAGCAGCGTGGGTTAAGAGTTTCTGACAGAGAGACTGAAAATCTGATCAGATTTGTATTTTTTTGAGAGGTTTTCTTTTGATGATCCGTTGCACAGCAATTGTCTGGCTTGTCACATCTTGGCTAAAGCAATTAGGCTGACTGCAGGAGGGAGGGGGGGAGGTGTTGGGTCCTGCAGCTTAGATACTATAGAAGTAATTCTGAGTTATGATCATGTCTCATTGTTGCTTATTGCAGTTTTTCGAAATGAGAATTTTTATGGTCCTGAAACGTGAAATGAAGCAGGAAATTAAAAAACCTAAGATAAGCCTTTTTTTTTTTTTTTTTTCTGTCCTCTTCACCCAAAGCTGCTGCTGCTGCTGCCTTCACACAGTAATGCCCCGTCACATCACACCCTGCTCTGCACACACTCAGAAGGTGACAGGTATTCACATATTTAATTTACCCGAGTGTTCACAGAAAGTATTCCACCTTTCACACGTCTCTCCTCTCCATACTGTTATGTGACATGCGTACCTTCCTTCAATGGAGGACCCGACGACTGCATCTGATTTCCAAACTTTCCAAAAATAGCTGAGCTCGTTTGACCTTGTTCCTTGAAAAGTTGGCCAAGTCCCGTCGCACCTCCCGTGCTGTACACACTTTCAAACGGACAGTTAAACTTCTCAAGCCCTGATTTCAGGTGAAAGGTTCACTGATGGTTCACGAAACTCAGATTGGATTCCCAACTCCTCCTCTTCTTCTTCTTCTTCTTCTTCTTTCCCCCAGGCTCTTTATCCGATTTCTTATGCATGCACCCTGTGCTCTGCATATAGGAATTGTGGCTGATTTTTCCACAAACAACACTCTGCATACCCTCGTGCTTAAATCTGGATGTGGAATGTGTTAAATTTAGAACACACACTGCTTCTTTTTGAGATTTAACTCTGAATCCCTGCGCCTGAACGTGTATGAAGTGTGTTACCTGCGTGTGTGCGAGCGTTCGGGGGTGGATGCTGGCTGCTTCTAATCTATACTCTATAGCTCTCACGCTATTATTTGTGTATATTTTAGTGGTCACCATATGTGCAGTGAATATTTGGCTTGGACGTGGTGTAAGATAAGTCTGCTCGCCTACACTTAGCTTGGTCATTTTCCTCTGTTTCTCAGAACTCCGGGCTCGTTTCCATCGAATCGAGGCTATTTTTAAAACCGGTCTTTGGGGGGTGGAGGGAGAGAGTGCAGGGGTTTATCGGGGGGGTTCAGTTAGTGTCATATGAATCCAAACCGGGCAGCGGGCCAGGGTGAGTAAAACACACCTCCTCCTCCCCTACAGTGCCCCCGAACTCCCATGCCGACTGTGTGTGTGTGTGTGTGTGTGTGTGTGTGTGTGTGTGTGTGAGTCAGTTTATTAACCATGTGTTGACTCACTCCTGCAGCTGTGTGTGAGTGTGTGAAAGGGTGCATAGCTGTGGTCAGGAAAGAATTGATTCTTCACATGCGTTGTGAGTCTTTTAAATGAAATGTATGCACGGCACAAACAGCTGTAAAATGAGTAATTATTGCATTTATTGATTCATTTACAGATTATTTTTGGATTAATAGTGGAAAAATATTCAAAGTTTCTCATCCAAATAGCTTGTTTTGCCCCAAGATATTTGATTTGCAAAGATAAAAATCAAAGAAAAGCAACAACTCGTCACAGAACCGGAATAATAAATGACTTATTTTATGGGCTCATCTATTAATCGACTGATATTTTTTTTTATTTTCCAGTAATAAAACTGAAAATAAAAAGACGTGTTTTATGATGCACGTCGTAAACAAATTGTCAAACAGTCCTCCTCAGAGCTGTCGCACATCTGTTGCTTTAAAGAAATATTTCAGAAATGAATAAATCTGACCTCTCTCGTGACGGTTATGAATAATTCTGTTATCGTTAATGCGGTCAGTAGGAAAGCAGATGGTGATGATGATGCGTGAGTGTGTGAGTGTGTGGGCCTGTCTTTACGTTGTGGTGTGAATGTTTTGAAGCAGCGTCGGATGAAAAGGGTCAGAGTCAGACTGTGATCGTCCAAACATGAGCACAATCTCAGAGTAATCTCTGATGATAATTTTAGCCATAATTGTGCAGCACTGTGTGTGTGTTTGTGTGTGTGTGTGTGTGTGTGTGTGTAGTGCAGCGGATGACTGCCTGGGACCAGAAAACATTTTCATTAATTTACTCTGAGGCTGTTAACTTATTTCCGCCAAAAGAGAGACGCAAACACAACAAAACACCTCCCACTCAGCCACACGAGCCACTTCCCCGGTCCAGTGAGTGGATCTTCATCTGCTGTTTGATCTCTCCTCATCGCCTCCCTCGACTCTCTCCCCGAGGGGCCGTTTCTGGTGACTGACGGCATGAAAAACCAACTCGGAGGGTAAACAAAGCACCCACCACCAAACCACGCCGCCGCCGCCGCCGCTGCTTTAATGGCACAACTCAATGTCAGGCGGCTGGGTGAAGGAACGAGGGGGCAAACACTCACACACTTTCACTCTCAGGACATGTCTGAGGCTGACAGTAGCCCTCCAGCAAAATCTACAGAGTGTGCATTGATGTGGGCCTGTTGCTGCAGGTACCAAGAGGATGAAATGTCAAGCAAGTCCAGTTTGAAGGCTATTAGACACAGCTGTTTATCCTCCGGAGGCAGGACTTTACAACTTTACCATGAATGTTCTCCTGCATGTTGATGCTCGCCAGGTGAACAAGCTGCAGAGAATTCTGGACTCGTCCATCTGTCCAAGTCCATTCATAAAATACTTCTTTTGATTGGTCGCCACCTTCTCGCTCCATCTCCTCTCCTCACTGCAGTATTACTGCCTGGTTCAATACGGCACATTCCCCTCTGAGTAAGGCAGCAGCAGCAGCAGCAGCCTGGAGTCTAGCTGGTCTGTGGTGCATGTAGATATTAAATAGTGAGTTATGCATGACCTTCACAGTGTGTTGCCGGGTGATGTTGCTCTGCGCTGTGGCAAAAGTTTTGCCAGAACTTTTTTTTTTTTCCCGCTGAATGACCCATCATGTTGCAAAACTGCAAAATTTGCAGCTGAAAACTCATTCATGGAAAAAGAGCCTTGTTATTACACTGTAAAAAATTACCAAACTGCCAAAACATTACTGTGTGATCCTGTATACAGTAAAACAGTCATATTTCAAAACCTTTATTTATGCGTCATTTTAAGGTAATTTATACAGAATAAAGTTGTATTTTATATTAGAGACTCTTAATTATACGGTAAAACACCGTAATATTTAATGCCACATTTTGCGGTCTTTTACTGTCAGTTTGGCAATCATGTTTTATGGCAAAACCTTTATTTATAGAGCATTTTAAGGTAATTTATACAGAATAAAGTAGTGTTTTATATTAGAGACTAGAGACTGTTAATTATGCGGTAAAACACCGTAATTTTTAATGCCATATTTTACTTTTACTGTCATTGTTTGGCAGTTTTTCACTGTAAAATCTACAGACATTTTAAAATATGGAATAAAACGCCAATCAACACTACGAATATTCTTTACCGTAATATTTGAAAAGGTTGTACCGTATTTATTACGGTAAAATTCTGGCAACCACAGCTGTCTTTTTTTTACTGTAAAAACTGTGTACGACATATGGTATGATCTTCTGAAATATGTTAAACATAACACTTTGTGCTCTTTTTTTATAACATGTTATTAGCAGAAATTTACAGTATAGTACAAAGATTGGAAGGTCCACTAATGTAAAAGAAACAAACAAGAAATATCCTCAGAAATTCAAACAAACCATCCACCCACGCAGGTTTTGTCTTAATGTTCCAGACGAATGAATACTTGTGACCAGACAGGTGAGCCTCATTCAGGAGGTAACGAAGACAGGTCGTTAAAATCTGAAATTAAAGGCTGCCATTTCTTTGTGAAATGATCATTACTTCCTCTAAGTGCATATTTACTCAAGAAAAACATCACAGCACAGGCACATCGAGATGGTGAGGCAGAGACTGTCACAGTCTGTCATCAACACAGTGTCTACATGTATAAATATGTATATCTATTTTTAATATAGATAGACTGTATCTAATTATGAGCAGCATTAAGAAAGAGAGCATTGTTGTGACATAAACCCTGACAGGGAGACGCAGGCTTATTACATGGCTGCTTATTAAATAACTCGATGAAATATTGATAAAATAAAAAAATGATGTCATTGATTTAAAGCTGATTTTATTGCTTCTGCTGTGGTCCTCCACAGTCTGTGATCAGAACTGTGTCCATAGCAACGGTCCGTCATTCAGGAGCAGCAGTCTGCTATACAGAAGTAGGCGACCGTAGGCCGTAATTGACCGGAATCGAGTATTCAACAAAGCCGTGTAATAACATGATTGAATGATGAAATCGCTGAATTTAACTGGACGTTTACAGGGGGGAAGTTTTGTCCAGGAGATGTGGAATTGCATCCAATCCAATCTCTTTCATCGACTGTCCAGTGGAAATCATGAGTCATTTAACAAGCACCAGCACCCCCCACCATGATCTGGCTGCTCTTCCTGCAGCGTGCTCCACTTCGGTGTTTGCAGCTCGACAGTCCTCAGAGCTCCTCTGATGTGAAAATTAGATGCATTGAAAAAAAAAAAAGAGAGAGAGAGAGAAAGACTGACTGCTCTGTGCCCAACATGTGCAGGAGACACAGGTCAGTTACTGCGTCAAGGAGGTCCATTCACCACGAAGATCTTTTTAATTAGGCTATGTTCTTTTAATTAAGCAGCCAGCATAATGTCTGTGTCCATTTGTCACCCCGTGCTCGTGTGAATATATACCATCCTTTGTCTCCACGCAGTTCCAGAGGTCCTCGCTTCCTATTCTACTTCCTCATTCACTGGATTTTTTCTGTCTTGTCTCTCAGATTAGCATGATAATACCCTGCGTGGAGGGGAGGGGGAAGTGGTGGAGAGCTATTGCGGGACCGCTCATCAGATTCACTGTGTGCAAGGCCGTGGTTATTATCATCCTGAATGCACCATCAGTTAAACTAACAGCCTGAATTCCGACATTTATCTCCAATATCATAGACCGACTGTCAATTGCATAGGGAGCACAATGGCAAATTATGGGTTATGTCTTGCTCCTTGGAGTCTGGATCTTTCCCCAGTGTAATTACGGTATGCTAATTCTGCCCCCCCCACTCCCCCCATGCACCTCCCGTGACAGAAACAAGGCCTCCCAACTGCTCGGGTGTCGCAGGCTTGGGTGAAGTGAAATATGAGTGAATAAATGTGTTGGTTTGCGTACCGGCGGCGCCCACGAACCTCCACCTCCGGCGTTTCCTCCGTTTCTCCCTTCAGCTCTGGGGCACTGACGTTTGTTGGGGGGGAAAGGCTCAGCTGGAGCTTGTTGCTATGTTTCCAGAGACGGGGTCGGATGCAGGTCAGGCCACCTTGAACTCCTCAGCTGGATTTATTGTGTCGGAGGTGGACAGGGTCAGGGCCACGCTCCTCCTCCTCCTTCCTCCCTCCTCCTCAACACGAGGACTTTGTTAGCGTCGGACATGGAGCAGACAAATCCCTGTCACGCTCTCTGAGGAGAACCCTGCCAGGGTCAGAGGTCATGTGTTAAAGGGGGCGTCGCTGTGGCATGACCTGAATACTGATTGATTTTCTAGAGTGGGTGTCAAGGTAGGGAGGAGGGGGGCTCTGCTTAGTGATAGTCAGGAAGGGGTCAAGCCACATACCCGTACCCCGTGTGGCGATGTAGAGTGAGGGAATGTGGTACAAAAGAAGGAGTCACAACACGGCCTGACTCCTCTGCTCGGCTGTGTACCTCAGCGGGTGTGTGTTTTCACTTTCCCTGAAACAAGACACTAGACCACATGTTTTCCTTTTAATAGACAGTTGAGCGGAGAAAGGGCAGGAGTGTAGTCTGTTTGCCAGATGATCGCTGGCTTGTTGGCATTTGGTGGAAGACAGAAGAGGCCACACTCCCCCCAGTTCCTCTGCTCAGATTTATTAGTTGTTGTTCAAAAATGCATTACCGTGGTGGCCATTGACCGTCATATCAATCATCTAATTGGTTCAAAGGTGAGGGGGAATTCAATTTTCATACAACCAAGGTCTTATTTTTGTAGTTTTGTCCATGTAATCACGATGTTAGAGGAACCAGGTTGAGTTCTAAGATTTGGGAACAGAGTGACGGTGCTAAAAAGAAGTTTGCCATCGTATGTTTTAAACTAAACCTGTGAACGTTGCATTTAAATATCCATCACAGTTTACAGACCAACTTTGTGGTTCAGCTTTGAGCCTAAAATTCAGGCTGTTGCACATTTTTGCCCTTTTAACTTCAAAAAAAGTTGTTGTAGAGAATCTGGCTAAACTTTGCCTGACTTTATTGTAGCACTTGTTGCTGTGTGTAACTACATCTAGCTATGGCTTTGGTGAATACAGTAGGATCCTATCTGACTGGGATGACAGTCAAAGGCTCAGAGGCTCTGTAATAAAATGTAATTTTCCTTCAAACCAATTTCAAAAATCTAGAAAATACGAAGCGAAGAAATGATTTAAAAATGATAAAATTCCAATACAATGAGTTACAAATGAAGTTAAAAGACAATAAGCAGTGAGTCACTGGTTCTACCCTTGACAGTAATATTTACTGCCATTTATTTCCTCCCATAAAATTGTCTTCAGCATTGAACTGGAGCTCGACTGCGGTGACTGTTTCCAATAAGCACACTAAATTATAAAAGATGGTGTTTTCTCAATAGTGCTCAGAGGTTTGACTTTGAGAACTGCTGACATATTATGATATTTGAGCAGCAGTCCAGTCGTCACACACACACACACACACACATACATCTAAATTTGATGAATTTCCAGAGGACAACTGTAATTATGAATAAAAAAGTTTGTACTTATCCAGTATCTGCAATGGCACGGTGCCATTTAAATGTCTCCTATCTCCTCGAGTAAAATAGAAAAAGGTCACAAATAAGACTGAAACTGAGAAGTCGTCGTCATCATCACACCGAAACCTGAATTTTTTCCCTTCTATCAGGGCAGCGGTGATATTTCAGGCCGACATGTTTCCGCTTGAAGAAGCGCCAAACTTTACGAGGATCATCGTGCCCTTTCGCTAAACCCGCTGCATAAAGACATTTTAAAAATGGAGCTCTAATCCAGGCTGACTCGCAGCGAAAATCCCCCCCAAAAAATTGTAGGTGTTGGTGCGGCTGATGAAGTTGTTGATCAGCCTTTTAAAGCTTTAAAAGTTTAACTTTCCAGCACTGCAATCTATTTTGGACCGTGCGCCCTGCAGCGCTGCAATAAATAAAACGTCTGAGACCTGTTTGATTATTTTATCTTGGTTACAGATTGATGGAAGGCATGGAGGTGTATTAAATTGATTGAACAAAAACTCAACAGAAACTACACTTCAATTTCTACATCTCAAGCAAGCAGTTTGAAAGAGACCCACAGTGACACGGTAATGTTCCCATGGCCAGAGAATGAATTGTTTAATTAAGGCTTGCCTGGAAAGAAATAAGAGCTAAAAGAAAAGTATTAAGAAATTAGTTTTTATAAATTGGCTGACCAGTTTATTATACTGGTCTCGTAATGGCTCAAGAAGCCTCTAACGCTCATCCTCAGACCAGATCAGGACCTCTAAAGTTTTGATCTTGGATGATGAGCGACTAAATCTTCCTCCAGCTGTCTGAGCAGATAATCAAACTGCCGCCAGGGCAGTCTTAACAGGAGTTTGGGGGAAGTGTGCGTGAGAGTGCAGGGTGAGATTTTTCTCTCTCCCTCTCTAACCCTCTATTTGCCATGCAAACCCCGTCAAGCCGGTGCTTTTAGTATATTCAAATAAGCAGCAATCAACAAGCGCACAATCATTCCTTCCTCCGCATTCCTCTGAACACATGTTGTGCATTCTCGCGTCGTTAATGCGAGCTGACATAACCAGAGAGCCTGCGGTATCATCTCCCATCCCGCCGTCTTGTATCCATTTACCGAATCAATAGTCATTCCACAAGTGTGACGTCCGAAGAGTCGATGCCTCCGCGAACACTTCTGCACGGTTACGTAGGATGAGAGCTTGAGGTAGCCCAAACAAGCAAAACAAATATCTGGTCCAGCGGTTCAGAGGCCGAGCATTGATTCGATTATGCTCTCAGTTGTGGTTCCAAGGTGTGGTTTTTGCAGTTGGAGGAATACATTTCGTCAGGAGTTGACTCTGAGCCTGGCCTGGACCGGACCAGGGAATCATTTCTCCTGTGTCATTGTCTTCGCTCGGTCAGAACAGATGAACCCAACACTAAAAAGACAAACCTCCCTCAGCAATGTCGTTGACCTTTTTTTTTGCCTTTTGTGCATAATTCAAAATGTGGCTTTGGTTGTTTGGCACCTCTGGTTTAGATTTTCTGTGTTGGCACCAGACTCCACACAGCAGTATTGACCTAACCGTCCCACGTTTCTTGGCCTGTACCTGCTAAATTGCAAGTGGATGATGATGATAATGATGGAAGACATGTTCTAGCAGAGAGCCAGCTGATCTACTTAACTATAAACCCTTCTTGGTTTTGTTATGAAGCACAAACACACACTGCTAAATTAATCAAGATGCAGTTAGGGGCAATTTGTAGTCTGGGAACTTTAAGTGCCTCGGAGATAGTCTGGAACCTTTTGTTGAGCCTGAGCTGGAATTTGTTTTCCACGACGCCTTATCTGCCTTCTTGATGTTTGTGTTTTTTTTCCCAGGCTCTGCTCTGAGTTCAGAGCCGATCTGTTCACTTCCTGCAGACGGTGAGCACAGAGCCCTGTCCGTCAACTTCTCACAAGAAAATAATGACCACATGCCCAACGGTATCACACTACCCAGAAGAGGCTGATATTGATACACAACACAGCAGTTGTATTTTCCATCCTGGGTTTGTGGTCCTTTTTTTTTTTTTTGTCAAAACAGAGAACTTGAGAGCGTGAAGGAGAAAAATAAGCTGGCTTTGCCTTAACCTTAACTGAACCATCATCAGCATGTGGCTGCCAGCTGGAGGAGGATGCTGCCTCTGCAAAGTCTTCCCTGAAATGTGCTCATCTCGAGGTCAAAACCTCCATCGTCACCATTTGTCACAATTAGCCTGTGTGCAGATTCAGGATCCATCTAGGTCATTATATATAATAATAATAATAATACTAATAACTTTATTTATGTAGCTCCTTTTTTAAAGAAAAACAGAGCCTCTTAGCTGCCTTTTGAAATGGATAGTAGCCGCTACAAGCCTGTCACCCTCTTTGTCTAACTCCCGCCACCAAGAGCACAGGCAAAAGTAAGGTGAAACCACACCCACACCCACCTGTGCCAGTTATAGGAAGTAAAGGTGATCTAGACAAACAAACACCTCAAACTATCTGCACACATTTTGGCTCCTACAATCACAAAAAGACAGGTCTGTAAAAATGAGTTTTAAGAAGGGAGTTCGCTGAATTGGCGAGCCTCGTCTCCTCGGGCAGGTCGTTCCAAAGTCGAGGGGTCCTGACAGAGAAGGTGAGGTCAGCCTCGACCTTGGCTTACACGCTGGCTTGTACGCGGTTAGCATGCTGGGTCCAGACCCCGACGGGCTTTAAACATGATCAGTAAAAACTCACCAGAAGCCAGTGGAGGGAAGCTAAAATTGGTGAAATGTGATGTCGTCTGTCATTAATAGATGATTATGGCCGACTATCTTCAGGTTGAGGTTTGGAAGTCGGAGATTTTCCAGAACAATGGTCAGATTAATGAATTTCCAAAAGCACAAAAAGTATGAATGCTTATTGTGATGCTTTTTTTTTTTTTGCAATTGGCACATAAAGCCCTCCGTTATTACGCCTGAGACTGAACCCATGATTGCTTTTTTTATGCTTTATGTTTAATTAAAAACTAATCAGCAGTGACTGTATGGAGCAGCAAATTAAATACATCTGCTATACGTTCAGGAGCTTCTTCTTTTTAAGAGCAGAGAGAAACCGCTTGGCCCGTTTGCACATGAAATATTTTTCGTGTTGTAATATCGTAGAAAGCTTCAGTGTAGGTTTGTGTACTGGCAAGGTGAGGACGTTTTTCTTTCTTTCCTGGGAGCAGATTGCCAGAGCAGATTGCGAGCAGAGATGCCATCATCAGATTTGGCTAGTTTGAGCTCTGGGATTTGTCAAAAGATTTTTGCTCGCTTACTGCAAAAGCAACCTGTAGTCATGCGGACCTCACCAAAAACCTCCCGTCTCGGCAACTTCAAAGCAAATTGCTCCACATTTTGACGGTTTCCTGATGAAAGTGGATTGTACATTCAGTATTAATAGTATATAATAGTGTGTCATTGTTATTTGTAGCGTGGACTCTTTGAAGAAAAAGACAACATGATTGCTCTGAATGCTCGTAGAGGCTCACTGAGACAGACTCAGACGTAACAGAGATCTCTTGTGTCTCCTTCACAGATATACTGACAGCTGCTGACTTAACCAGCCTGCTATACTCACCTGCTTGGTGGATCGCTGTCTGAAAGCAAAGGTACAGTACAAAATGCTGCTTCTTTCCTTCCTGCCATCCAGTGTAATTAAACGCTGAAGATTTGATTTGGGGAGACTCGGAGTCTCTGTTCACTGATCTTTAAAAGCAGTATTTAGATTGAATTGGATGTAATGTGACAGAGGAAGGTCTGCTTGCAGGAGACATCCGCAGAGACCACTTCATTAATGGATGCTTTGTGGAAACTTGCTTCGTGCTTCTGAAGCAGCTTTCTTTTTTAAACAAGATATTGTCTACTCAATTACTTATCTACTCGTTTTAATCGAATGTCAGGAATTAGCTTTTAAATATTTGGCTTTTATGACGAGTTTTTCTTCAGCCAAGGACAAACTTAGATAGAGTGCAACAGCCTTGTGCTCACTGTTCGATAATCACTCTTATTTGTTGATTTAGTATTCTAAAGGCCCTGAAAGCATCATTTTTTTATACTCACCCTGACTTAAATGCACCATTTTCTGCCAACACATCACTTGTGGTTATTTCACATGAGAGATTTCTGTATTTGTGTTTACGTTCGAGCTCTTCTCGCTGGTTTGAAGTCGGCTAAGCTCGATTTATTCCAGTTTATGGATCTGATGACAACTTTTGAGGTTGACGGATTACTGCGAACCAAATCCCACAGAGTCTTCATGAACTTTAATTGTTGCTTATTAAGTCATGATTTAATAGCCGTGTTTCCATCCGAACGTAGCGCAAATTCTGCAAAAGAAAATGCGAATGAACGCTTGTTTCCACTGAGTTAGTATATGTTTGGGTGGATGGATTATTATAGAGCCATGGGAGTGATGAAGACACTGTCAAAACAGCTGATAAGTCAGATAAGTCAGACTAAGACTTTTTTGAAAAATGGTTTCTGAGAATTTGCTGTTAACAAGAACTACCTCAGTCATTTATTACATTTTATGAACAAGCATCAGGAGGAAAACTAGCCTACATTTCCAGTAGTTTGTAGATTTTCTGTCACCTGTTTGTCTACATCTGTGGGAGTTTTTTTCTTCATCCAAACCAATCATCTGAGGATATTCGGGTGTCATACGCTGCACAGATTGTAAAGTTTAAGACAAACTTGTGTTTTTGGGCTACATAAGTGAACCTGACTACCTACAATATTTAGAGACTGGTGCATACTAATGAAGTGTACACACCTGGCTGAGGTTTTTCCCAGCGAGGCGAGGTCTTTCGTGAGGTTGTCAGGTAGTCGAAGCGGAAACGAGTGCAGAAATGCGTCAGGAACCTGTAGAATGGCAGAGAGGCTGTTGTTGTGTCTGGACGGGCATTTCCCCAGCGAGCGTGAATGTGGACAGTAGAGGACAGGGCCGAGGAGCGACGATGACAGGACGCCTCATGGGATGGCTGGAAACAGATGGCTGGCCAGATGCAGGCCTACTGTGACCTTGAAAGCATCCGACGGTAAAACCAGCAAGAAATGTCTCAAAAAGTAGTGACAATAGAGCGGGAGTGGCAGGGCTGTGCTTCTGCTGTCACACTTGTTAGGCATCGGAGTGTGTTCACGCATACAGTTAATTCTCTTTGCTTTGTACCTCGTCAGAGATCTTCTACTGTTCGATCGCAGATGAACCGTGGCTTGTAAACATGAGATTGATGAACTGGAGTGAAATCACCCTGCAAAGTTTGAAAAGGTCACCATCAACTGGCCAGACAATGGAGGGTTGTGTGATTGGATGAATATATTGGCTACTGGCGAACGCCGTCCATCGCTGTGTTTTTTTGTTTTCTGTCATTTTATTCAGCTAATTTCATGGTGTGCCTCCGAAGAATGAGCGATATTAATTGGTTAGTGTATAACTTGGTTAGAAAACAGTGAAAAATGGCCATAATAAATTTACAAAAGCCCAAACTGGCTTATGCAAATTGTTTTGTCAAAGCAGCCGAAAGCTGAAATTTAATTTACCATCACAGAAGACAGAAAAATAGCTGGAACCACTTTTATGAAACGACATACAGAATAATCAATTACCCAAAGTGTTCCTGATTATTCTTCTGTCGTTTGACTGACTTGATTTATTGACTTATTTTTCAGCTTCAGTTGAACATGAATGATGTGAGTGTGCGTTCAGCTTCAGGCGCTGATTTGATGATCGTGGGAGACGATGATTTTCAAACTGATCTGATCACTTCAAAGAGCATCTTAGACATGCCTCCACAGGTTCATACCTCACCGCCCGTGCGTGTTTGGATTTATTATAGAGTTAGATGCAAAGAAGTGAATTCCTACATATAATGTCACAAAAATAAGTGCTAATGAAAACACTTGGGACTGTTTTGTAAGTCGCTGAAGTTTACACGGTCTCAGTCGTGATCTTCCGTCAATACCAGAGGAGATACATCCCTAATGCGACTCAGGCAGCAGACTGTGAAGCGAACGCCACCAGCAGCCTGATATCGTGCAGGTCTCTGGAGCTTTGAGCCCAGCAAGGGGAGAAGCATGATCAGAGCTGGGAACTGGGATGGGATTCTGTAAGGGTGGGTGCTGTGAGAAATAAGAGGAGATGGAGGAGGGTAGAGGTGTCAGGCGTATAATTGGGGTGAGGAGATCTCTGGGGTGGATAGAGGGAAGCTTTATTAAGACCGCTCAAGTCTGATGTGCTCGCACGGCCGCCTGGCTTCTTCCTCCTCGTACACCCACGCCTATGGGCCAATCTTCCATTTCCACAAGAGACTCTGTAACAACAAAGGGATGAAGGGCAAAGTCCTCGAGCTCCTTTCAGTCACAGATAAGACAAAAGACCCCATTACTTGAAAAGCACTGATGGGGAGGCAGCACTGAATTTCTTTTTTCTTTAAAAATCAAGGCCCATTGTTCCTCCTTCCTCACTGGTAAGCTAAGTTGCTATTACTTATTGATTTCGCTGTCGTATTGTATCCTGAGATGCTGTAGATTTTGTGACTGAGTTCAATGAGACGTGCCAGCGACAGTCTACCAAACTGGTGACTGCCAGATAACCTCCCTGAATTCACTTCACTCTGTGAAAGAAGAAAGGCCTCTTCTCCTCGCCTGTTTGCTTAAAATCATAGATTTTTTTTAGTATTTAGACAGCCCACACTTGACAAGCATATTATATTCTGCTTTTATTATATTTTGGTTGGGTTGCCAGTGGATGCACGGCTTGAAAATGTATCGAGAGCAGCACCATTTATGAAATATTTACAGTCTAAAGTGTCGGCAAACATCGGAGCTCAGCACGGATAAAAGTGGAATAATCTCTCTTGTTTTGGCTCACAAAGGGAAAGGCAAACTTTTCCAGGGTGACTTCCCCCCCGTCACTGATCGCATCAAGTCTGATGGTGAGATTAGGAGCTTAACCACTTTATGTGGAGTCAACCAAGTTGACAAAGTTGTCCTGCGTCAATAATTGAGACATTTGTAGACGCACGTCTTCCTTAACTTAGTAATCCTGAGAATGTCTGCCATCTCAGATTTTGTGAGTGACACAACAAAGATTTTGAGGCGGCTCAGGGGAGAATTGGCACCCCTCCTCCTTCTCCTCAGTTCTCGGCTGTAATTTGGTTCCTTCAAAACTCTCTGAAAAAGGGGGCTGGAGGTCTGTTCTCTGCTTCCTTAGTAGCTCGTTAATCCCCCACAGCTCTGGCCGGAGGGAGAGCTGCTCGCACATACACGGCCCTTGTGGAAATGGCGCCGCTCCTCCTCCTCCAGCCCTCTTTCCGTCCTCTTTCCACTCTGTCCTGCAGGGCTTGGCTAATCCTCTGCCTGGTCATGGTGGGGAGATTGCAGGCTTTTTTTTTTTTTTTTTTTTTTAAAGCCCTTTGCTGGCTGGACTTCAAAGTTTCAGGGATACAGCGACTTGAGGAGGTGGTAGAAAATGAGGTCCACCGCATGCCGGCGAAGGGGTTCAACCGCGGTCCCGAGGGAGAGGCTTTGTCCACCGTAAAGAGCGGCCTCTGAAGATCAGTCGGTGGTGATGTATGCAGAGCTTTTGGGTCTAGCTGTGAATTTGCTTTGCTGTATTCAGTCAACCTACACAAAAATATGATGAACAGCATGAAACACAAATAAGATGCTACACGTGAAACTGAAGCATGACTCGGGCTTAAACACTGAAAGTCACATTTGTCTTCCTCTCCGCGATGTTGAAACACTTTCCACGGGGGCACGTAGAGGTCGATCACCTCTGTCAAAGAAGTTAAAGAAAATTGTGAACTCTCTTCTCTACCTTCATCGTTTGTCTGGGACTAATCTCATCAGCATCTCATCAGCTGGAGTCACAGGATATCTGGATCCTCAACATTTGGGCTCTGTTGTTAAACTTGTCTTTGTTAGAGATTCAGCAGAGATCTATCAGTCCAGAACTTTGGTCCAATTTTCTTTTTTTTGTTGTTGCCACAAATTCCTGTAATTTGATGGAAATGTCTTTGGACGCTGATCCTGTGTGATATTTTCAGATAACACTGAGTAAAATTAGAGCGCGTTCCTGCCAGATGAAGAAAAATCTCTTATTAAAATGTTGAGCGTGTTTGGCTGCGCCGGCAGTTTGCTTCTAAGAACCAAACATATTCTGACTCTGGAAAATAAAACGGGGGAATTTGCATGTAAGGGTTTATTTATTAATGCAGACTCTGTGTTGAGATGCTTGTCTTAATTGAATGTATTACAGTGCTGCAGGATCGGCGGTGACGCAAAGCTCATGGAGGCAATTATGTATGTGCTTTAAATCTTTAGTGCCTGATTTGATGAAAAGTCACATCTGAACATACAAGCACGATGCACATATTTTTAGACTCAGTGTGACTTTCCGAGCATGTAATTGTTATTATTTTATCTGATGACCGTTATCGTGAATTATCACCCTGAAATGTGCTCTTTATAACCCCAAAACGAATGTGGGTTAAATAAAAAAATAAAAACTTGTCTAGAACCTGGAAGTTGTAGCCCATAGCAAAAGGCGCTGAATCCATAGCAACATGCTACATCCCTCAAAGCATTGTGGGAACTGTAGTTCCATGTTAACACTTAAATCCTCCTCCTTAAATGCATTGATAAAAAACTTTATTTACTGATATGATGCAGATAAAGTTGCTTGAGGTCATTTAGATCTATTTATTTGAATCTATTTAATGTATAGTTCTTTATAATTGGGTTTACTGTTGCTGATGGACAATAAAGTTTATTGTTGAACTGTAAAATATCCAGCCTCCATTACATATCTGTCACAAGTGTTTGATAACCACGTCTGAGGGATCTATAATTGTGTGATTATATGTAGATTTTTCCCTACTATTGGCATCAACATCAGCCCAAATATCCAGTATCGGTGTAGGTCGACAAAGAATCATGCAAGAGTGACTAAAAGAATAAATTTGTAATAAAATATTTGCATTTTCATCTAAAAAGTGGGAGGTGTACCCTTTTTAATTTGTTCTAAAACAACTGGTTGCGTCCATACGTTGTGTTTTTTTTAAGAGGCAGTCGAGCCCTTTGTGTTTCTCTTTTTATATTTTGTCTCGACATTTAATTACAGCTAATCAAGTGTCTTAATTGCTTTAACAATTCAAAAGGTCCACTCATCCAAGGCCTTGATTACAATGAAGTATGATTGCAAATTTCCTTGGCACTTTGGAACTCGCCATCTCGTTTGTTCAACAGACTCATCGGCATGTGCAACACCCTAATTACCTGAAGTGGCCTCCTGGGGTTCGGGGGGTTTCTACACTATTCCTCTTCTTGATGTTCAGAAAGTGTGCAGTCGATATACGGTGACTCAGTCCGACCTTAGCGCACACACACTCTCCACCACGCGAGTGTGAGGCGTCAATAAGCCGTTTAAAGCTTCACCCTGGGGTAACCCTTCGTAAAGGTTAGTTAGCTTTAGCTCAAACAGGAGGATTATATCATTAACTATGGCTTCTTCAGTAGCAGCCGTGAGTTTTATCTTATTCCATTCAACTTATGCGATTAGTGCCGCTTACTTAAAGTGGATTGGAGATGATATCTGTACGCTCAGGGTGCAATCAGACCTGCAGTTTGTGTATTTCACTGAGTCGTAGCAGAAAAGTTTACTTTGTTGTAGCCACTGACCAACGGCTGGTAAACAAGTTTCAAACCCGCCTGTGAGCACAGCCTGATGGGATTTCTCCATTTTTCTTACCATCAGTTCATGTTGCAACAGACTAGAGCTGAAATAATGAATCACTTAATTACATTACCATTTTTTATCCAAAGCGACTTACAAAAAAGAGAAACAGTCAAGGTACAGTGTGTACTCTCGTAGAATCGAGGTCCAGTTGTAGAGGGGATAGATGTATCATGTCCAGTTGTTGGTAGTGTTGGAGAGGAGGTCCTCTCTGAAGAGCTGGAGGTCTTCAGGAGGTCTTTCAAGGGAGTGAGGGACGCCCAAGCAACGTTCCACCAACAGGGAACAACGGACGAGAAAGGTTTGGATTGCCTTGAACGTACGGGTTCATTGGAGGACAGTCGGGTGGTAACATACCTTGTATGCCTGTATAAGGCCATTCAAGTAGGTGGATGTGGGGGTGATATGTGCTTTTTGGGTTGTTTGAAGACCAGGCGTACCGCCATGTTCTAAATCATCTGAAAGATTTTCACGGTTGCCAAACATTTTGGTGATTCCAGATCTGATGCTTTTCTTCATCACATGAGAAAGAAGTAAACTGAAGATCTTTGGTTTTTCGATCGATTGGACAATTTAAATACATCACCACGGGCTCTAGGAAATTAGAATGGACGTTTCCACCATTAATGGAGAAAATAAATGGCAGATTAATCAATAACCGTTAGTTGCAGCCCTACAACAGATTATTGAGTATTTCCTCTCCAGGCTTTCAGTCTGCTCGTCTCGTTCCCCACAGGGCAGTGAAGACCACGTCGAAGACGGACTCTATTGACCATAAAAGCCGGTGGTTTATGGGTGCAGTTGATGCAGTATGTGGTTATTGACCAGGAGCTGTCGGCATAATATGGACAGAGCAGTGTGATTAGTGGTATTGACAGCAGAGCAGTCAGAAAGAGCTGGAAAGATTCAGGTAGTTTTCACTCTCTGCTAGTGATTTGGTGGGGGTGGTTGATTCGGAGACGTAACATTAGCTTCCAGTGAGATTTATTTTTTTTCATATTTCCAGTATCACGCTGTGACTGCTGCAGAGCACGAGGCTGTTTATCTGAGAGGCTCTCTTATTTCTCATAATTGATGTTTACAAATTCCCGAGGTGGGGCATTAAGGAAGATTGCTGTATTAATTGCCAACGTATGCCATCTAAACGGGTAATTGCAAGCTGTTTGCTGGAATGTAAATGCGCTCGGCTCGGGTTTAATAGAGTTTGTTTATCGAGGTGCTGGCCGCTGACAAGTTAAGGTGCTTAAATTGATGCCCTCTGCTTTTAAGGAGTCAATGTGTCTTATTGTGAGTGTGGCAGGTATTACAGTCTCAGTTTTACTCTCTTTTTCAAAGACGCGTCAATACATCAACAGACGAGTTAAAGTGAAAGAATTCTCTGTGCTACACCGACAATTACTTTAATTACGTTTTAATCACTGCATTAGTTTATTCACCAAGAAGCCAAGCTGACATATTGTCCTTTCTTCCTCTTCACGGTTATTTTCAATCACTCCTTCTCCTGCCTCCTCCCCCGTTATTTGTTCTGTCCCCTCTCTTCTTTCTTTTCACCTGTCTTATCACTTCACTCTCCTGCCGACAAAGCTCATTTTTCCATGGACAGATTCAGCTCTTCAGTCTGTGAACTTTGCATTTATTTATAAGCTAATAGTGCTGTGTTTGTGACTCGGCGCACAGCTGATGGAGGATGTGATCCAAACGGCAGTAGCGGCAGTAGTTGGGGCAGCAGTAGCTCAGTCCGTAGGGAACCGGAGGGAGACCGGTTCAAGTCCAGTACAGACCAAAGTATGGAAGGTGGACTGGTACAGTAGCTGGAGAGGTGCCACATTACCTCATGGTCCACCTGTATGAATGAGGTGGTGTAACAGCTCCATAAAATCCAAAATATTCATTAAAGAAATCAGAAATTATGTATTACTTTATTATAGTGTACTTATGCGTATTTGTTTACATGTTTTATATCTTCAGGATGTGACAGGTGTGCTGTCACGCTGATTCGAGCACTTTCTAAATGTCTAGTTGACCAATCAGATCGCTCGGTCTTGGACTTGTTGTATAACTAATCAATGCTTTTAAATTCTAATGTTTCATCTGTAATTTTGTGCACGCAGCCTGACGTGTAAATAGTTTTACTCGTAGACGAGAGTTCAGCAGCGCAATGGTAAAACATGCAATCAGCTGACATTCATGGGATTTAAATACATCCTGAGCCTGATGCAGCCTTTTCCTCCAGTAAAACTATATTTATATCCACGCCAGCCTATAAATAACCATCGAGTTTTTCATGAATGCAATTACCTTGATGCCTTTTTAGAGCAGCCTGACTGGAATTAAGCGGCTCTTTATCACGACCAACCTCCGCACTGCGCGACTGACCCATGATAGATGACTCCTCTATGGTAGCCGACACAGGTGGACACCTTCACTAAATCTCCCTCTGTACCAAGGCACCACCCAACCACCACCACCACCACCCTAACCCACCATTTTCAATAATATCGACCGTGTCATACCTCCACATGCGCGTGGGCGTTTGTGAAATTTGTTCATCTTCGTTCACGCCTTCCCGGCGGGCCTCGTCCCCGCACTCAATATCCAATTTCTGTCCGGGGGATGAAGAAGCCGAGGACTTTCTTCACGGCCGCCATTCGTACCATGAGGGCTGATCCGTGGAGAGGGGGTTAAGCGCTCTCCTCATGTCTCAGACCACGGGGGGGTGAGAGTGGGCGGATGGGACGAGGAGGAACGGGAGGTGAGGATGAAGCAGTAGAGAGAGGGTGAAGGAGGTGATTACTGAGGGCCGGCTTCAGAGGAAGTGACACGGGGGAAGCAAGATGATAGATTTTATTTCTTTGTGGCGCAGCAGAGCCTTTTCACACACACACTTATCAGTCCTTTCTTCCTCTTCGCGGTTATTTTCAATCACTCCTTCTCCTGCCTCCTCGAGCCCCGTCGTCCTCCCCCGTTATTTGTTCTGTCCCCTCTCTTCTTCCTTTTCACCTGTCTTATCACTTCCCTCTCCACCTTCTTCAACAGAGCTGTGATTGGAGAACACTGAGCACCAATGATCCAATCTCATCCCTATTCATAGACTTCACAGCACTTTCCCCCTCCTCACCTCCTCTTCCCTCCCTCCGCCCGCCCGGGCCTCCACATCACTCAGCACCGAGCCCGCCGCCTCTGCCTCTGCCTTTTACCGCTTTGTTTCACACATTTTGTTTAGCTTTTAAGTCCCCCTTTTTACTTCTTCGAGTGACTTGCCTACTGTAAAAAAAAGTTGACATGGCATCACAAGCAAAAGGCTTGGTAAGCTTTTTAGAGCCAGTCACGGTGCACCATTCCCCCATCGTAATTACTGCTGAAACAAGCAGCTCTGGGAAGTTTCAGCGCTGGTGGACCCGTCATTACTGACAATCTCCCAGCCTTTATCTGCCATAGCTAAGACGCTCTCGCACCGCGGGGCTGTGATGATTGCCTTACTGAGCTAAGGGGGGAGGAAGAAGGGGGGAGTGTGAAGAATAAGGAGGATGATCAGAGAAAGGGAGCGGTGGTGCGCCGAGGTTTTTCAGAACCGTGAGAGAAGCGGCGGCGCCTGAACTGGAAAAAAAAGTGTTTCAAACCAAAAGCCACTCCTGCCAAACGGCCGTCTCGGTTTCCATGGCGATTCGACACTCTCCAGCTCCAGAGGAGTGGAAGACTTCAAATCTATTACACTCACGCTGCCCTGTCAAGCACGCTTTTGCCGAGGCGGTGTCCGGTGCTTGGCTCGCGGCCTCCTGTCAACACCGAGGGGCTCGGAGAACACCGGATTCTTTCAACCCTTCAGATCAACTCGTCGACACTCGCGGGGGCGTGGGGGGGCCTCTCCTGCTCAGGAGGTGTCACAAACCATTTCACTCTCCTCAAGGAGTGCTTGCATCTGCTAAAACATGTATTTTGCGCCACACCCACGGGTTACCGGTCACAAACCGGTTCTTTAAAAGCAGCAGCAGCACGTGCGTTAGGACTGAAACTGTGACACTGTTTTGATCCTGTGGTCACATGTTTGAGCTTAACTGTGCAGGATGACGTGCTCACCTTAAAGCCGTGTTTATAGGAGCAGCTATTTTAGTCTTGTTTTTGTGTTGGGGTTAGTCGACAACAACTCAAAATGTTTGTCTAGTCGATTAACATTCAACTTTCAGTCTGAATGTTTTCCCTTCTCTTCTCTTAAACACAAAGAGAGGGAACTTGTTTTGCGTCTATCCAACAATAAAGAACACAGTTTGGGATAATTTGTCCGTTAATTTGGCCGAGACCTTCCCACTACTGTACTCTTGGGGCGTGGGAGAAAAGAGAGTGCACCCTGCACGGCTTCTAGCTGCTCCCAGCAGCAGGAATCAGCCCCATGGCGTTCAGTCCAGACAAATTCTGCTGCTATAAAGCAAGAAATTTGATATATTTTCTCCAAGTACCTGCAGACAAACTACAATGACCGGTAATTTCCAAGCCAGCAGGTGTGACGACTGAATTTTGTGATTTTTATGAAGGCAGAATGACTAAAAATTTGTATTTCTGAGACGCAAGCACTCCTCCTCACACTGAGGGAATGGAAAAATCAAACTGCGCACTCGCCTCTAAAGAACCAGTTTGTTTCCACCTTGGGGCAGGCAGGTAGGTTACGACACCTGTTTCCACCTGCTGGGTCGAAGTCGCTCCATGCCAGCACTTTCCTCCCTTCTGCCTTTTTAGCACACACACACACAGACACGAACACACACGAACACACACCCACGAGCCTGTAAATTTAGCCAAGCTATTTCATGGAACACTGAAGCACAAACACTGTGCACAGAAGGTAGAGTATATGCTGCAGAGGTGCTAGTGATAGCAGTTGGTCGGTCTTACAGCAGAGAACGTTTCCGGAGCCCGTGGGTGACTACTACGGATTGATAGCCACCATGCTAATGTTTGGTGACTCATTTCTTTTTTTAATGCCAGAAATAAATTCATCATTTCCTCAGAATGGCAGAAAAAAACCTTTTCACAGAGCAATCTGACCACAAACGAGCCCTCGCATTCGTGCCATCAGCCTTAACAGCTTTTTAAAGCAGTGTGACTCACCCTTCTCTTTAAACTGTGAAGAGACAGGTACAGGAATATGAACAGTTTAAATGGTTAAGAGATAATAAATGATAAGTCCAGAATCTATTCATCTGCAAGGATGTGTCATTCTAAAAGTTTAACTACACTCAACTGAGCGTTGGCTTCCAAACCAGTCGATAACTTTAATTCCTGCTAACGCGATGTTAATTTCCTGGCAGAAAATGTTCAACAAAAACATTTTTTCCATCACAAAATGATTCAAAATTGTATTTTCCTCCAATAACAAACAGAAAACAGAGGTACAGTGATGTGTGGGTCGGCTTTTTTAAGACCATCGACTCAAACCCAAACCCAGGAACCGCAGTGTGTACTGGAAGTTCTCTGTTACTGACAGTAGTTTGTATGGAAATGACTCTGTCTCATGATGTATGTGTGTGTGGGTGTATTATTTGTTTTGTTCCACAGATAAACACTGTGTCACAACATAAATTGGACTTTTCATTCAACCCATGACCCCACATGTCCTTATTCTTTTTTAAATGTCACATTTTAAGCCTTTAAAATAACTTTTATATTTACTTTATTCCACTTTTATTTCACCTTATTAACCTTTTCATATACTTATTATCCTATATGTGTTTATGATTGATAAAAAAGTTCATGCATAATCATGATTGGTTAATAAATGCTAAGAGCTGTGCGTCTTTGGACTTGTCCCCTGATTCATCCGATTGGAGTGCAACTGCCTCCGCTGTTTGTAGTTTCTTGATTATCCGCACCCTCAGTCACCATTGTTTTGGTGAAAATTGTCAATTATTATGACAAAAATTGGGGGAGTACAATTGCAGTACCTTTGAGGACCCCCAGGGGGTCATGGACCCCTGGTTGAAGACCAGTGATATTGACCATCTCCTCTCGTTTATAGTGCAGTCAGAAATAGTTGATAGGTTGTTGTCTTGTCTGTTGTGTTGGCTCAAAAGATGACTCGCAGCTTTAACTTGAATCCACATGAGATGAACAGTCTAATCATTTTAGCCCCTTTTTATGCAAAATCCTCTAAATTTACAGGCTGTAAGTCGATGAACACGTAACCTAAATGAAGGTGAAGTCATCACAGTTTGTTTGTTTGCGAATACGTCCATGCCACATGTTGCGTCTCCTCTGGTGATGCTCTGATGGGGCCTGTCTTCACTTTCTGGCTTGTTTTGGAGTGAACCACATCACCAGTGGGATTGCAGTCATGTAACTGACTCCACATACTATTGTTTGACCATGAAGGCTCATTGGTTGCCTTAAGGATCATTGTCCTGATGTGTTCTCCTAAATTGGGGGACATATGGACGTAAACACTTCAATTTTCTGGTTTTCTGAGACATACAACACTTTGTGACTGCACTCTGTACCCTCACAAAGACTTATGTTTGTTGCTGCATATTCCTTTGGGCCCTTGCTACCAGTTTTAACATCCCATAAACTCATAAATTAGTTATCACTTTATTTCTACGCAAAGGTCATATGCATAATTCAGAAAACGGACACAGTAGCAATAAGGGAATATTTTAAACTCCATCCAAACCAACTTTATTGGTGTTTTGTCTCACATTACTGTTGGGTAGGAGTAAGTAAAAGTGCAGTATGGGAGTTTGTTTTTACGAGTTTGGCGCAGTGGGAGGATTATTTTTTCCCAAAGTTGTTACAGTCCCTTCTCAGTTCCCCGCACGAGCTCGGATACACTCTCCAGCTGCATAATATCGACTCCGACCAGGCCGACGTTGTCTCAAGGGCAAAACCTGAATGGGGAGCAGCTCTGGTGCTCTGTTGACGAATGAAGCTCATCCATGCGCCAAGTTCAACAAGTCAGCCACTCTTCCCGTCGCCGCACTCCCCCTTCAGCCTTTCTTTCTGCACGCTGGTCTATCCCCCCCCCCCCCCGCTACTGCACTCATCTTCTCCCCTTTCAAATGGTAATGGCACTGAACCATGCTGGAGCTCTTCAGCTAGAAGTGAACTCTCTCTTCTTAGGAGAGAATTTATGGATTGTCATGCAGTGTTTTTAAGGTTTGGCCCAGCAGGCACCGAGAATTTTTCCTTGTGGCCGAAATCATTTTGGCCACAGTCTCAGCAGCTTACCGCAATACACCACGGGTCTCTGGCTTTTGTTATCATGCATAATGGAACAAAATCCAGTTCCAGTGCCCTCCGTGCACACCAACCCTCCCCCAAATAAAAACCACTGATGATATGTGGGGGAGGTTGCCTGGCTGCTGCATGCTAGTGTACTGACGACCTTCCAAACTGTTGGATGAAATTCGCCTCTCGAGCAACATAAACGCCTCACACGATCAGCTGTTCCTCCGCCCCTCTCATTAAAGCTCGTTTAGCCCAAGAACAGACAGCGACGATCCCGAGCCGAGCTCCACAAAGTCTGCTCTGTTGACATGTTTGGTTTGTGGCAAACATGCACACGATCACACAAACTGCAGAGAGAGAGAGGAGACTCTGAAAATTTGCATGCAACTGTCTTCTATTGTTTCAGAGTTCCTCACCCGTTTATCCCACAAGCATGGGCTGTCAGTGCCGCTGCCAGATCATAAACAGGTAATATGTTTCCAGCACTGGTTTCAAACTGGCAGCGGTTTGTTGACCTAATTGCAGGAAAAGCAGGAAAGCAAATACTTGAGAGTACTAATCATCGAAGACCACAGATTATTAATACCATTTCATTTGTGGCATTTTTTTCTTTCATAGTTCAACAGAAAGATTTATCTCACTCAAACACAGAGTAGCATTTCCTATATCCATCCATGTGTGTTATAACGTGTTTAAAGGGCAACACACAATACCTTCTGATGTACTATATCAACAGTCATGAAACAGTTCAAGTGTCTAGGTGGTCATAATCAACCGGCAACCTCTGTGGCTGTGTCAAAAACTGCAGTTCCTCTTGTCGTCCACTTGAGGCTGGCTCCAGAAGTGAGTCAGTCTCCATAAGTCCCCATGTTCAAGGCGACGAGCATCTGTAAACACACAGCTATAATGCTTTATGGTCGATAATATAGTGCATTATAAAGGATTATGTATGTTTACAAGTCGTCATGAAGCATTATGAATGCCAACATAAGACTCTACACTAGATGTGGCATTCACAGAGAGAGTTGCTTGAACGTGCTATGTTAGGGGTCCATGATAGACTGTTGTACAGCTAAACATGACACGCACATCAAGTGTAAAGCCGTATTATAGCACTGCTTTAAGCACAATGAATGGCTTTTTTTTGTATGATAGTTATTAAATATTTGTTCAGTCTGTGGTTTTAGTTTTGAAATCCCTTCCAGGGCCTTGAAGATTTTCAATGAGGCGGCGGAAGCTGTGGCTTTAAACTCTCGCTGTACCGGAAAACAAATTTTATAGAGAGTGTCTGAGATGCATTTACTGAATGTTAGCTGCCAGTTTGTATTAAAGGTTTAAATGGCAACAATAATAAAACAGTTAGAAACAGCAGCGGTCAGCAAATCAAAAGAAAGTGATCTCCCTCCCTCCCTCCCTCCCTCCCTCCCTCTCTCTCTCTCTCTCTCTCTCTCTCTCTCTCTCTCTCTCTCTCTCTCTCTCCCTCTCTCTCTCTCTCTCTCTCTCTCTCTCTCTCTCTCTCTCTCTCTCTCTCTCTCTCTCTCTCTCTCTCTCTCTCTCTCTCTCTCTCCCTCCCTCTCTCTCTCTCTCTCTCTCTCTCCCTCTCTCCCTCTCTCTCTCTCCCTCTCTCTCTCTCTCTCTGCACTATCTTGGCAACATTAATTGTAAAAACAGCCAGACCACTTTATGAGGGTGTGGGCCCACTCCATTAACATTAAAGTGAAACGCTTGTATTCAGTTGTTGTAGCGCATAAATACTGAGTTTAGACTCGCGCTGTGAGCCAGCAGTTAAAGCAGTTCTTGGCTGATTACCAAATCTATACATCCAGTCCCGGATTATGATCGATTGTCAGTTGATCGGTTGATTCCTGCTCAGATTCCTCCAAGAAGAATCCTCCAGAAACAAACCTCCTAATTTATTGACTTGTTCTCGGGGTGTGAGAGAGGCCAAGGCGGCTCAAGAGTTCATGTAGAGGAAATGCAGAGTAACAACAATCAAGCGTTTATTCCTGGAAATAACTCTGAACAAATTGGGGCTGTTGAGAGAGGACAAGCCAGACTAGATGACCATCTGGCCCTCGCAGTGTCAGTGACCCTCAACTGATCCGCTGTCAAATCTTTCCTTTAAATAACTCCCCTCATTTGTCGCCAGAACCCTTTCCAGAGCCTCAGATCTTGGAAGAAAAATGCTCTGTTGTAAACACTGGTTTGTGTGCGTGATTACAGTTGCATACTTGCTTTAGTGAGTGTGTGTGTGTGTGTGTGTGTGTGTGTGTGTGGAATGCGTTTCTGTTGAGTTGATTTGTGGAGATTTGTGTGAATTAGCGAGGGCAGCAAACTGAGGTGAAGAGTGGAATCTGCCAAGTTGTAGAGTAAAACTATTTAAAGACCGGAGCAACTTTTTTCTTCCATACTCATCTTTTCCTCCACGAGCACAGATCTACTCCGGTTTGGCACCTCTCTAAAATGATCCCCCCTCTCGCTCCAAACCTCTTCATTACTCCCTAACAAGCCTCTCCAGTCGAGAGTGTTGTGCGCTCCTGCAGTTTCAGGCTTTTTTTTTTTTTTCAATAATTAAAGCTCAGGGTTAAGCAGCATTAGCTCGCCTCTTAGCTATTTATTTTTTTTCCCCGTTGGGGGCAGCTGCATGTTCGACCTCTCGTCGTCTCGTCTCCAGAGGCTGCTGTAAGCGGCACGTCACTGTGGCAAACACGGCTGCTCCTGCCGGCTCCAGGCGGATGATCAAAAAGCTGGCAGCTCCACCATGTGCCATGCCTGAATCCATTTTTTTTTTTTTCCATACTCACCGTTTATTAGTGGTGTATAAATAAGTAATGCAGAATCAATCCACTGAAACTTGGCCATGAGGGAGGCTCTAGGACTCTCTAATGTGAGGGAGGGTGGCTTGGTTTTTTTAAGGTTTTGTCATAAAACGCTCTCGTTCACGTTCCCGGCGGATTTGAGTCTTAATTGAACGCTGCCTTTTAGCAAATTGTTCATAATTTATGGCTGCACGGTGACGGGAATGGATGAAAGCCTGTCTGAACAGCAGATGATGTTCACACGTCTAAATGTGCAGTGCTGTATTCATCCCGGCGTTGTGTTCTTCACCCGCCCCAACCCGGCTGTGTTTGTTCTCCGTCGCTTTCTTTCATTTTTCCCCTTTGCTCCTCTCCTTTGTATCTCTTCTTCTCCCCTTTGTTCTCCGCTCCCCCTGTCATTACCCCAGCAAAAAACCCCGCTCGCAGCCCCTGAAATACTTAATTGACTTCTCATTGACACAAGCTGTAATTGGCTTTTAATCACCGTTTTACATCATGTTTTGATATTCAAATCGGCGGCGTCAGCTCAGAGAAAGCAGGGCCTCTTCAGTGCATCGCTGTCATTCACCGTGGCTGCAGGGGGAAACTCTAAACAAGCTGTGTTGGTCCACAAGGCCACCTCTGGAGGCACAAAGCTAAAGACTGATTGACACTTGAGAGAGAAACATTTTGGTGGTTGGCCGCTCCTCGTAACAGTCAGCAGTTATGAGATGTTGGCACTCTTTGCTCAAGGTGACTGCTGCGACCTGGCCACTTTTGATGTAACCGACTTGAATATTCCTTCCAATGAAATCCGATAAATGTTCACTAGTGTTCATTATTAAACCACAGAAACAAGGTGTTAGAGAACTAACCTCAGGTCTTTCCTCATAATAATTACATTTACAACAGTTTTTCTCACAGACGATCGTGTTGGATCAGAAATCCTGCACACAGTCGATCCTCCCCTCAGACTTTCATCTGGTCCATCGATGTCTCGTTCTTTTTTATCAAAAGTGATCCGATTGATTGATTGTCTGTCTGTATCCACGATTACAGTAGAAACAGAACTTTGCGTGACTTTGCATGGTGCAGATCCATCAGAATTAAACAAATGAAGACACTCACTGGCAACATGGACACTTCCTGTTTGGATCAGCCCAAAGCAGAGTGTCAAAATTCATGACAAATTAATTCCAAATGGGAAAAAAATCAACCAAAATCACTTGAAACCTTACCTTACCGAATTTGTGTCGCTGAAGTTAAAAAATGTGACCGCCAGAGCGAGGTAAAGAACGTGTGCGTCTACAGTCATCCAGAAATTTCTGCTCTGTTAATATGGGAGTAAAGGCAGCAGTCGGTGGGTGATCCAGACACATCTGTGCTATTTGAGCCAAAATTATAGTTTTATCTGAGCGACCACACAAATTTTCCTACAATCTTATGTTAAGAATATTTCTGTATCAGTTTACAAATGTTTTTTTTCACGTGCCTTTCTCAGGCACGCTAATAAAATGGTCCAAAGGATGAAGATTAATACCTGTGTTCTAATGTAGGAATGCACATTATGTAAACATTGCTTTTATTCTCACAGTTTCACGACCGGTGGGGAGAAATATGGATATAGGTTTATTTGAATCAATAGTTTGTGTATTTGGCAGGTGGCCACATCAGGCATGAAGCTGCGCGTTGCGAAGCGTCGGTCGATAAGTCGGGGTCAGTCCTCCACCTCCGCTCGATGCTCTGAAAGCAGTTTCCCACGCTCTTTTGCTACCGGTGGAGGAAAGATGAGAGCAGGCACGGATCCCGTAGACGGCTTCAGTTTGACAGAAACAAACTTTTTTTTTTTCGCTCCAACCGCGAACATGGCAGCGAAAAAACCTGGGCACTGCTGCAAGACGTCCATGAACTCGTAGACTTGAAGATGGCCTGTTGTTGTTTGTGCTCTGCTCGGATAGCAAACATGTCCGATCCCCTGACGGCTCCGGGCTCTGCAGCTCTGCAGCCTTTTCTCACATTAGACAGAGCGCCACAGGAGACGAGGATTAGCATGCATGAGTATTTTTTCACTTTCTGTCTCTCTTTCTACTTTTTTTACTCCCTTGTCTCATCCCACCATCACCCTCCTCTCCTTCCTCCCCCTCTTTGTCACTCTCTGTCACAGTCTCTCTGCTTCTTTTCTTTCATTTTGTCCTTTTTACTGTGCTCTCCTTTCTCTCCTTTTGTTTACTCTCTCTCCTCTCCCCCGGTGGCTGAAAGATCGTGAGTGACGTTTAGCAACTCTTCAGCCCTCAGCCGGGGGGAGGCTTTGGGAGAGCGCCTGCTACTTTTTTAGAGCGTCCGCGATGCTCCCCAGCAAATTGTGACACTAAGACGAAACGTAAGCTGGCAGCCGGCGTGTAAACCATTCAACTCCCTAGACCTTGGACAGGTTTTTTTTTTTTCCACGGCTTCGTAAGACTCATTGCGCTCTCCTTTCACTCTCCCCTGGCATCCAGCTGGAGAATAGAAGCATTTCTCTTTTACTGCTGGAAAAAGGGAGGCGAGGCAACCTGAAGGCTTGTGAGTTATTGCACCGACAACGCCTACCACTACCTCCTCCACCTTCCTCCAGTACCTTCTTTTACTTCTTTTAAGTAAGTCATTTAATTAAAGAATTGCACAAACTAATTTTTGTCACTCCTGGAATAAATGTGCCCCCGCATAGATTATTAAAAAACTTTCCTCCTTTAGTTTTCATACGAACTGTCACGGACAAATCCGCCCCGACTCCCTGCTTACTTAAAAAATCAGTCCTCTTCTCACCTTAGCAGGAAGGATTCATTTTTTTAATCCACTCATCCTGTGTGATTCATTTTGGAAGAATTGCGAGGGAGGCAATTATTATTTCAAGTAATTTTTAGGTATTGCTTAATATTCAATGCTTACCCCGAGGCCATTCTTTAGACACTATATTAACTATAAATCATGAAAAATAGCAAAGCTGTAACAAGCTCAGCCAGAAACCTGATTAAGAAAAGTCCCGCCCGCAATGGAACTTCTCGTGATTCATGTCGGTGGTTAAAACCTCGCACACACACTGTGTGTACAATTTCATTGTTACATTAACTCCCCCTGGTTAAGCAACCTCTCATATTAAGCTTCGGCAGGTCTCCTGTCCAACTCTTCATTACCGATGCCCCGTTATCTGAGTCCCTGCCCCCTCCGAGGCTACGAAACCCGGGCCGATAACGAGGCCTGCCATTTAAAAGGCCACAGCATTCTCACCGTGTCATGTCTTATTACAAACCACCGCAAAATTTGTTTACAGCACTCCTCCGGCCTCTCCCGGCCCCTCTTATCAAGAGATGTTTCTGCAGAGAGCCACAGCGGTCTGAAAAAGCCTTCATCAAAGAAATGGCTCCGAAAATTTCTACATTAGAGTGAAGTGCTGTTGCAGTCTATATTTTCCTTCCTCCGTTGCCCCCTCCACAACGTTTCTTAGCGAGATCAATCTTGTTTCCGCACAATTGCACAGATTGTAATCTATTCTAGCTAAAAGAAGGAAAAAAAATCTTGAAATAGAGCCATTCATCACAGAGTAAACAGCATAACAGAAGGGCAGAGAGAAGGAGCAGCAGAATGTTAAGAGAAAATGCTCGGGGTAAAGAGAACAGAAAAGAAATTGCCACTGGAAAGGCAAACAAACGGCCGCAAACCTCCGCCTGACAGAAGTCAACGAAAACCGAGAGCCGTCGTCGCCGCTCTCCTCACGAGGATGTGACATTTAAGAGGGAGGTGTCTCGGCTTTGCGGGACCTAATTAACATTCCACAATAAACCAGCTGGAGATGGACAACCTGCCAACGCCGTTCCCCTCCTTTTTCACCCTCAGTCGTGTTTGTCCATGAAGTTCTTTTACTTCCTCTAAATGTAGCTGGCTCTCGGTGGCTGCTCCCTCATGCCCCGAGGTCTTTATTGTGTGACGATGCACACACAGGCCCCTGCCAGTGTCATCTCAAATGTTCCACTGTGGTCAAGTCTATTTGCCATTGCCAGAGGTGTCTAGCAGCGGTAACCATGGCGACAGTGTTAAGCCTCCTCTCCTCCTCCTCCCCCTGAGTCGTGGAAGGTGCCGGAGCCCCCGCGGGCGCCGCAGATCTAACTTACAAGAATCTGTCGTGCTCTGTGCACTTTGTTCACCGGGTCAGTTACAGAGCTTTGACAAATGTGAAAGAAATGTGTCACGAGCACACGACCTGATCTCAGCACAATGCATGCTGGATATAATTTACCTTTCTTTATAATATGGGGGACATATTTGGTACATCGTGACACCGCTACATACCACATGGACGATGATTAGAGCTGTAAATGCCAAATGGCCACACAAAATATGTCAAATTCCATACAGACAAGAGCAGTTAGTGCTTTCTGGTACAGTATTCACTCACTGCCGTTCACCAGCAGCTAATAATTTCAGTGTGTCTGAGCCTGAGACGTTATAGGACAAGCGGGCACAACTAAGAGAAAATTACAGACAACAAAGGCAGCGTGGACAGCGGCTCTCTGCTGGTACACACGCTCTCTGGACTTATTAAAATATTAAAAGTAGAGAACCCTCCCTGATACATGTGCAGTTAGAGCTACATGATGCTGAAAGCGTGCAGGCAGCAGGAAAGAAAAGAGGAATTGAAGGAAAGCTGTCGAGTTTCTCGCCACCTTCAGAGCTCCGAAGGATGCTAACTTTTTCCTGCTGTTATTTTTATTGATAAATTTACACTGGAGTTGGTTTGTGTATCAAAAATACACTTATATTTCATAATCTCCTTGCAGACAAGATATGATAACCTTCCTTGACAGCACACCTCAGTCACTAAAAATATAGACTAAGACTAAATGTCGACTAATCTGGATTGAAGCTGAATATTTGGTTGGATAAAAACATGTTGTGAATTTTTGGAAATGATAACATCGATCTTTGGTCAATATATTTTGACTTTTGGACTTTACAGCACTGTGGAGTTATTGGAAATGTTTGGATCATTAAAAATAAATGTGAAGTTCACGGACTTAGAAGCTAATGTCCATGGAAAAATGATCTTCACTACAAGACTGAACTAGCAAAGCAGTTTAGTGTTTATATGTGTGATATTTATTCAGTTTGGGAATTCATCGAGGGTGAGCTTTGACTGATTATTGGCACTTCAGTGACGCTTACAGACTGACTGACGTGCCAATAATGACGTTAAAGCACGCCCTCTCGTGTAATATGGCTTCATTACATAACACCGTTGATATATTCTGCTCTGTTTAGTGCCTTTCTATGCGGATAGCACTCATGAAAAGAGTGATGCACACATTGTTAGTGTCAGCACAGATCTTTGAACCTCGACCACATGACACAGCATGAAGCTGTACACCAGATTTTATTCATAATTCTCCAAAACAACCAAAAATACCCCCGAATAAATAGGCCTCCTCCTGGTGTCAGTAAGTGTGTGTCTATGCTGTATTGTGATTTATTCATCACCTCAGTGTTTGGCTGCTTATCAGCAGTGCAGGCAAGTATTGAGCTTGTGTGGAGATGACAGAATTGCAGAGCTTGCTGTGCCGGGGCTGAATCTCTGAGCCTGGAAACAATAGACGATGAAAATGAGAGTGGCAGCACGGGGTTGGGGGGGGGCGTTGTCGTGTGAAAGATAGATGCCACACAGAGCCGGGGCTGAAAGTGGGACAGCTCTCAGAAGGGCAGCAGTGAGACGAGAGGCCGAGATACCAAAAAGCCTCCATTTCTGGATGTCTGCTGCTTTCAGAATCGGCGGCCTGGGCAGATCTTTGAAGGACTGATTCAGCAGAGCTCTCTCTCTGTTTCAGCCAGTCTGATAAATAATAAGCACGAGTGCTTTGGTTTTGATGTTCGAGGCTCCTCCCTTGCTGTCAGTTCAAATAAAACTCCAATTTAAGCTTGCGTGCCTCTTTACTGTAGGAGTTTACTCCCACCAGTAGTAAATTCCAGTGACATTTCATCGTCTTTGATATCCTTGATTGTGTACTCCACCTCAACTAAAACACAGCCTCTGAGTCTGTGCAGGTCTCTGCGGATCGTCTGCACTGATCAATTCCTCAGCCCATCTGTCTGCCAGGCTTATTCACAGGGCCGCACAGCAGGCGATACGAAACCTCGCGGCGGGAGTCTTCATTAAATCGATCCCCACTCCCCTCCCCTCCGTCCTCTGCCGCCCCTTCCATCTCTTCTAGCTCTCTCCAGGCGTGGGCAAAGTTAATGATAAGATTCGATCAGATGGCACCCCCACCTTCCTCATCTCCCATCATCCCATACCCCAGCCATTGTCTTCCTCCCCCATCAGCTTTGACTTATTTCACATAGTTGAGCAGTAGCTACTCAATCCTGACCTCCACTCCCACTCCAATCCCGAGTCGTCTTCAGTAGACCGGTTGATACATTGGATCTGGTTTTGACCCAGTTTCTTTCTGACCACATCATCTCCAGATCAATTTTTTTCTTCTTCCATGACTTATCACTAAGAGTTTGTGTTGGTGGAGGTGGTCATTGTTTCAGGGTTATGGGTCAACACATTGACTCTTCCTGTGCTGTCCGACGACTCACGCAGTTTGGGGTAAGAGAAGGGGGCAGTTTGTAGTGGTTAAGGTTAGGATAACCGACAGGTATGTTCGAGGATGAGATGTTTGGATCTGTGGTCAGCCAAGGACTAGGCGGTTAAGGTTAGGATACTCTTCTGGGAACCCTAATCTGGAGCTACGACCTCAGGTTACTTTACACATAAAGGAATTATCCAATATCTGACTGATATCTGGTGTTTCAGGTTTGTATGTCAGAATCAGTATTGGAAGATTGTGTGGGAAGTATCTTGTTCTGACCTAAATGGTGTTGCAGAAGGTTTTTCACCTCAACAAAGATATATACCAAGTTACATTTAAAGATCCAGAACCATTCAAGTCGAATATTTGGGCGTCTCCAGCCCAAAAACATCTGCACCAGTGTTGAAAAACTTGGCTGCACCCCGTCCACGTCTCTTTTGAATTCTTTGAACCTGTGCGGGAGGTGAGCAGAGTGACGGTGTGGCTCAGTTGTTCAGTTGCCAGAGAAATGGATTTGCAGTGATGGATGGCACCGGTGGCACTGTACAGGTCTCAGCCTGTTGCTGAATCACAGCTTTAAACTAATTTTGTGGGCACAGCGGAGCCGTTGTGCTTTGTGCCCCCGATGCTCGGGACCTGGCTCATCTAACCGCCACTGCCGAAGCTTGCATGCCAATTACCCCTGCCAACTTGCCAAGAAGAGGCAGGCAAAGCGAGAAAATAAAGAAGTATTTGCTCACTTGCTGAGGCAAACACTTTTTTTTCTTTAGTGGCCTTTTTACTCAGTGCCATAGGTAACAGCGCTGTGTAGTGTCCTGCAGACGACCCCAGAGTTAATTCGATTAAACTCGTCATGGTAATTTTCCTTTTACTTTCCTAAAGATTGTTGGCTTAAGTGTACTTCTTAATGCAGCAATTTCTGTTCAGTTCACCTCATCTCTGATGTCTCGACATCATCTTGTTTTTATAAGTGGTGTGTAGGCTTCAGATGTGTCTTATCAAACTCACTGCACACCTCGTACCTGATGGGAAAAAACTAAAGTGAAGGAATGTCAGAATTAATTTGACTCGAGACACCTTCGTTTTTTAAATTTTCCCAAAGACTGTTGCACTCTGTGCCGGTTTGGAGTTGTGATGAGTGGCTTAGCATTGGAGAAATGTCTTCAAATTGAAAGTGCACATTGTTGCCGGGCACGATATCATAACCTTTTAGCCATTTCACACACTTTGAGTTATTACTCCACACTCCCTCTGCTTCCAGTGTGTTCCTCAAGGCGTTGAACTCTCCTCTCCTTCTGCCTTTAAACTTATTTTTAATAAAGACGTCGAGGCCAAGAAAGGATTATTTCAGGGGCAGTTGTGTCTGGATTCACCTGGTTAGTTGGCAGTAATGGAGAGAGCAGAACTATCTTTATTAGAGACATCCTCCAGTATCGTTAGTCTTTTCCTCTTTTGGTGCAACAGCTACAGATAACGAGCGTGAATTTTCTTTCAGTCAGGTGAGTATAAACACCTTGAAGGCGTGTTTATTACGTTGTGAGCTATACCGTATACAATCATGGCTGTGCAGTCGTGCGGACACAAGGATCACAGCGACCGCCGCTAATTCTACACAGCTCTCACCGGAGTCACACAGCAGCCCGCTCTGCGTCCAGCAGCAAGATTTAGACATGGTGGAACCTTTGCAGCAGTCAAAGAAAATGGGCTAAATCTGTCGCTCCGTCATGGTTCTCCACCCGCCCGCCCGCCTGTTCCCAGGTCTGAAAACACTGTGCTGGAAAAATTCATCTGCTGGAACATTAAAGAGTTACTCCACCGGGTCGGTATCACACTTCAAGTGACTGATTTAAAATGAGATTTGTCCAAATCAAAGCGACCAAAAGATATTCTGACTTTTTGCCCCTCGTATGGGTCAAGTCCCCCCCAAACCTCTTCATTAGACCCTTCCTTCATGATAAATGTCTGTCCGACTCCATGCACCACAGATTTTAACACAGACTTCCTGTTATTTTTAGTCTTAAGTCCAGTTCGAGATGACATCATCGGGGTCATCAGACTTGACAAAGCTCCGGAGCCGCAGAAGACGTCATGCAGCATGCTTTCATGCTGTTTTAATCAAGCTGCAGCGATTAATCGACTTAGTTGTCAACTATTAAATTAATTCATGAAGGTTTTTATTCAGAGAAATGTCTGAACTCTTTCAACTTTTCCCACCATTTTCTGGACCTGACAACCAGTCAATTAAATCGTGAAAATGATTGACAGATTAATCAATAATGAAAGTCATTAGTAGCTGTTTATTTCCGATTTTTCAAATAAACATCAGCTTACTAGTCGTGACATCTTACAAGTAATGCGGCTCAGGAATGCACCGTGTGCCGCCTGTAGCCGTTTGTCACGGTGTTGACGTGTTTTTCGGGGTGGATTCATCCTGTAACGTCAGTCGAAACATTCCACTCTCTCTTAACTGATGTGCTGTCCTGTTGCAGGTACTATTAGTGAAGTGATAGAAACATTAAACTGACAGTTCAGTTCTGCTCCCATCTCCCAAAAATATCCCCGGCGATCTCATCTCTCCTCCTCTTTTAGAATCAGACGGGATTCATGGCGGCAGCGTGTGACCTCGGACCTGTAATGCATTAAAATGAATGCAGCCATCCCCACTGTCAGATGATGAATTGCGGGCTCCAGGGGAGGCTCTCTGCTATGTAAAAGAGGCGCTTGCAGACATGACACTTTCATCAATCAGAAGGGGGAGCAATGTAATGTTGTTACACTGCAGAAGGAGGACTCTGTGTTTATATGCAGCAGACTGATGTGGAGACTTTTTAAGATGTTTGGATAACGCTCACGTCTGTGGGATAAGAAACGTGACGTGGGAGTGCATTACTGAAACATGTGGACGGATACAGTCCTTGTTTTTTGGGCCTTCATTCAGAGTAATCCCACCGTGCAATCAGCTGTCCCCACTCTGGTACAACGTCGCCATGTCTGCCCTACAATTTTCTTGTTTCCCTCAGACGGCAACATCAAGGTCTCAATTAAAGTGACACCTGGGATCTCACATTCACACCTCCTCACAAAAGCAGCCCAGCAGAACTGTCTGACAGTGAGCGCCAAGCAGCAACCTCCCTGGAAGCCAAAGTGGAAGTGCTAAAAACTGTAATTCCTCAAATGTCCACTCGAGGCTGCCTCCAGAAGTGAGTCAGTCTCCATAAGTCCCCATGTTCAAATGTCCAACTTCACAGCAGAAATAAACATGTTTACAGCCTGGTACAAAAAACAGTTTTGGTCTCTATAGCTAATTTCCCCGTTCATGACAACTGTACTGAGGGTGAATTTATATACAACTCACCTGTTCGAATTAAGAGCGTGGACGCTTTGCAATACAGGTGGGTGCCGTTACAGATGGCTTATTAGAGCAACCAGGTGTAATTCAGTCCGCCGATGATCCACGTCTTTGCCGATATTTAGATTAGCCGGGAGGTGGAAGAAGCAGTGCATCCAACATCTTCGGCTTCAAAGTGGGTGCGCTGTCATTGGTCAACACTTCAGAAGCCCCAGAGATGTTTCTGGGCACGGTGCGATGCCTCCAGTGGAACGATGGAGTGTTGCAGTAGAGTCGGTCAGCTCGGGTGAGGTTGGAGAGGTTCATGGAGCAAATACAGGTGAACAAGGCTGGTGTTGTTTCCAGGTGATCGGTGGAGGAAGCACAAGAGGACAGAGATGTTTTTTCTCCAAACCTTTATAAATAACTTATCATAACATAAAATTACACAGTGACATGTCTGACCTCTTCAAACTACCTGTATTCTCTCCAAAGATCACCTTCTTCTTCTTCTTACAGCTCACAGGATCTAATAATCCTGCTTTTTTCTGTGTTGGTGATCTCCTCCCAGAAACCTAGCACATCTCTACCCCTCTGTTCTCTCGTCTCTCCCTTCCCGTTGCCACCCTCTCATTCTCCCTGCGTGTGGTCGTCGAGTCGTGGCAGTTCTTGCGGCGGGAGGCGCGGTGTAACCCCGGCTGTTTTGGCAGATAAGCCTCAGCCTGCCCACCTGCTTCCCCGCTGCTCGTCAGCCAAATAGGCCTCGTGCTGTCAGAGGCAGGGAAGGTTGCCACCTCGACGGATCCGCCGCAAAACCCGCCTCACCGCCTCTAATTCTCATCCCTGGGAAGGATGGAGAGCGTCCAAATCTCCTTGAAACAAACAGGAAGTGTGAAACTCTCCAAAGAATTGAACCATTGACAGGGAAAATTGCTCCCTGTGTCAGCCAGTTTGAGATGATGGAATTTATTTTTTTACTTAATTTCACCAGAATAGACTCCAGAGATCGAGACATCACCATTTTAAGAGGCCTCGCCAAGTTACTACAGACAAGTTGACGAATTGGTGAGAACATTCGGGTGCTCGGAACAAAAAAGCCAAACGTGTGCTGATGAGTAGCTTCTCAAACTTTGAGGATTTGCTGCTTTGTCTGCATAAATATGAACGAACAATATTTGAAGATCCCGTGTTGAAATCCAGGAACCTACGATAGATTAATTAGATGCCGGCAGGACCTGTGATACTCGACCTGTTGTGTTCTGGCTTTGTTTATTTCATGTACCGGCTTCTAAATCTTGAGTCTGGCACACAATTTCCGCTGCAACAACGTATCCTGGAAACCTTGAATTTGCTTTAGAACAAGAGGGCAACAGACCAGCAATAACCTTCTAAATATAATGAGAGAAATGATGTGGAGAAGCAGCTGATGTTTGGTCAAGAAGGACAGTTTGACCTGCTTCAAACTTTCCCTTCTTGCTATACTTACAAGGCTGTTGCTTAAGGGCATTATCTTTAATTCAGGGCACTCACAGCAGTCAGGCTCCAGACTGAAGGAGGCTGTGATCATCAGATGTTGTGTTTTGAGTACAGTCTGTGTAGGCATGTGCCTCTCGGGCCTTCAGCGCCGCCGTTCCCTTTTTAATTGATTTGTTACCGCACTAATGACGGTTATAACATCAAGTTGTCTCCGTTTGATGATCCGATCACCGTGGCTGTCAGGGAGGCACTTCCCTCCCTCCCTGAGGCGTGAATGTAAGAACGGCAGCCTGAGCTGTATCTCTGCACCTCGAGCCGAAGCAGCGCCTGCCTGGTGGAAAGCATCATGGTAAAGGTCAATAAACAGCGGCTCGGTTATTTTGTGGCAGATTGAAAAGGAAATTATTTTGCCGTGCAGGCAGCGAGGTGTGTGTGTGTGTGTGTGTGTGTGTGTGTGTGTTGGTGGGAGTGTGTGTGCTGAGGCGCAGCCCCCGTGTCCTGTTCTTTCCGTCGAGGGTTTCTCTTGGCAGCGAGTCTTCCAGCTGACCTGTCAGTGTTAGTCAGCCTACAGGGCTGTGAAATGACCCACCACGGGGCTCACCTGGGGCCCCTGCAACCTCTTTCAGCTGTTCCCTTCACACTGTTGCTCCCTAACTATGTTTTATTCCTTTTTTTTTTCCATCTCCACTTCCTCCCCCCCTCACTCTCTCTCACGTAGGCAGAATCGCTTACTCTCTCTCTTTTCTCAGGAGGCTTAATGTTTCCTGTTTGGATCCTGTTTGCAAGGCTTCAATAGGAATCACTTAATGTAGTGAGAGAGGAGAGTCGGACCCCTGGTTTCTTTTTTTTCATAGACCACTGAAACTGTTCCAGGAGTAGGAACAGGCTATCTCAACAGCCCGTCTTGCTTTCTGTGGTTTTTGGCCACGTCTGACGCTCTTCTATTATGTACAGAGCGAGACTGCCAAGTTTTCCCTTTTTGTTTTCTTATTTTTCACTCCAGTCTTGCAGGAAATTTATTCCCCTTTATCCTCACAAGACTCGGTATGTCCCCGTCCTACCTGCAAGTGTTTTTTCACTTGTGTGGAGTTTGATTCCTGAAACGCGTCGACGCCGCTTGTACTTTTTTCCTCTGATGGAGAAGAGATGGATGACGGAAAGAGATTGATCCTCATGGCGCAGACATCAGTCAAGCTGACAAATGGCAGCCCCAAACTTGGAAAGCCATTAGCCCAGACCGAGGCGGCGGGGAGTGAAGCCGGGCCAAGGCCCCGCCGCTGATTTCCATGAGCCTCCCTTCCAAAGCTGCAGACTCACGCCAGGCCACGACACGGCGGCGGGTGTTAGCGCCACCTCATGTCCCCTTCGCTAGCGTGTTGACACAGGGCCACGCCTCGGTCATTAATGAACGAACTCCTTAAAAAGAAACATGAAGGGTCGGCCTGTCTTTTCATTTCGCTCTGATGACTCATGCATTTGGCAAAGAGCTCTGTGGGAGTTGAAAATAAGTGCTTTGACTGGCATTATGTATTTACCGCCCGGTGTTTACAGTTTGTCAACACTAATGTCATGATTCAGACTGGAATCTGGACCAAAGCGCCTCTTTACATGCACATGTGCTGAAGCCAAAGCTCTCCTTTACAGTACATCTTAACGCTCACCCTTTGAACAGCTCTCCTTCTCTTGCTGGACACGTACCAATTTGGAATCATATTGATTTGAAATGTGCGTGGTCTCAGCAAAACAGCCTCCATTTTTTTTTTTTTTTTTTTTTTTTTTTTTAAAGCTTCTCTTACAAAACCAGGTGAGAGGTTAGCTTCTCTGCCTTTGACTAAGCTCTCCGCAGAAGAAAATGTGTTTTGTAGACATCAGCAGCTGCTGTGTGTCTTTTGTTTTAGCAGCTGCTTTTGAAAAGGAAATATCGCCTCCTTTTTTTTTATTCAAACAGAAATAAAGAGTCAGTTGGGAGGGAGAGAAACATTAGCTTGTCTAAACCACCGTGCCAGGACTCCTCTTCTACAGTTACTGTAAAATAACACTGAATATACCAAAGGATGTTTACGGGGATGTCTTGGAAATCATGTTCTGATTCTGCAGCTCGTCTTCAGAAAAGACGTTTTTGAGTGATTCTGGATTAATGCTACGTAAACATCGAGAGAGGAAAAACTTGACTTGTTAAATTTACATTTATTAGCAAAGCAGTTGAATTACGTAGGCGTCGAACGCTGCTCCTAAACGCTCGTTTAAAAAAAAGGATGCAGAATAGACGTTCTGCTGCAGACGAAGAGGAAATTGGCGTCATTTCAGAGCGTGATTATAGCGAGCTGGTAAACAAAACAGAAACTGAAGTGTCTGATGTTTGAGTTGAAAGTAGTTGCCTCATCATGGCAGACTGTGTATGTCTGTGCGTGAGTGAGTGTGTATGTTGGAGGTATGTTGTTGTGTAAGACAGACAGGTAGAGAGAGAGAGAATGCCATTCTACAGGAAATGTCATGATGGCTGTGTAGATATGACGTGGAATGCGGCCCCGACTCTTCCTCAAACCAGACACATTTGTTGACGAGTGACCGAGCGAGGCGCTTTACACATGGAGCGGATAAAACGTTTGGAATAAATCATGTTTTTGCACTTTCACCGCACGTGCAACGCTTGAAAACGACCATTGAGTGAGTAATTATTCACTGTTTCTGTCTCTTCAGTCTTCTCTGTTGTCTGCAGGTCTCTGTATGAGCTTAAGAGCAATTTAACCTTGAACATTACCTGAAGTCGCTCGCTTTTAAGTCATTGTGATTGTTAAAGTCCCTTTACACTGATCACAATGTGAAAACCTTGGACCGACTTTTGTTCTTTTCACTGCAGCTGGAGACACGTAGACCTGAAGAAAGAGAAATAAAGTAACCAGATAAAAAAAGAGAAAATAATCAGCACAAATTGAAAATAAACTCATCTAAACCAGGACAAATTAGCACACAGTCTTGAGACATAGTCACTTAAATATCTCTTATTTAAAGTTGGCAGATTATGATTTACACACCTCAGTACACTGTGTTTAAAGGTCCAGTGCAAGCATGTCCAAAGTACGGCCCGGGGGCCAATCACGGCCCGCGTTCAGATTTTATGTGGCCTGAAGCTTCATTTTTATAATATATTATTTATAGCCTGCTAGGATTGTCAGATACTGTATGGCTGCCAGATATGGCTTTTTTTACGTTTAGCGCATTTAAATGTTTAACTTAAATGTTAACAGACTTTGCATTACTCATAATAAGTCATAACATGAGGTGAAGATTTGTATCAACTTCATGCAAGTTTAACGTGTTCCGTACAGTTTATTCTTTGTTGTCTGACTCCAGATGTTTGTTTGTTTTTTGTTCACGCCTGATTGGTTTAGATTTGGTGACATTGCCATTTCTCAAAATAATGACGCAACCCTCTACAACATAACAACATTAGTTCCACTATTAAATAATACACATCTCTATGTGCATGCTCTTAAAATACACTGCCAGCAGAAATATGATTTATTGAAACGTATAATTTACGTTTCAATTTCACTGTTTCTAGTTTTAAGTAAGCAGCTACATCTTCAGAATAAAGTGGTCATGGAATATAATATTCATAACTGTGATTTCATGCACCTGAAAATAAGAATATTTTTATTTTATCACGTTCTACAGAGGGAGCGGGTCCTCTTCCACGGAGGCTGCCATGTTTCTACAGTAGCCCTGAACAGACAAACTAGACAAGCTGTTTCTTTACACTACGAAGGCGAGGGTGATGTGAGGAGATTGCAATGCAGCGATTACGACCACATAAAATATATAAATCTATTTTTCAGACAGATTTAGTTTCCTGCAGTCTGAAGTCATTACTGCAAATGTTATCTGTACAGAGAGACCCTGCACTCACAGTGAAGTTCTCTCTTTGACCTTTATTCAACCAGGATGCTCTTTTGAGATGGAAATCTCCTTTTTTTTGTGAAATCTCCTGGACAAAATGGCAGCACATTTGTCACACAAATGAACACAGGCGCTGAAGAAGGAAGAAGGAAGAAAGGTAAAATACTGACGGGGAATAAAAACTTTCAAAAGGAATTGAATCATAAATTAAACAGAAAAGAAAAAAAACATCAAAGACATTTGAAACACGACTTGTGTCCTCACAGTGTCCATGACTTTGTTTTTGAGCGTGTGCTGTCTTTAGTTTCCAGGGAGATGAAACGGCCCACCTGAAGGCTCATTTTAAGGCAATTTTGAGAACAAGCACTTGAAGTTGGAAAAGCATCCTCTGATGGTGAAACATGTAGCACGGAGTGGCTTCAGTGAGTCACGTCGGACAAGTACAGGACAAGTACGTCTGCGGTGCTTCAGACATAAAGGACATCATCTGCATTTAGATCGTACGTGAACTCTGACCTCCACACGTCAGAAACTTTAAAGTATGTTTGTTCTCTTGGTGTAAAGATGATTTACTCATGAGCAGCATTACTCGTGGTTTGATGCTTCATCAGTGGTTGCCTGTTCTCAGCTAGATGTCTTGTTTACTGAAGAGCTCTGCACCGGGAAATGGACAAATGGTATCTTACGAGTGTGGCTGTCGGTGGGGGGAAAAAAGGGGACAGCGTTGACAAGGCAACAGGAGCTCATTATCTCGTCGTCTATGCTGGTCCACGGCGCGCCATTGACGGGTGCCAGAGGAGAGTTTGGAGCAGACAGATGGGGGGTTGCACACACAAGAAAAGACGAATAACACGCCCGCGGAAATGACACGTCGGCGCTGTAATCCCAGATTACCTGTCCGCATCGCTCGCCACGTTCGCCATCAGGCGAGATAACAAACAGCGGCTCGGCCTCGACCGCTGCGAGACTGTGTTTGATCCGTATTGTCAAGATACAAAATGTGTACAGCGGGGTACACTCTTCCTCTGCTCATCCTCTGCTGACCAGTTTTTATGACAGGATGTGTAATACCAGGGAGACTGAGACAGTTTAGGTGGAGGCGAAGGACATGTTGCTCTAAGTCAGTGACGGTCAACTGAAAGCCTTTTAATCCATACAGAGAATAAACTGAAGTAACTGAAGTTTCTTCATACAGACTGGTGAATGTTAATATCCTTTGGCTTTTGTATATTAGCCCATCCTAACTGACCTGCACAGGGCTGCTGGGGCTGGATTTGCCTCTTGGCAAACACGAGTTAGGACGCCAAATGACTATCACTTGCTTGCTAATATCAGGATCCATCAGAAGTCAAAACATGCTGGCTTCAGTGCAGCATTCCCATCCCATCCCCATTCTGCATCATCAACGATCACAATGTTGATTCATTTTCTCAGATTATTCTTTGTTTGTCATCTGACCTGAGTTGAGCATCTCTTCTCCAGGTCATGTGGTCAGCATTGTGACGTACGAGACGACTGCTCATATCTGGTGTCATCTGAGTCCGTGATATCTGCTGTACTCAAGTATGCAAACCATATCTGCAGTGATACAAAGACGGCACGCACACCCGGAGTCACGATAACAAAATAATCTGTTTTGTTTAAAGCCCATTTAAATATTAAAGCATGTATGAAAGGTCGTCACCTGTAAAACCCGGCACCCTGCACGGCACCGTCTGAATATGAAGAGTTAAACTTTTAAATGACTTTATTAACTCAGGGAGTCACAGTGAAATCTTTTTTCCAGACAAAGACACATCAAGAAACTGATCACAGTTCAACAAAAGGACATAAAACTTTTGGCTCCCGTAAAATGTTGAACAAAACTAAATAAAAACATGAAGCCCGACCACAAACTCGATGAGTAAGTTCAACAGCACAAACATGTTCAAAAAGGAGTATGAGGAAGGATACACTTGTTTATTTCTTTTGTAGGATCTCGTCGTCCCACTCAGCGCTCATTGTGTCATGACAGCTTTCTGCTAATTGGCAGGAGTTACGGACACGTCAACTTTCTTAAGTCCAAACTCGAGCCGCCCAAAGTGTGTCACGCCTAACTGGCCTGCCTCAACATCCAGTCTGGTAACATTTATGTAACTCCATGTGGCATTTTGCAGTCCACGCCGACTGGAAAACATCAGTTTCATGTAAGGTGAGCAGTAAAAACTTCAGAATCTGACACTTTTTTTTTTCTGCGTCGGCGCGCACATGGCCGGAGAGATCTGCATCAGCAGCAGCTCTGTGGGCTGAGGACGGTCCTCGGAGATTGTCTTGGACCGCTGCCACTGATCAGATTACAGCCACAGGAGTCTGGAGAAGGAAAACCTCCAACGAACAGCCCTGACTCGTGCCTTTGTTAAATCCCCATCCTCGGTGTTTTATTTCGAGAGTGTAACAACTTCTTTTCTGAGAGTTTGCGTTGTTTACATTTCTGTCTCTCGGCAGCGAGGCTTTCTTCGCAGGATGTGTTCTGCTGCCGGTGTTTACCGAGGGGTACGTCTTGTGTTTGCAAGAAGTGAGTAGGAGAAGGGGATTTAGTGTGTTTTTTTTCTTTCCCCCCCTGTTCACCATTTGCATGATTTCGGTTGGGAGCGCTGTGGCAGCCTGCAGAATTCTCAGTCACATTTAGTTGGCACAAATAGGCGTATAGCTCTGAGAGCAGGCAGAGACTTGACATGTCAAGTTCCTTCAAGTAGGTTTGCATCAAAAGCAAATGTCAAATCTTTTGTCCCATTGATGAGCAGCGTTCTTCAGGCTTTACACTGACAACAACAATGTGATTACAGAAACCATCAATTAAACTTAATCGGAGCAAAATATGTAAAGATTGACCTTGTAACATCAAAGACCGGCGAAGAAAATCAAACCTGACATCTGTAATTTGTCTGGAGTCTTTGTGAACGGTCCTGTGGTGTATTTTCTTTGATACCTGAGTTTATTTTGCAGCGCACATATATTATAAAGCAGCTTTTTTAATGTTGTTATCCTGTCGTGGCGTACAAGTACTTCTGAGAGCCACCCAGAAATAATGTCTAAAGTATGCACGCTACAAAGACAGAGGCAAAATTTTGTCTAAAATCTGCAACATTTCGTTTTTCCTGAGTGAACCCACATCAGACATGTTTGCTTCTCCAGCGCATTGCTCAAAGGCCCCTCCACAGTCGATGTTGACAGTGGAGGGAATGCAACAAATTCCAAAAGACAAGAAAGGTCTATATTACAAGGTTTTGACTTCACAAGGTGTAAATTAGAGATCTTCAAGAGCACTTTAAGGTCTCGTGGAATTCACCACATGTGAAGCTGATTGTGCGCTAAACGCCCGAGGCCGAGCGTCCAGAAGAAGAAGAAGATGTCTCTGAGCAAATTGAAGGGCTGAATGTTTCCCCTCTGTCAACATACAGGCGCTATACTGATGCCGCATCTCGCCTCATTGCTATTTCTTTGGCGGCTCGCATGACGTTTACTTTTGACATTTTCCAATTTAGCTGTCAAAGTTAGTGGAAGGACGGAAAGAAGAAAAAAACAAAAACACACACACACACCACAGAAACCACACACTCTGTTGTGTAAACTGTTTGGCCAATAACATCTAAGAGACTCACTAAGGCAAATCAGATATGAATAGACATTCATACATCCAAATTGATGCATCTCCCACAGTGGGGAGGGAGACAATTGCTGTAATTGTGAAGCGGGAGAGTGACAAGATATAAAAACAATGCTGGTCTCTGTCTGTCTACGCCTCACACACTCTCACACACACACATACTTGTGCAGAAATGTATTTGTGCCTGCAGAGGAAAGTATTTCTTTGCATGAATATATGAGTTGAGGTGTTTATAGCAGACCGACTGTGGAGGAAAAAAGCCTCCTTTCATCGTAATGTGCTCTTTAATAAAGACACAGGTTGGCAGATTGGGAGTGTCAGTGCATGTGGCATGCAGCCTCTTCAGGTGATTTATGAGCGCACTGCCAGGCTATTACATTATAGGCCCCAGTCCTATTCAGCGAGGGCGATAAGAGCAGCCCACCTCTATTGAAACACTGCAGGTACAAGCGTTGTGTTTTAGTGGAATATCGCTGCTTTTTGATAAAGGAATTAAGTATGAGCAGAATCTAATCATGTTGTCTGTGCTGCAGCTGTAGCTCATCTATTAGGTTAGCGTTTGTGCTTTTGTCCTTCAGAGTTTGCGGAGCATGTTCGAGGGAAGAAGACGGCTCGGGATTGTTTGCGTCTTCATTGAATTTCAAATCGTAGCCCTCTCTTTATTGTGTAAACAACATTATGCATCGGTTGTACCAAACCAAGAGCAAGTTCTTTTTTTAATCTCTCGAGGCCCACTTCCATTTCTTCTGAAGCAGAATAATTTGTGCTGCACTTAAGAATCATACTGGAGGAAGAAGAGGTGCGATTTCCTCCCCCTCTGTGCGGCTCCAGACCTGGTTTTATGTTTGCATGGGAGAGAGAGAGAGAGAGAGAGAGAGAGAGAGGGAGGTAAGGCGAGAGGCCAGCGACACAGCGAGGCCAGAGTTCACGCCGCAGAGTGCCGCAGCCGAAAGGCCAGTTGTCAACCGCCGGAGGAGGGGAAAGCAACGGGGCGTCAGCCGGAGCGCTTTGGAAAAAAGGACGAGTCAGGGTCGCTTTCAATTAGCACAGCGTGTCGTCACTGCAGTGAGCCTGAGAGGAGGAGGTGGGAGGTGGGAGGCAGCCTTGTGCTCAGGGAAGGAGGAAGCAAAGAAAGCTGGTACAGACCAAAACAAAAGACACTCAACCAACCAACCGTCATCAGTATACTGAAGAACTGATGCCTATAAACTCACGTCACCTTGATTTGTGGTGGTTACATGCCCCCAAACCACAGGACGTTTGTAGACTTGTTTGCTTACAAGATGTTATTTTTCAGTCGAAGTCTCTCAGCATTGAAGTTCATAAACCTCACAAACACACGTTCCTGCAAGTACCGGGCCATAAACTGCATGGGTGTGTGTGTGATTCTGATCATTTGGCATTTGGCTTCAGTTGGGTTGGTTTCCTCAGAAAATTAGAAATTTTGACCTGTTGCCAAAAAAAGAAAGCAGAGGTGGATGACATGTTCATACCTGCTCTCTATCAGAAGAACTTCTCCAGGATTTTGTCCTGATTCTCAGAGTTGGATGTGGTTTCCTTCCCAGCCTTTTTTTTTTGTGCTTCTGATCACAGTCTGAAAGTCGTCCAAAGGCCCAGCGGCTTCTTGACACTTTGTGAATGCCAGATGAACGGGTTGGCTTTATTGTCCGATCATGTGCCAAAGGACAATTGTGCTTACAAGCTGCTTTATTTTAGTTGGTACAAAGTCAAGTCCCAAACACGTTCCAGCAAGCATTGGGTCACAAACTTCATGGGTGTGTCTACAAACACAGGTGACATAAGTGAAGTGTTAGAATTAATAAAATGACAAATTGGGACCTGTTGTCAAAAGAAAGCTGAGGTGGGTGCCATGTTCATACTTGCTTTCTATCAAAAGAACTTTGGATTTGTCCTTTGTTTTCCAGGATTTCCAGGAGTTTGGCCTGATTCTCAAAGTTAGATTTGCTTCTGATCACAGTCTGAAAGTCATCCAAAGGCCAACAGCTTCTTGACACTTTGTGAATACCAGATGAACTTGTTGGCTTTATTGTCCTTTGGGATCATGTGCCAACAGATTCCACTGCAGTCCGACAGCTTACTGCAGCAGCAGCAGCAGCAGCAGCAGCAGTGGAGTCGAGCAGAGATCAACTTAGTCACATATGAGGGACTGACTCAGAGCTGCCTCCCAGCAGGAGCAAAATAATTAATAGGTCTAATATCCCACTTCATCCTGACAGACCCTCAAGAACTCATTTGTGACAAGAAGGCATAAAGACCCATCTCACTGTCAGAGACACTGATAAAGACCAGTCTCCTGATTCATGGCCGGATAAGGGATCCAGAAAAGCAGGCCTTACATGTGAGGACCACCACCACCCATTACTGATGACATCATTATGTCAGAGTTGTGAGATGGATGTGGATGACAGACCGCAATGCGGCACCACAGGGCTCGCATTGTCATTTTTACAGTTGGACCAATCCCGTGTCTTCTCCAGGCTCCTTGGAAATAAATCATTTTGTTTCCAGAAGTCGAAAAATGGCACAGTTATTGTGCTAAACATTCCAATGCATGCTGGGACTGTTCTCCCTCCTCCACCTCCCCCCCTCGAGGTTGGCGAGAGCCAGCAGAGCAGGATGCGACTCGCCATGGTCTGCTGGTGCAGAGGCAGGCTGAGACAAATAATGCAGCTCCCTGTTTTGGAAGGCATTATCCCTTCAGAAGTGTGAGGCTATTTATGTTGAGTGTGGGTGTACATAATGAGTGTGGCCACACCAATGTGCCAATTAGTCTCGTACTCAGAAACTCACAAACACGCATGCCTGCCTCGCCACTTGTTGGGAAGTGAAGATTTTTGGCAGAAATAAATGCAGCAGTGATGTTGATGCTGAGCTTGAATGACTTGGATTGTCAAGCCTAATGCTAGGTTTAGTAAAGTATTCAGTGTTCTCCAATAATTTTTTCCAAAAATGTCTTCAGCATCAGACAATACGTTTACAAACCTCCCTCACCCCCAAATTCCACTGGGCAAGGACGCAACGTGTTCAATGTGCGCCTGGTCAATGTTTCAAACCCCAACGGCCCACCGGAAGCGTCCCAGAAGCGTCCCAGAAGCGGGCCTTCACCCGGCTCCGTGGGGAATACGCTGCTGTTTTATTTTGGACAGATGCCGCCCATGTCAATCTGCACAGAGCAACTCAAGTCAGGCACAGAAACGACGTGAAGAATCCGGCTGATTGTCAAAAGAAAACACCCCGTGCAAACTGCCGTAAAAACAGACAAAAGCATATGGAATAGAATAAAGTAGTTTTTTACGTGCATTTTTACCCGAAATACGACACACAAAGGGCTCGTAGGCATGCAGACGTGGAGAGAGATGGTGGAGTGATGGGCAGCCACACAGCGCGGCGTCCTGACAGCAGTTGTGGGGGTTCGGTGCCTTGCTCAAGGGCCAAATCTGAGCAAGTAAACAGAGTCTGGTTTGAGGTCACATGGTGGGCCAAAACAGCGCCGTGGCCGTGACGTGACAGAGACGTGCTCGGTGGGGTTTGGGCGTCAGACTGCCAGTTTATGATCAATTCTGTAATAAATACGTCCTCAAACAAAAAATGCATCACATTTATCATGTTGGAGGTTGTACGATGACACTAAGTGGCCAGTAATTGACTTTTAATCAAAGACAAGTATCAGTCCAGAATATTGGCAAACTGATTTCCCTCTAAACTCAGTCAGAACAACAATTAAGCATCTCAAACAACATTAAAAGTCGAACAGAAAACGCCTCCTATGTGAGAGAACAGTGATGAATATATTTGCAGATTCATTTAGCAGCTTTAGCTTTTAAAAGTTTGCCCCTCAGACTCGAGCGCCGCGGCTTTGATCTGCGTTTTTTTATTAGTTTTATCTCCAAAGGACAGCAGAGAGATTAAATGGAACTCAAATCTCCCCAACACCTCTGCACCCTTTAGCAATTGGCTGTGTTCAGCAACACTATCATTACACACATTACATGAAAACTGGAGAGTAGTGCAGCCTTATCGTGTCATGTTTTCCAGATAACGATGGCTAACGAGACACAAATGTGGGAACAGGAGGGGGAAATTGTCTCGAATGAAAGCGGCGTCGTCTTTGGTTAGCGGCGTTGTCCGAGCTGTTTTCCTCTGCTGTTACACAGGTGTGTTGTAGAGAGAGCCCCGCGGAGAAGTGAGCAATTTATCAGACATTTTTAAAGTAATGGGTAGTCTGTTGGACTTTGATTGAATTCTTGTTTATTGCACAGACTTGGGCTATTCTTTCCTGAATTGTACACTCATCTCAGAGGAGAAACATGCATTCTTAATCTGAAAAGTCCCTTTATTAAACCGTCTCTGAGGATATTTTTCAGCCGGCCAGGCTGCTCTACCCTCACACTTGTCAGCCCCCCCCCCCAGTCTATTACAGTCTCCTCTTTTTCTAAAAGACGGCAATTAATCTAATTAGTAATCAATCAGCCATTGGGCCTCCCGCCTCCTCTGTGCTAATGGAGGATATGACAGGCCTGGACCTTGCATTATTAATACCTCCATTCCTGGAGCCCAGGGCCCCCCTGACGCCCGCAGCCAGGGGCCATTGATCACTACCACAACCCAGTGAGCACCGTGACGCCTGCAGGGAAATATCCAGAGTGGTGGGAGTAGAGATGGGAATGTAGCGTGTCAGTCTGTGGTGGGTCGAATCTGTTTAGGGGGCTTCACGGTAATTTTAGGCGCGGGAAGGATTTTGCCAGAATTGCTCAGGGAGGGCTGACGCAGAAATCTTAAAACGCGAGATGTGGTGCATGAGGTCTGCAGGGAAGCTCACGGCGCACGTTTGAAGGAGATGAGGGATTGTTCGAGTGGTGTTAATAGGAATGTTGTGCTCCTAAAAAGCTCATTTGGTTAATGGGGCTCACCTCAAAACTATTATGGCAGGATAAGGGGGCCTCTCTGCGGGACTATTTCTAGAAAATGAGATTAGAAATTATAGGACGGCACTAACGCCGGGGCACAACGATCGCAGCGTGGCAATGAAACAATCACGGCAACATTATCCTTCATCTCCCATGCGTTATATGAGCACCCAGCCTAATAGCCCCAGCAGCTGAGGTTACAGAGCTTGATAACAATCCCACCAGCTGATCTCATTCACTCAAATCGATATTGGAACCTTCTCTGTGCAGGCTTCAGGGGGGGAAAAAAACAACTGAACCAAACAACAAAAAGCTCTTTGCTCATGGTTAGCTTTTACTTTCCACACGGAGCAGACAGACACAGGGCCCTCCTGTGTCCTCTGTAACTGAGTCTGCTAACCCTAATTCATCGAACCTCAGTGCCAGTGGCTGTTAATCATATTGGTTATCCGGTCTACATGTTGTTGTTGTTTTTTTTGGGGACGTGCTGTTAAAGGACAATTCAATGTGAACTTTCAGGGGAATCTAATCACGACACGATCACGTGTCCAAATTCATGTTTTCAAGCAAACGGTGATGAAAAATCTGACAAATCTTCTGCAAAATATCACTTCGATTCATTTTAGATGATTTTGTGAGAGTCAGAGCCGAAGCAAGCGTTCCAGTTCATGTGCTAGTCAATTGATAGAAAGCTAATTGGCAATTATTTTAATAATGAATGAGCTGTTTATCATTTTTACAGTCACAAACGCAGTAGAGTACCTGTTGCTGTAAACTCTAAGGTTTGGACTGTTGGTTGCATAAAACAAGCAATTTGCAGATGACACCTGGAGCTTGAGGAAACCGACCAAACAGTTGGATTGATTGAGAAAATAATCAGCAAATAACTTTATTATTTATTATTGTTGCAGTCATGCAACAATTTAAAAGAAAACCCTTAAAATAAATGAGCAAAGAAACAATAAATTCAGGTGTTTCCAGATCTCATAACTGAAAACCTTAAATGTTAAACAGCACGCTCCACCATCATCTTTTATAACCAAATAAAAACCAAAGGAATATCTTTAAGCATGTTGTTCATCCTTCATACTCTATAGCTGCATGTCCACAACAGGTTGAAGGAACCTCATCTAAAAGAAGTTCCTGGGACTAAAAGTCCACAGTACTTTGGGAGGAATGTGGCTTATGTTCGCAACACTGTGGTTTTGAGATTGACCTTATCTTCCAGTCCGATTGGTGGTTGATGATTTTTGACAAGAAAAGCAGCTGTGGCCTGTCCACAATGTGACCGCTGTGTGGGAAGGTGGAAGTAAGTGGTCAGACGTTGCGTGTAATGGAGCTTAGTAATCTTTAAATACATTTTCAGAGTTGACATCACTCTCTTTACTTCACGAGGCCACTTCCCATGACTAAGACCCGGTGTCATTTGGCAGGGCGGCCACAACCCTTTCCATTAACCAGCCATGCATTGTGACTTTAGCGCCGTCCCACCAGTCTTTGCACCACACAGGTTAAGTCATCATAAGCCAGCGTGCCAAGGCTGTCACACCGCTCTGCTTAATTTGCAGAAGGCTGGGGTTGTTAAGTGTTTACAGGCCTTCGGTGGCTTTACAACGATGGGAGTCAGCAGCGGTGTTGAGCTCACAGCAGCTGCAGTCAGCCGCCTCATTCAGGACGGATTGGGAAAGCCACGCAGCTCATCTGCTGCGCTGTGCGGGTGAGTCACTGAGCTGGACATGTATTATCCACGGCAATAGGATGTGAAGAATGGCTCTGCGGTCGCAACCTCCGCCCCCTTTATCCTCCTCATTTATGTACCATGGGGGTGTAGGTGCATGAGTGTGCAGCGTGGGATGTAAGCTGGGTTACAGGAAATCCATGGACCATTTGCCATTAGTCACCACAGGTCATCAGAGACGACCTGTGTGTGTTTGGAGGCTGCTGAACTTGCAAGAAATGGATTTTCAGGAAATTCCATCTGTCATGAATTCTCCCCGGTGTTGATTGTGTGTGTGTGCGTGTGTGTTTTTTTTTCTTCAGGGAGGCTGGTTAAAGGATGACAGTGCAGTTGGTGAGGTGTGCTAATGACAGAGCAGTTGCTGGTGTAAGCCCCAGCTGTGCCACATGAATGAGTCTCTCGAGAGCAGAGAAGCTTCAGGCGAATGAAGAAAGTTTTGAAAAAGTTACCAGTAAACACGATGAACGATGAGAGAGCTGACAAGCCTGCGAGGGAGAGACGTTGACATCGGTTGCTAGGGCAACTGTGACAGGTGTAGATTGGTCAGAAATGAAGTGAGGACAGGTGACTGATAACCTTTCTACCCTCTTTCTGTCTTGCAGCACGCGTCCTGAGCTGCTACTCGACACAATATTTCCCTCCATGTTGTCAGTTGTGGAAACAAGTTTTGGACAAAGCGCCCACGCAGTTTACAATAAGCGTAGGCATGTTTAACCACGTGGCGCGTTTGATGTACAGCAGGATTGCTGACATACACACAAAGAGTGGGCGAAGGTTTGGACATGGAAGCTGAATAATCATGAACTCGTGGCTCGTCTACATTTGTTGTCGGTGACTCGAACACACTCTGGTGTTTGTATTTCAGCAAACATACGCTCATTGTTCTTAATCATACAAACAACGTAATAAAAGTGAATTTTATTGTGTTTTTTTAATGATCTTATGAAGTAGAAACCTTCCTGCAGTCTTCCTGAGCCACACACTTCATCGCCATGTTGGGGCCTTTAACCCGGCACATCTGGCTCTATTTATGGCCTCTCTGCTTGTGTTAACCGTGATGTTATGACAGCAGAGTGACTGAGGAGATTACACGCTAAGAGGACATGGACCCCCTGTCCACTGGGGGCTCTGCGGGTCATTGGCCCCGTTTAAGTAAAAGAGACAAACCCCGGAGGTTTTTCCCAGCAGTGTGTTTTCAGCACAGCTGTTCTTCTTGTTTCGTTGTTGTCCATTCTCATGTTGATGTTTTTGCTCTCACAGGAAGTTTTTTTGAAGACCGAGCGTTCTTAGAGGGAAGAGCCTCAAAGGGGGTTTCAACCCCTGACCACCCCGCCAACCACCACCACCGTCTTCAGTACCCGTGCCCTGCTGAGGTCACTTCCTGAGAGAGGAGCTAAAGATCGTTGGATTGGTGGATCACTCGACGTGTCTGTAAGTTCAGTCATGATTCCTTTAAATGCCACCGATGTTTAGCTGTTTTGAGCTGTGACATTTTGTCTGTTTGCTTTTTTGAGCTCTTTGTTTGGGAAGTTTTTTGCCAAAACCACAATCAGGGATCAATACAGCATCTCAAAATACTGAATGAATGTGCTCCATCACAAAGAAACAATGCAACTCCAGAAATGGAAAAACAAACAAACAAACAAAAACATTTCTACACACGTCTCTGTATTATTAAAGATTATTAAATAACCACTCATCAACCACTCATCAAGATCATTAAGTTATTATATGTGGGTGTGACGTGATCGGATTTCATAACAACCTTGACAAACAACTGAACTCCACCGACTTTAATCCAGCGAGTAGAGATCAGACAAAAACACAAATCACTGTAATTGTTCTAACTTTAGCAAAAGATGTGTTCATGTCAGATCCCATCAGCCACTGTAAGAAGCTGATTAAGAAAATAAAGATGAATGCTGATGATTGATGAGTGCAGGATCACTTTTTCTTCTTCTTCTTCTTCTCTCTAAAATGTGAATACCTACATAACACAGTTGAAAACTGTATAAAGTGAATCCTTCATACTGTGTTTCATGTTATCACACTAACCCCGAAACTCCACCGGGCGCGTCTCTGTCACGTCGCAGCTGCGCTGCTGTTTTGAAGCTTCAGAAGCTTCTTTGTTTACTTGCTCAGATTTGGTCATTTTCCTGGTGTATGTTCTTCTAAATATGCTTCTACATGTGTAAATATGCTACGTAGATAATTAGTTTCTCTTTTGTCTGTTTTTATGACCGGCAGTTTGCACGGGGTGTTTTATTTTGAAAACCCACCAGATTCTCTATGCTGTTTCTGTGTGTGGCTTCCTGTCAGCTCGAGGTGCTCTGTGGAAATTGAAGCGTGCTGCTCGCGTCATCCATCAAAAATAGAACAGCCGCGTATTCAACGCGGAGCCGAGCAGAGGCCCGCTTCTGGGACGCTTTTTCTGAACCGGACCGCGGCGGAGCCGGTGGGGTTTGAAACATTGACTAGAACAGCTGCCACAAGCAATGCGGCGTGTCCGGTGGATTTTGGGGGTTAAAGCTGCAATAGCTGTCTGTTTTTTGTGGCCACTTGGGGGCAGCAGAAACAACTTGTGAACACAATATTAACATATCACCTTTTAGGTTGATTTAGTGAATTTGTCAGTGCTTATTTTAGACATGCAGCATCATTAGCATTCATTTGGAGTGTTTTTAGCCACTTGATCACTCATCAACTCCTGAGGCTCTTTAGCTGCTAAATGATCCACTTTTTTTTGTTTTAGCAGCTCGTCTCTAGCTGTGTCTGTCTGCCGTTTGGTGCTGTGCAGGTAGTGCACAGTGTGTTTTGTTTTTTTTAGAGGCTTTTTCGCTGAAAACTGCTGCCTGCTGTGACTGAAAACGACACTGTTAGAGTGGTGAGAGTGAGCCAAAACAGTCAAGTTGTGGTCGGACAGATAAACAATGAGTTGAGACTCTCTGTAAAGCTCAGTAAAAGCTGGAGGGGAGGTTCCACGTTGTCATTTCATACTTTATTATAAAATATCCATTATTATAAGTTACTAATATGTTATTTTGTGCAATTTTAGTCGATATTCACTGATGATGTGAAGTCCTGTCTATCATTTTCCTAACCCGTGTTTTGTTGGCGCTCACAGACAATGGCAGAAGTCCCACACATCGCTGTGGGTTGTTAAGATGAATGTAGGAAATAATGACATATTTGTGTGCTATAATTTCAGGTTCACACCTTGTGAGGCTCAGATTGGCCACAGTTACGGAGCGAAAACTGTCTGCCAGTTAATGGCCTTCCCCCTATTACACCCATACCTGATTGCATAAGCCAGTGGAGGTCATGATTTTGAAGTGTTTTTTTCACCAAAGTTCAATCACAGCTCTGCCTCACACACCCAGGTAGACAGATAAACAAGTACACACACTTTATTCAACAAAAATCTGTTGTTTGTCCAGGTTTAGCTGCGGCTACCGTCCCCATTGCCGCGATTCGACAATACGAAAGTTCACGTCGGGCCATTTCAAAGCACCGCTATTGTGCCGTGATCCCTCTTTTGGCCGGCCGTGCAACATGTGCAACACGAGGCCTTTGTGGTGTATTGTTGTGTGTCAGTCAAAGCGGATGGAAGCCCACCACTTCAGCGCCGCTCTCTGCTGACAGCATGGGGAAACAATACGCGATGGGTTCGGTAAGACGATTGAGCGCGTACACAGGAACGAGGTGTTGAACCGCGTCAGCTGGCATCACGGCGGCGTGAGGGGCCCCCTGATGTGGACAGCCATTTTCTGCCTGTCATTATTGATGACACAAAGACGTATCAAAGGGGGGTGAAATGGAACAGAACAGCAGTCAATGCGGGCGCACAGGCGTGAAACATGATCAGACCGCTGAGTTGAATAGAGGTATTATCGTGCCAAAAATGTGAGAGAGGAGCGAGAGAGGGAGAGACGGAGGCAGAAAGAGATCGAGTAGCATTGCTTTCATATCTTGTCACCCACTCACTTGACAATGCAGTCACTGTGTCCATCCCACTATAAGTGAAGCATAGTTTGATGCATGTTTTGGATGCATGAACATTTGCTCATGGCCCACATGCTTTACAGGAAGAAAAAGATCTTTGTGTACCAAAACAAAACATAAGAAATCTCTTGGTAAAACCTGCCCTCTGTCTCCATTTGTTCAACTTTACAAGCGCTTGCACGGAATTCAATTCCCAAAGCTGGCGTGGCGTGATTAACAGCCACTTAGGAGTGAATATTTAGCACATTTTATCTATTATTTCTTGGTTATAAGACATTTAACCCTGTTAAACACGCCACCACCTCTCTGCAGGAACCTAGTTTTAACACCTGTCATTTCAGCTCCCGAATTAAAGAAACATTCCTCCAAATGTGTGCCACACTGAGAATGCAGCTGTCTCTCTTTGTTTTTCTTGGTATTTCTGTCTTTGCATAAAGAGATCAGATGGGGAAGATTGGCAGAGAGAGGTGCAGACTTAAATCCAGGGTGTTACAGGTATGTGGTTTGTAACTGAGCCAACTGAGTCACCGGGACGCCCCCTCTGTGTATTTCTGATAAACTCCAGTTGACCTCGCTCACCGTTCGCCCTCTGGGGCTGCCGTCTTTGTCAGTGCCCTTATTTTCTCTCCTCCTTTCCCTTTTTCTTCCTCGTGATCCTCCCCGAGTCGTACTCTCGCTCAATGTTAAATGAGGGCACGGCCACACTTGGATGTGCTGTGACAAATTGGCACAGAGGAGGCAGATGGTGACGGGGAGGAGACTGGTTGTCATGCCATTTGCCGCAGCGACATGAATTGATCTCCGTGCCGCAGAGCAACCGCACATGCTCCACTTGTGTAATCCTGACTTCAGTTACCCCATAGGCACAAGCGCCGCGCGCACACACCCGAGCGAGCTCTCGCACACATGCCACCCTACACCAGCCTTCCATCCCTATTAGTATCAATGATGTGTGCAGCGGAGGCGCTTGCTAACTGTCAGAGGCTCTCCGCTTGGCTCCGCTTGGAGAAGCGAAGGGATGCTGAGGGATTTGACAGAGAGACACAGCTCAGACTAATGGTAGGCTGGTGGGACTGTGGAGCCACAACACACAGCCTACTACAGAGGGACATACCATCACTGATGTACTGTACATGTCAGCAGGCTGTACATGTAAGCAGGCTGTTCTATTTACAGAGCTGCTGTCTTAACAATGTTTACCCATGAGGCTTTGCTACAACTTGACTAAAATCCCCACGGGTGTTTTTCATTGCAGTATGACTTCTGCTAAGATCATAGTTTGTCTGACAGGACTGGCATTGCTCATTAGGTGTGTCCCAGGGATGTAAAAACGTTCCCCAGTTGGGTTTTCTTTACAGCCGCGTCGGGGCAGGGATCTCAAAGATGCACGTCATGTTGTAACGGTGAACAGCTGACAGAGACAAACAGTTTAAAGCGCAGCAAACAGAAAGAGATTAACTTATTAATGTTGGATCCCTTGACCTTTTGGCAGAAAGCACCACAGGTCAGGATGATGAATAGATGACTGGATGTCATGATAATGGAGTTTAAAGGTCCAGTGTGTAGGATTTAGTGGCATCTAGTGGTAAGACTGCAGACTGCAACCAGATTAATACTGTTGGAAGCTGTTCGAATACCTGCCAGGTGTGTCTGAATGTTTGGTTTGTTCATTTTGGGCTACTGTCCATTGCAAAATTTCGGGAATTTTCAAAGTTGGAAACCTTCCATTGGAGTAAACAGGAATTTATGGGAATAAACCGTGAATTTACTAAATTGAAGGTTGGCCTTTTAACAGGGAGCTTAAATATAGTTGTGGGAAATTATATTTTAGCATAATCTTGACTAAAACAACCAGATTTCATGCAGGTACACTTGAATATCTGCTATTCCTCCATCACATGCACATAGCACACTGCTTACTGCAGGGCTATGGAGGCCACGCCCTCTACCTGCACAGGTGATTTCTGTACCTGGACCACACTTTAGAGCCCAGAGCACACAGAGACTATTGAAGACACACATTTGAGCTCGTGGACTACATAAAATAATTCAAACTTGATAAAGTTCTACTTACAAATAAATCTGTTAAAATGTTTTTTTAATTGTTTTATTTTGCATGTCTGCTTATGACAAAACAACCCATGAATTCCCATGGAGTTTCCAATTTGGAATATTCCCAAAATTCCACATCTTAACTTCCCATGGGCAGTTTCTGGAAAGTTTCCAGAAATTTACTGGAAACTTTCCACCCCTTTGCAACCCTACATTTAAGTGATTATACGCTAATGAAAGCACACGTACGAATTCTGCCAATAGATCCTCCTAAATGTAACACACTGCACCTTTAAATTGTTTACCTGATGAATCTACAAGGCTCCACCTTGAAGACCTTTAAAGTTTTTAAATGTCGTCGTCTCTAAAGGTAAGGTTTAATTTATAAACATTTATGGATATGCAAATCGAGACTGTCTAATGGCCTCATTCACCATCTCCCAGTAAAATCTGGCCAAACTGGAGTTCAGTGAAGACACTGTGCTTCATTTCACAATGCTAATAATAACTGGTGAGATTTCAGAGAGTCTGACTAAAAATGTTCACCAGTCACTCTCTGCTTGCAGCTGACATCTAATTAGCTTGGTAGTTAGTTGGCATCGGATGTCTAATGGGTAGGCAGGACTGAGGAGTGTCTGTTTTAGGGCAGACAGGGCATCTATCACATAAAAGGGGTATATATCGGTGTATAAGGGTATACATTATGATATAAGATGTGCATTCCCATGTTTCGTTATGTCTTAATTTCTTGGAGCCATTTTTTGGGTTCAGTCACAGTTTGTCACATGGATTTGGTGCAAAATTTTACCATTTTTCAGCACGCAGATTGCTAAAAATGGTAAACAGTCCATCCAGAATATCACATTAAATGGTAGTCTGTAAAGGGGGAGAATGGTGTGTACCCATAGAACTCCATAACTTGGAGTGAGAGGTCGAGGGATCTGTTTGAAATTGCCCCAAATTTAGCTCAACTCTGGAGCATTGTTGGCACCAAAGAATGATTTAGGACTTCTAGTTTCATACGATACCAGCGTATTTATTATTCTAGGTTTAAAACTAAGCTGTAATTTACAACATATTCCCAGCAACCCTCATAAAAAATGGTTTACGCCAAGCTTTCACTGTTTGGCCTTTTGGTAGTATGTCTTAATGGCTGTTTGCCGCCTCAGTAAAGCACCACGAATGCTGATGTGTTAAAAATCAACATGCAACCAAAGGTTTGAATCTACTGCATCCGTCTTGTGTAGTTGGAATGTTTCTAAATACAAATGAGCCACAATAGCTTCTGTTTGTATGTCAACAGTGCAGGGATAAGTGAACATCACAAGCTCTTTCATAGTGTAAAAGAAAGCAGACTTGGTCAAATTAAGAGTCCAGTGGAGTAAATCTTAGAAATGCAGGTTTTTAAATGAAGGCGGTTTGTTAATGCATCAGATTCTCTTTTCATTAAAAACCTGTGTTCGCTCTGTGGACGGGAGGACGGGATAATTGCCGGATTTTTCTCTCTCCTCACCTGAAACGTGACAGGATAACTTTCCCACGGTGCTTAATATTCAGTGAACCTGCGGAGCCCTAAGCAGGGGGAAATCGATCAGCAGATTTGATGTATTCCTCTGCCTTCCTAACAGGCATCTGCGGAGTCATCTGTGTGGGAGTTGTGATGTTTCCCCCGGCACTTCAGGCCCGCTAGAGAAAAGATAAAAAGTTACATGAAGAAAACTGCGAAAGCACAAGAGCAAGGTTCTCAAACAGTTGATGCGTTTGCCGGGATTTTCCTCTCAAGCTGCGAAAAGAATCATTTTGTCATTGATCACCATTTTCTAACTACAGGGAGAACCGTATCAACTTTCCTCTGAATCATCATGCCTTTCAGACTAATATTTAGACTTCAAAGAAACATTTTGCTGACTTTCATGTTTATGAACGGCTAATTATCCACACATGGGAAAGCTGAAGTGATGCAACTTCTCGGGGGTAGTTAAACTAGCCTGCTTAGCAAAAAAAAAAAAAAGCACAAACCTCACACAGCATGCAATGTTTTATGAGATGTCCACATGCGATTAGACGCTCCGAGATGCTGGACAGGAGCCAGTTTGTTGCGAGAACACACAAATGCAATTGCGCGTCAGTGCTCGAGCGTGGACGGCAAGCTGTGAGGAGAAAAACAAGCCCTCCGTTTGTGATAACAGCTCTTTCACTGTCAGCACAAACAATCTGCAGGCCGGACTCTCCACATATCCAGGACCGGTGTTTACATTTGCCATATTCATAGAGAAACAAAAAGCTCCCAGAACATGGAGTGCAAAAACAAATCCGCAGCCGAGTTTAAATAAATCATCTCCCTGTAATGGGGAAGAAATCCCGCTAAAAAGAGAATAACTGCTTCTACAGCACAGGTCACTAACAGCTGGACCGCGGTCCGGGTCGGGACCCAGAGCCGGAAACGACATATCAGTGTTTCTACACCGCTACACAGCGAAAGGGACATCCTACCTGTAATCTGGAACCTGAACGTGAGCAAATTTTCTCTATCCGGACCTCCTGAAATCATAAGTGACTACCCCTGTACCCCTGCCCATACTGCACACCACTCAGCCTATACGTCCATGTCAAGAACAAGATTCAGGTGCCGCCTGGGTGTGTGTGTGCTTCACTTGAACCCTCAATCCTCTCATCCCTGAGCAAATCCATGCCTCAGTGCTCAGGTTTGAAACATTTAGTAAATTCGGTTAATGAGTGTGGAATCACTTGATGTTGAGGTGAAAGTCAGGAAGCCCTCCAAAGCAGACTCAAGGCTGTTTATAATTATAATTCAAATGAGCCGACGGTCAACAGTTTTAAATACATTTTTTTAATGTTTTAAACGGCTCGTAAAGGTCAAAAAATATTGAATCTTATTTTAGTTTGTGTCGAATTAGGCTTAATTTATGGTAATGTTCCACACTTATTGAATCATGTTTACTTTTAGGGCAAAGCCAGAGATTGATTCAATTCTAATAAAGTTCATATATTTGCCCAGCTAAAGTTGTGTTAGTTTCACCTTTCAGATAACTCCTGTGCACATTAAAATTGATCTGTTTGGACAGTTGGCCGGGGTCCAGAATAACTTGCTTGAGATGGAATAGGATCTCTATTTTTGAGCTTTTGGCTGTTCGCACTGACACCGTCTCACTGCACATACTTGTAGTCAAAATAGAGATGGATTCATGGATTTATTCTTCCTGTCACAAATTAGCATTAGATTATAATATGAAGCAGTAGGTCAGTTGTAACATTGCATTAGCTCCTTTTTCACTGTTAAACCAGCTGAACGTCGCTCCAGGCTACAGCTTTAGACACCAGCTACTTGTTTTCATATGTAAACGGCGTTTATCCAGAAACAATTTGAACGCAGCAGAAGGGGACAATCATGCTGAATCATAGACTTCAGGGTGTGGAGTCTTCTAAACGCACTTTTTATCCAAACAGACTGAGAAAATTGTGTTGTGGATAGCACTGGGATCCAGCCAGCTCAAACAGATCAGAAATCCTCAGTCTTTTCACTTGATGTAGCGATTCTCAGGCCGAGCTGCAGCCAAAAAGACTTGGAGGCGAGAGGCTGAAGCGAGTTTCAAAGCTTTGCGTCTTTAATGACAGAATGTGCTCCGTCATAGAGAGGACTGATTAAAAACCCTTTGTGTCATAGTCCGGGTGGCAAGAGCATATGGCCGAAGGGTTTAAGCGCAAGGGAGACGACATCTGCAGTGTTCCAAATCACTGAGACAGAAGCGAGGGAATGAAATCACAGAGATTAAAGTGAATCTGCCTCATTCCTCTTCCGGAGGAATGCCTCATTTGTGAATACCAGCCGTATGTTGAGTTTTTGTAAAAGTGACGGAGGGGAACACAGTCGTTAAAAAAAGGTAGATTCACAATTATTCAGGTCTGTCAGGTGCCCATATGAACAATGAAGCAAGGTTTCATCTGCAAGAATGTATTTCAGTGTTTTCCTCAGCAGCAGAGTTTACCAAATCAAGAGTGTCTTTGAAAGTTCCAGTCTTCTTACACTAAAAATGCATTTTTCTTCTTGCTAGTACACTCTACTGCTAAGAAGAAGCCTCATAATTGCCTCTACTAAACTTTAGAGTGCATTTTTACTCAGAACAAGGACTGTAGATTTTGCCCATCGCCTCCATTGGACGCACATCAGGCTGGGATTGAACGGTATGAACAAGAAGAATGATTACAGCAAGCGACAGTTTAGACATTTTGTTTTTTGAGCACTCTCACAGAGAACATTTGCCACATTTTTATGCGGACATCCAATCGGCGTAGTCAATTACAGCAATAAATTCTGCAGTGAGTTCTATATTGACCGAGAGAACTGAGAGTCCTCCTGCTCGTGGAGCCGTGTCGGCAGTGCCTTCGTGTACCGAGGGTTCATTCCGATGACCAAACACACTAAGCAAGCTAAGTCGCACAACGTTGCAGAGCGAATGAATTCCTGCAGTTTGACCATTTGTTTTGCACGTATCGTCACCTTCAAGCTCTGAGCTGAAATGGCACCAACTACATCAATGTATGTGTGAACATCCACACGAAACGTGGCATATTTAACAGTGTTGTATATTAATTTTAAATATCCCAGCACATGATTTCTTGGTACCAGACGTGGCTGTGAATGGTATAAATATTTACACTGTCCTTTTTCTTTCTGAAAGCCTTTCGGTTTGTTATTTCTGCTCAGAGTAAATACAGATCTCTTCTGCAATTCCTTTAAAAACACATTTGTTTTCATTCTGGACGGCGGCCAGGCCACAGGCCACACAGTCGAACAAAACTCCACACACACACACACCAAAAAAACAATCACACAGTTTGATCGTGTACGTTGAAGAGAGTGTGTGTTTATGGGTCTTGGGTGTGCTGTGATACTTTGTCAAACACTCAAAGCACAAGTTGCAAATGTTCTTCATCATGCACGGCTCAGCGTTTAGGTTTGTTTCAGGGCACCACAGGGCAAACGTTCCTTAAAGGAGGCATCTCGTGGTGACGTTTCAGATTGCAACCAACTGAAAACCCCTCACCTCTCACCTGCCGGTTCAAGCATGAAGGAGAAACTACAGCCAGAAGAGCCGGTGTTTGGTTTGGTTTGTCCCTTCTGGGCTGCTGTAGAAACATTGTGATTCAACATGGCGGACTCCATAGATATAAAAGTCTTTCTAAGATAACAAACATAAAAATTCTTATTTCCAGGTGATTATAAACTAATGAAAACATAGTTTCGATTGATTTAGCATGTATTGCATCAAAACAACAACATTTCAGTCCCGTCTAGTATTTAAAAGTCTGCTGCTGATGATAGACATGTCTCAAATTAAAAACAAATAAACTTGACTGTAGAGTGTGAATTTACTTGCCAAGCAGTAAAGCTTCACGAAGAATGCAAATGTATTCCTTTGGCGCTAACCTGCAAACCCCATCATTGATTTTTGTTGTTGTAGCTTAAATTAGCATGTGCAGACTTTGAGAAACTTTACACTCATAGGAGACCCCAGAAACTTCCCAAAAACCAAACAACAGTCTGACTACCTCTCTCTTTCCGATCTATGTGGAAATGCCTGAAAGCTCCTTCTCAGTTTGGCTTTTGTGTGATTTCTTTTTTTTTTTATCTCGCCAGATTTTTACAGCTCCCTGAACAATCTCATCAGTGTTCTTCTCAGAGCGAGTCACGGTGTCAGTTAATGAACGAGCGCTCACACGGGTTCATCAGTACCCAGCACACAGTCTCGAATCGAGGAATAACATGGTGCCCGCACCACAGAGGCTCGTACATAATGAAAAATATGCAGCGATTGAGCATCAAGGTCATTGTGGCGGAGGATTTCTCAAGAGGGCTGAAAAGTCATCTGCAGAGTGAGCAAATAAGGCCAGGTTGGCTGATGAACTCCAGGAATAGTTTGACAAAACCTATCACCGGTGACAAATTAAAGTGTCGGCGGCTGCCCTACGCGGCATCACATTTCCTGTGTTGTTTGGTGATAAGCCCCCGCCGCAGATATGAGCCAGCAGCACACGGCTGTCTGCAGAACAGTCTGAGAAGACTATGAGGACAGAGGTACAGTAACAGGAGACCCGGGCAGATGCTTGTCTCTGAGTATTGATTGGGCTAGACGTCCAGACAACTGTCGCAAGCCGCTGACGAAGGCAGTCAGGGCTGGCGGCCACCTCTTCCTTCATCCCCTCTGCTGTAAACTGAAAATCTGACATGACATACTGTCTCATAGCGCCGGCGGATAAAGGAACATGTTTCCTGGGTACATGTATCCTTTTGCTATCACACATTTAAAGATGCCATGCTCCGTCGTGTCAGTCAGACACACAGGCAGCTTAAAAATACATTTTCACACAGCTATTATGTTGCACAGCATGTGTCCTTGTTGTTGTCCTGTTGAGGCTTTGTGTCACTAACCTCCTGGCAGCCAAAGTTCAGGAGACAAACTGTAGAGAAATAATGGCTACCTGCATAAGGACTTGGCAGAGAGGCAGGCTGCAAGGACTTTTTGTGGTCAGGGTGTCAGTTCAGTTAAGGTTGCTAGTGAGTAAGGAAGTAAGATTTATGACTACTGTGACATCGTGGTTTGTTGTTGGACGTAGTCTAAAAGCGCACAGCTCGGAGTGTCGGGTAACTTAACGAAACAACTAATTTAACATGCAGCTCGAGTTTGGGATCAAGAATTGTGAACTGTTATAGCTGCTCTGCAAATCACTTCTCCTTTGAGAAAAAATCAGAAACCAAAAGATGAAATTACAATCACCCTCCGTCTATGTATGCCTTATTTCAAGACAGGCAATTACACCCTGCATAAAGCATTAACATCCTTCACCTTATCTAACCTACAAACACACTTCTCGCCGTGCACCTTGACTTCTTGAGCGAGCAACCACACAAACATTCACCGAGGGGGAAAATACACCGCTAACTTCAGTTCGCAATTACCTGCAAATGTCACTTTCAGTTAGACGCTGGTGTGTTCCTTACACTTTAGCATCAATCAGTTGTGAATCCTCCAATCAACCTCATATACAAGATCTGATATAAATCAGATATAAAACAGCAACATTGCTTACATTCTATAAACTCAAAATTCAGATGTTTCAATCGTGAAAGCTTCATTTTAAACTCTACAAACGACATGAATCCTTACTCTTGTATGAAGCTGCCAAGTCATTCAACTGGAATTTTCAAAGTTTTAACGGGAGAATTAACGAGAATAAACTGGGAATTTACAAAATTGAAGGTTGGCCCTTTAACATGAAACTTAAATATAGTTGTGGGAAAATATATTTTAGCATACTCTTGACTAAAACAACCAGATTTCATGCAGGTACACTTGAATATCTGCTATTCCTCAGTCACATGCACATAGCACACTGCTTACTGCTGGGCTATTGAGGCCACGCCCCCTACCTGCACAGGTGATTTTGGATATGATACAGGTTGTTTAAATTAGCCCCAATTTCCAGGTAATTCCCATTAATTTGCATAACTCCAATGGAGTTTCCGGTAAATTTCCAGAAACTTTCTGCCCCTTTGCAACCCTAACTGAGAACTGAATACCTTTTGACTATCGCTGCCAGATGTGTTTGATCAATTTCCAGTTTTGAGAGTTCGCTCTGTTTATGAGCTTAAACCAGTTTGACTTTATGCAAATCAGCTAAACCGGTATTTGTCATTATGAAATCTTCTGGCAAATTAGAGTGAGATGAGAAGCAGCTCTCCGAGATGTCGATGTCAACCTTTTAATGACTTTCAACACAGAGGACAAGATCTCAGAGTGATGGTAGCAATATACAGCTGTGGTCAAATCACTGCACAAATGGTTAAAACCACATAAAGCATAATGTCATGAACAGACATTACAAACACTAATAAATGTGGGCCGTTGCTAAAGTACAGAGCACAGAGCTGAGCAGACGGTGGTGGTGGTCAAGTCTTCACGGTAAGTTGCTAACTAGTTTGTGAAATACATCGATGCACAGTTAATAAACATCGTTATCCCTTTTTTGCTGTAACTCAACGTGTTGACCCGCAGCTTCACTCTCATTCACGACCTCTCATTATGTTGCAGCTGAGTCACGTGCGACACCTAGCGGCAAAATGTGGCGTTACCGATCTGACACTCGGCTCAACATCAAACCTATTTGGGAATGTTTTCATCGGCCCAACCCTAACGAGCATCCCAACAGAAGCACACACACACTTCGCCTCGCTCTTATACACAGACGCATTCAGCCTCTTGTCAAGGCAGCCACAAGAGTAATGGCCCCGGGTCTCCTCCTGAACACAGACTAATGAGAATCTCAAATCCGACAAGCAGAGTGCATTTATCACGCACTCGCACTTAATGACACCACCACCCAGGCTCAACAGCACGCTCACGCCAGTATCTAGCCCCATTATAGATGGCCCCGTTTGTCCTCTCGCTTTCCTATTATTATAGCTGCTTGGTCCAACCTAGTGGAAGGATGAAGAGAGAGGAGGAGTAGAATGAGTCTTGCTGGCAAAAGAGAGCTTTTGTTTTCTTATTTCTTCCTGTCCATCTTTTTTTTCTTCTTCTCGAGCCCTCCCAGTGTGAATGAGTCTATTCTGATCTTCTCTCGCTCTTTGTGTCTGCTTCATTTGTGTCTCTAAAAAAACCTAAAATGCAGATGAGTGGAACACTTTGGCGGGAGTCGACAGATGAATGCTGCATGTTCAGCTTTGATGTAACGCTATAAAGTGTTGTGTTTTTTTTTTTTTTTATTTGTGGTGCGACACAGAGCTTTGCTCAACGACTCGAGAAAGTTTTAAGAAATGTCTGTCAAGGAAACATGGATTTTCAAACGATCAGACATCTGGCGGTGGATTTTAAAGCAGCGTGTCGCCCGTTTTAGGAAAGATTCTTATATTAACATACCTCTATCTTATCTTAAATCCCAACTTCAAGCTGTGAAAAATGCTAGCACTCAGTGCAGTATAGTTACTTATGTGAAGGTGGAAGTAATGACATCCTGAATACAATGCCCGTATAATCCTCAGTGTCTATTGCAGTGATCTTTATGTTGGAAGGAGGGATGATTTGAGCCCTAATTAGATGGACTTCTAAGCAGGCCCTGCCGCCTCTAATGACTGTTGGGGATTTAGACAGAGATAAGAGCTTATCCTCCTTAAGTGCTGGAAAGGCTACATAATCTAAACTGAGATCCAGGCTGTGCTTTAACACACAACTCAGACACACACACAGTAACACAAGCAGCACAAAACAGTCTAACTAAGCCACACTTAAGTGCCGCCGAGCCGGTAAAGGCGCCACGTTGTCACGAGAACAACAGGCAACGGTGATCGATCGCCACTGACGCAGCATCGGATTAGATCCGTCAGATCGGTGCGTCATGTGGAGAGCCGAGCCTCGGCCTCAGCTACGAGCTTGTTTGTACCGTTAACCTGCCATCTTCGGCTATCTCGGCGGTGGTTGTTGTTTCAAAATGGAGGAGGGGGGGAAGAATGGCGACAGAAATAGTTGTCTAATGGCAGACTTGTGCCAACAGCCTACTTCCTGTGACTCAGACCACTAAACGAGGTCAATAATTGCAGCAACTTACTTTGCATTTGTGCATTTGTGTTTTCCTTTTGGTTGGTTCTGAGCCATGTTTAGCCCGTTTTCACTTCTTTATGAACAATATGTAATGTATATGGAACCCCATGTGTTTGGTATCTGTGGATTCAGAAGAACCTAGGCTATCATAAGCATGCATCATCATTTTACTCAAAATCACACCTCAGACAGTAATACTGAAGAGTTTTTGAATATAAATAATATTTTTTAATCCCTTTTCCTGACATACATATGCAGTTTTTCAATCAAATATGTGAAGAACAATAAAATAATGTACTTTCGGGACAAAAAGGCCAATGCGTTTATGCCTTATTTTGCTCAGGCATGCCACTTTGCAAAGCAAGGACCCTCCAGGAAGTTGAGGGGGCATCTGGCGTGCAATAAAAATGCTATTTATGAAGTTATTCCGTCACTTTTGACCTTCGTCATAGGTACCTTCCACTGATTGGAAGTATTCTGCCTAGTAACGTTTTTCCATTTTTTGGACTGCGCAGTGAAATAGAACAGCAAGGACAGACACTTTCTGACAGACACAAACCGCACATCGCCATCGCGAATTCGAAACGACGATACAGAGAATGTGTGCCACCATGTTTTTTAAAAGTTAAGTACCCAAGCGCCCAATGGAAAATTCTCTGCAATCATACAACAAGAGTGAAGCCTATGAACGATCAGTTTTTTGTCATGTGCCTGTCTCATTTGACTCGTCATTAAAGCGATTTAGCACTGTTGATAATTCGGTGCTGCATGCGATGCTCAGCGTCGAAGCCCGAGCTGCCAGTCTGAATCTGAATGGTGGAATTGATTGTCTGGCTGATTCCAGACCAGTGAGCTGCGAGATGCTGTCACCCCCCCCCTCCTCCTCTTTCCTCCTCCATTTCCTTTTTCCTCATTTAGATTTACTGTCTTTCCTACTGTCACCGTCCACGTCCCCGTCTCTTACCATCTTCTTCCGTCCACGTTTCGTGACACGGTGTGTAGACTTTGATGAGGTGAGAGGAGCCACGCTGCTCCTCGGCGTATGATCGCCCGTGGCCGTTGACTTTTCTTGGGAGAGACGGAGTTGTTGGAGCCATAAAATGAGATAAACTGAGCTTGAAAGCTTCTGGGTCTTTCACTATGTGTTTAGATGATATCATCAGTGTGAGACAGCCGTAATAAAAGTGAGGTCAGCTGCCACCGTGGGCTACCGCCCTGAAAGGTAGCACTGTTCTGATAAGACTTGCTGTCTCTTTTCATCTGTCCTCTTAAGACTTCTGGTGTGCGATGAAGCTGATGTGTGGATGTCTGGTTTGACCATAAAAGGCGTCTAATAATTGGATGCATGCTCTTACGTACAGGGGACTGTTTGTCCCAAAGACAATGATAAAGTGTTTAATCTTCCCAGGAACAGCGAACCACGCAGGCATGATGATGCCATTATCTCTGCGAGGCACTCTCGCCGAGAAGCCTCACTCTTACCCTTGATTTATATTTCCCTTCATCAGCATCGACCACTCGGATTGCAAAAATCATTCATTTATAAAAGCAGGCCTCGCTACTTTTGTTCTTATTCAACTGAAATGCGCCAAATGTACTTTTAGCACACATTCCCTTGGTAGCTTTCTCTCCTTATAATCTTGTTGGGGTAATGCGACAGGGATGGATCTTCAGGGTGACGGCTCTTTGATTGCCTCTGCTAACAAGGGATAAAAGCAGGGGAAGAATCTTCACAGCTATTTATCTTCCTTTGATCAATTCAAACTACTCTGCCTCCGTGTTTTTTTTGTTTTTTGAGTAGAAAGCTCGAAACTGTGACATCTTCTTTTGTCAAGACTAACAGAAATATCATTGGATCACGATGAAATATAAGAGTAGTGATCAGTACGGGAACCTAGGTGCCTAATATCTCTTCAGAGCTCGTAGAACTACCTCAGTTGAACAAGCCAAACTTTGGAGATACGCCACTCATAATTCTCACGTTTCGTCAAGAGGGAATAAAAGTTCCAGTAGACCGATAATTCATGCAGGATGTCTTTCAAAAAATGGGAAGTTTGAAATGCAAACGGTGCAGCGATCTAATTGGTACCACAGGGGAGATGGAGATCAAAGAGGCGCTGTGTTAATAGAGAAGCCTCGCTCTCTTTTTTCGTCCGCAATCGAGCGAACGGATGTAAAGCCACCGTGAAGTCCTCAAAGCGGTGGTCGTCGTCTGAAGCGGCTTCAGCGGCAGCAAAGAAAAAGTTGCACGTCTTTCCAGTCAGTTTATCACCCGTGCAGGCTTTACATGCTCTGACTGAGTCAGGCAGATGCAAAGGACTCTAACCCTTATGGGGTTGTCTTTGTACTTGTACGGTACTTATACCTGCTTGGCCAATGTGTATTGTGAGCTAGATGGTGATATTTTTGGGGGGTATTTCGGTGACCGAGCTCCCCTTCATTGGGAATCCTTGCTGCTCTGCTTTCTCATGTGATGAGGTACCTGATTTTTCTTTTTTTCCCCGACAGTCTACTTTAAAAGCTCCCTCCCTTTTTATTTTAGTAATCAAGCTGTGACACAGATAAGAGCATCAGCAGCATGATACGCTTCCAACTCACTCTTCAAGGTTAGTTGTAAGGTCAGTATCCTGTGTTGCCGTTTTAAAACAACAGAAAGTCTAATTCTTGTTGTCATTTTGGCCCGGCCCAGCGCAGTTCTGCTGGCGTGTGAGGTTTTCTTTTTGTTTCCCAGGATTTCCCAGAGTATTCTCTGCCTGCTGCACTGACAGCAGAACGAGGGTTTGCCCAGCCAACACTCCGGAAAATCCTATAAACCATTTGATCAAAGTATTAATTAGTTCTGTTAAGTTTAAATGCACATACATGCGCATTAAAAACAAACCACGTAGCTCTCTCTCCTTTCCCTCGAATTTGTTGCTACACCTGACTGGATGCAGGTAGACCAACAAACAACACCGAAGCCTGCTGTGCACCCAAACTTGCAGCTTTAGTTTGGTCTGAAATCCATCTCCTGGCAACCAGAAAGATTCACCTTTCCTCCCATCTGTCTACCTTCCCGATGTATAAAGGCTATTTTATTAGCATATTTTCATCCTGGCAGGGCTGTTGAATATTGCCCGAATATTTGCTTTGCTACATCTGGCTAGCTTGTGCCTCTCTTCATGCTCTTGTAGGGGTCAGCAGTTCTGTGTGAATCATGCCAGGCTCTGGCTGCACAACAGTGGATAAAGTATGCTGGGACTGGTGATTATATCTGCTCTTTTCTCCTTTATAGCATCAGAGCAGATGATGGTGTTCAGCATCAGCACAGGGGTGTTGTATTTCCATGACATGCATACAGATAAATCAGTTTACAGACGATGACACTGATTTTACTTATAAATCTGTGTCAGGGAAAATACCTGCTCATGGTATATTATTTATTGCACGTGATGTTTTTTTTTTAGATATTTTAAATGACGTAGCTGCCCCGTGTTCAGCTATTTCCTTTCCCAGTCCCGCTCAGTAAAGTTCAAACACCTTCTTCCCCACCTCTAAACATTCCTGAGGGATTGTCCTCGAGTCGATAAGTTGGCTGACTTCGGCTGTTGGGTCAGATCGGAGTCCCTTAAAATAGAAAGATAAAAATGGAAACACACAAAATACAGAAAACAACAACACTCAGACTGCTTTCCCCCTCTTGCTCTGCATTTCGCAGCAGTAGCCTCAGGGGGTATCCAATTATGACGCCCTTGAGGGAATGACAGTGCTTGGATTTCTGTCAATACAGGGTTCAGGTAGTGTTTCTCAATAACATTCTGAATTATTGATGACCAGGAGATTGAGAAGAGAAGGGGGTAGTTAACATTCACTTTTATGTATGAAGGGGAGAAAGAGGCATGAGGGAGGGATGGGGTTAGCACAATTTCTGCCCAGCATATTTTAAAGCGATCTATTTGATTTGGTGACCGCCGGGATGAGGCTCGTTTGAAAATGCCATAAGGACTGCAGAAGATTGAAGGTGCGTCCTGACTGACAGGGAGCACTGAGCGGTCAGGGAATTATAGGCCTCTGTGAAGATGAATCTAAATAATTAACAGAAGGCAGACGAATGAAGAGGATTCCTCTGCTGCATGGCTGATCTTTCTTCCACTGATAGCCCTGTGGGCTTTTTTTCACCCATTGCAAATAGACATGAAGACGATGGATGACGCCTGCAGCGGTTTTGCAGATCGATCAGAGAACCGTCTCACTGTCTGAATCCTGCATAGATCCCTCTGTGTGAAGTCTGGCCAACTCTCTGTCTGCAGAAAGAAGTCCTGAGAGTAGGACTGACTGGAGGCAGTGCTACGTTTCTCAGAGAGTGATACCCCGTGCTCAAAGCAGTGGGTGTTAGCCAACAATTTCGATTCTTATCGAATACTGGATGTTCAGTGAGACACCAATATTTGCATCCTTACCCTCACAAGTGATATTGTACATTGTATCACCGCAGTGCTGTAACCATTTTCAGAACTTTTGTTGCGCTCTCGCTGTCAGCTCAGTTTTACTTTGACATCAAATCCCCTAAAGATCTGCCACAGAAGCTCAAGTATAAACCAGCGTCTAATCTGTGGGGATTCTTCGATGAGGATAGAGTAGAGTAGTCTGACATGGGGTGACAATCGATGGCCTCCGCGACAGGACAACCCGTCACTCGTCTGAACTCTGTGGGCGCTGAGGTTAAAGCGGCGTTCCCCTGGGAACAGACTGAGTGGCATTGATGGCGAGGAGGGTCCCAACCTCCCCTGACAGACACATCTCATCCTCGATGCCACCTTGCCCTCTCCCTGCCATGGCACAATGCAGACACTATGAGAATGAGACTACATTATACTGACACCAGGCAGTTGACATACTAATCCAAGAACTAGAGGACTACGGGGACCATTGATTTTCTATTCTTGGTAAAAGGCAAGAAGCCAGCCATCACTCCTCTTCGACCAGGGATGCTAATGGACTTTTTAAAATGTTGCCACGGAGCTCCCCTGGAGCCATTCTGTTTTTGCCACTGCAGAACCTTTGAAATATACCGAAATCCCCAGCTCCTTTTATCTGACATGTTTGTATTCAGCAGCCCAGCTTAGATATCTCTGCTGTGTCAAGTGTTTTATACACAGCATCTGCCTGGTCAGTGACAGGTACACTGGAAGTCTGATCTCTGACATCTGATTTAAGAGTGAATGCAAACGAATACTCTCCCACGCCTCACCCGCTCCTTCCAAGCATGTAGGAACAACTGCGAAATTCACCTAAAAAGCAAAATTCCATATCTAGATCAGTGTTTGGTTTGTCTGCTCTGGGCTACTGTAGAAAAATGGCGGTTTAACATGGCGGACTCCGTGGAAGAGGACCCGCTCTCACTGTAGATATGAAGGGCTCAGCGATTCCTATACACTAATGAAAACATACACACATTCCTGCAAAGAAATACTGCTAAATCTTAGACACTGGACCTTTAAAGAACATTTAATGATGAGATATCAAAATGGCAAGTTCTTGTTGAACCGTACCCTTTCAGTGTACTCGCAAACGTGCCACAGGCAGCTCTAAAGGCTACACGTCTTGATGGACTGTAGTGATCTTTTAAAGGTGTTTCTAAAGGCATTCTTAATTGAAGCTAGGTTGTAACTACACCAGAATGAACTCATTTGCGCCACGACTAACACCCGTCTGAAAACCGGCCCATACAAATCCACCTCTGTGTCCCGTGGGGGGTTGTTCTCTCAATTATTGCCCAATGCTCCTTGATCCCAATTCCAATTTGCCGCGACGACGTCTACGTGGTTAGCCATTGGAAATCTAATTAGCAAAGTTTCTCCTGTCTGAGAGGGTTGAGTGCAGAGTTGAAATGACTGCTGGGTAATAGGAAAGAAAGGCTGCAAACAGACAAAAAGTGTCTTCGGCTGATTTGTTTTTGTGCGGAAAGAATATTGGTGGTCAATATTCACCAACTACTGAGGTGTACATCCCTCAGGCAGGAAATTGTGTTTTTTTTTTTCATCATCTGTTATGTTTGAATGTCAGCTGTGACTGTTTGTGCAGAGTCAACTTTGGGAAGGATGTGAGCGCAAAAAGAAAAAGAGAAAAACATCTCTGTTCAGACGGTGATCTGCTGTGTGATTCGTGTCATGGGATTGCAGTGAGAACGGTGGTCTGATGAACCTTCCAGAAGGAGTGTGGGCAGGGACAATATGGCTCGGGCTTTCAACAATGAAACGTTTGTCTCACCACGCACCGTTCATATCATGTGTTGTTTTTCCTACCGTCACATTAAAATTCTCATGTGGTTGTTTGGACAATAACAGAAAAATCATCAGGCAGGTTCGTATGTAGAGGTCTGGGAAAGCACGGAAAGATAGACATCTTGACATTCAGTGATTTTTTTCTAATGCTGATAGAAATGAAGATAAATTTTTAGTCAGAATTTCTTTCTTTACAGCAGAGTAAGGAAGAGTAATTGTTGTTCATCGAATGCTAATGGAGACAATAATGTAAACTGGTATCTATAAGCACCATCACAATGCTCCATATCTTGATTTACATGCATTATTTCGCATCATTACCCATCCATCCATCCATCCATCCATCCATCCATCCATCTATTCTCCTCCGCTTATCCGGGGTTGGGTCATGGTGGCAGCAGATTTAGCAGGGCGCTCCAGATCCCGAGGCGTTCCCAGGCTAGATGGGCTATATAGTCCCTCTAGTGGGTTCTGGGTCTGCCCCGGGGTCTCCTCCCAGGTGCCGAGTGGGCATCCTAATCAGCTGGCTCCTCGACACAAAGGAGCAGCGGCTCTACTCTGAGCTCCCTCCGTACGTCCGAGCTTCTGACCCTTTCTTTCACTAACCAAAGCTCATGACCAGAGGTGAGGGTTGGAACGTAGACGGACTGGAAAATCGAGAGCTTCACCTTCTGGCTTAGCTCCCTCTTCCCCACCACGGTCCGGTACAACGTCTGCAGTACTGCAGATGCTGCACCAAAACCACCGATCCGTCTCATGCTCCATGCTCCCGTCACTCGTGAACAAGACCCCGAGATACTTGAACCTCGCTTGGAGCAGTAACTGGCTCCCAACCCGGAGGGAGCATTCAGAACCTCATACTTGGAGGTGCTGACTCTCATCCTGGCTGCTTCACACTCTATTATAATTCCAATACTGTATATTATATAAAACCAGGGTTTGTCCTCGTATTACTCATGTACCTGTCCTTACACCAACTCTGCTGCTGTAATACAATTAGACAACTTGTATATTGCGTCCTCATACATACCATACACTTGACTTATCATTTGGTTGCCATAATTATGGTGTAATTATAGCGCCCAGCATAGAAAGCTGTTTTGTAATGGCCTGCTGAGAGAAGAGGGTAATGTGGCTAATTGTGTCTGAAATTGTCGAGGAGGGCAGGGATATGCTCGCTCATTACGCCGGGCCACTGTGTACCACAAATATGTCAGAGTGGAGGATAGTGGGGGGCTTAAAGATTTTCACAGCCAAAGGGGCCGAGAGATTTTCAAGTGCACAGAGGTGTGAGGTGAAAGGTACGCTCTACTCTGTCGCTATCAAATGCAAGTGGATTAGCCTCACTGCCACGGAAGCACCGTTCAGGTCAGGGAATATTAGTTTGATTCTACATTAGGATTATGCTCCTCTGGTGTTGGCAGACAAGAGACGCCCCCAAGAGTCGACAGGTGCACGGTGTGCATCGCAGTCGATTGAGGATAAAACTGGACTTTTAATTGTGACTTTTTATGGGACAGTTATCCTCAGCCGAGCGGGAACATACTTGGGAGTTAATGTATGAATTCAAATGACTCCACGGCCTCATTCATGCCAACCAATAATAAACACCAAGATTCTCTTCTCATTTAATCTGCATTAAAGCAGTCGAAAGGCCCAGAGACTTCAAATGTCTGTGCGGATGCATCTTATCAATCCGCAGACGCAGCACTCTCGTCGGTTAATCCAAATGCATGTCAGATAATCAATGGACAGCCCGAGCGTCCCAGAAAAAAAAAAAAAAAATCCCTCCAAAGAGGCCCAACTGCCAGTGTCTCCCAGATGGCTTCACAAGTCCAGTTCATTAAAAACAAAATGATCCGAGCCCTCCCGCCCAAACCCTAGAACACAGAGGGCAAACATAAGATGGGATAAGCGGAGGCTTATTTCCCTTCGACAGCTGTCAGCTCATCAGCCGTCCACTCCCTCCTCGCGCTGCACAGAAAGTCATTAACTGCTTTTTGACTTTGTTTTAGGTTAAATTAAGAAAGTTGAGAACTTCAGAGTGGAGATGTGCTGTTGACACATTTACACGGGAGCTTTTGGGGACAGCAGGTGTTGTTTCTGTGCCGTGTCCATTAGTGTCGGAAAAGGTCAAATGGGATAAGCAGCCATTTTTACACCTCGGGGCAATGCCAGAGAACTAAATCAGAGTCTTAACCTTTAAAAATTGGGAGGTTTTTGTCAAATCACTCAGCTGTTATAGCTAAATATTTGAGCCTAATTAAAATTTTGGGAGTTTGCTGAATACCAGCAGGTCACTAAAATATAATAAAAACAAAAGAGAGCTAGTGAGGCACCATAAAATACTCTGTGTACGATTATTGGTACTGCTTCTTCCCTAATTCCTTATCTTAAAGTAGGAAATATCTCATGAGCATGTAAACAAAACAAAGAATCCGATGGGGCATTTGGTAGTTCAAGATTCTTAGTCCAGCTTCACCGTGTCAATAACCCGTCAGTCGAGCTCTGAAGCTGACAGATCATATCCTGACACAGCATTTCTCTTCGGCGTTAAAGGAGTTCACTGAGGGCTCATTATTTTGTTTATGCATCATCGCAGACCTTTATTCTTACTTAGCCGACTCCCCAACTGCGACGGCGGTTCAGACTAACCGGTTCTGCAGCAACAGGCAGATGAAGGAGGAGGTTGTTTTTGTTGATCACATCGTGTCGGCGATGGCGTGGACGTCTGTCTGTGCTGCTTACTGACACAGTTTCCAAGTGTTGCAATGATACAGCAATCAATTCTCTAATCCTAAATATGATACAGCCTCGGGGTGAACCCCGGCTCTCTGGTCTCGTCATGAGGCGTTTCCTCGTAGCTTCAGTGAACTCTGTAACTTTAATGCAGTAAATCTCAGCTCAGGGTTGCAGGTCGGCGTGCTGTATCTCTGCTTGTGATAGCTTGAGTTTCAGGGTATGTGACTGGTCTTGCATAAGCTCTTGCTTGTACTCACTATGGTTGTCTTGTTTTGCATGCATCATCATCACACTCTGCTGGCTGCCTTCTTTTAGCTAAGCACCCAGGTTGTCAATAAATCATCTCTGCCTTCCTTCCTTCCTTCCTCACCGGGATGTAATGTTCCCTCAATGTGCTGCTTGTGTTTTTCGATGGCTGTCTGTACACATCGATGTCAGAAGTGAACTAGTTTTCTACGTGAGACTCTCTGCATGGTGTTTAACAGCACTTACATGATTAAAGTTAAGTTTCTGACATTTTAAGGATTTGTCTCATGCAGCTCTATAACATAATCTGTTTGTTCAAATGGCCGTCCTCCTTGGCAGGATAAAAACATCTAAATCATAACATATGAGGCTAATCCATCAGGTATATTATTCTCATATATTGCCTGAGGCAGGCCACACAAGCTGTTGTAACTCACAAAGTAAACACAAGCAGACACCCGCCCACTCCCCTCGATTTATGGCGTTGTGATCACCGCTTGACCTCATTGCTAAATGCAGCTTTCTCTTCTGCATTTAAATGAAGCAGACTATTATCAATATTGATGACAGTTCATGTCTCTGTTGACTTAATTTTTCTGCTCCCACTTAAAACCATGTGGCCTAACTCGCTCGCTGCCAAGCGACACAGTACATAAACTTGGGTCGGCTTGAAAGAACCCCCATGGAGGACACATTGCCCTTAATAAGTTGGCGGCGAGCGCGCGGGTCATCGCAGTTCGGAGTTTGTTCCGACAAATCCCCTCTGCCGTCCATCTGTCGCCGTCTCTTCCTTCAGATATCGAACAGATGTGGAAATTAACATTTGTGCACAATCTCAGCGTTTGTGCACAACAGCCAGAGCTGTTAATTATTCCCACGTAGACACTCGACGCCAACTTCTTTCTACATTTTTTTGTTTTTAGGCGAGCCGAGCTGAGAGAGAAGAGAGAGAAAATGGATTCATTCAGGTTGTTCTTCGTCGTGACGAGCTGTCCTTGCTGTTTTTGTTCTAAATCTCTGAGATCACTTGTCAAAACAATCTGTGGTATTGTAACAACTTTATCTTTGACTTTTCTGTTAGCCAAGTTTGTTTTCACCGCTGACACTTGGTCTTTGTTGAGCTCCTGTAATTATACAAAGCTTCCTTTTGTGTCAGCACGTCAGAGTCAACGAGACGCCTCCTGTATACCTCTTTTTCTGAAATGACGTATCTCGTGTACGTCTGTGTCTGGAACAACAAATGCAGTAATTACAATAGCTATCATCATTTTTAATTCATGGTTACCATCAAGGAGTGATTGTTTTCCATCACCATCACCACCATCATCTATACGATATCTGAAACACGAAAACAGATTTTTATCAAATTTGGTGGAAAGTCCGGCCACGGAGCAGCAAGTTGGTGATTAGATTTTTGATGTGCATCCAGATTTTAAAGATCTTATTAACCCATGAATGAACTATCTTTAGATGATGGTGAAATATTGTACTTTTTCCTACTTAAACTTTAAATATAATTTGTTTTAGTATCACAGCTTAATGTCTCTGTCCATCATTCACATCATTTATTTTCTATACGTCCACCCTTGAATTTCTAAACCACCCATCATGCTAAAGGATCAGTGTGTAGGAAAACATAGTTATGCACTCTAAACCTTTAAGGTTCATGGAGAGCTGTACCCAATCCCAGCATGTATCGAATGAGATGTCAGCTACACCTCGGACAGGTTCCCATTCTGTCACATCATGACGGACATTACAGACAGTTTAGAGTTTTTCAGTTTGGGCAGCCATCTTTTCTTTTTAGCTGTGAGAGGAAACTTTATTTCATAAGCCGAGATTAAATACACACATACAGATCTTTAACCTGAGTACTTAACGCAGCCATCAGGGCCTGGATGGAGTGAGGTGTTCTCCTCGGTGTGTAAGGGAAGGTTTAATTGTGCCGAGTCACCTGTGAAAGACATTGGTTGGTAAATGAGGCAGTTGTCCTGGTGGTCAGGGCCCCAGTGGCCTGCTTCCTCTCCTGGCTGCTTCCTTCCCCATCTGTGGCTCTGCCTGACTTTATCTACCTCTTTTTTTTTTTATGTGTGTGTCTGCACTCTCGCATCTCGGCGGTTCAGCGGACACTCAATCACATCGCCGCATTGACACAAGGCAGTGCATGCTAATAAGAACTTAGCTGCCATCTTTAAACACTGCTGTCGTCATTGTTGAGTCACGTAATCTCAACACGATGTGAGAGTTCAGAGTACTGTCACACACTCAAACTTGTAGTGTTGGCTCTGTTTAAACTCGGAGGTGTATCAGTTATGCTAACCTTCCTAACCCTGATAACCTTGTGTCTCATTCTTAGGTGGGAGGTGAATCTGCTGCGGGCCATGTGTTTCTGGTGAGGTCTCATCTTCTGCCAAAATGAGGCTGACGCCCGGCTCGCCTCGCCCGCCCGTCCTGCCAGCCGTCCTGGCTCTCACCTTAGCAGCCTTCTTACCTCAGCTGTCCTCAGGAGCCATGCCGTTCCCACAAGACCTGGAACCAATCAGCGTCGTGGGCAGAGAATGTAAGTTCACACATCTTCTTGTTGTGTTGCCATGGTGATGCTCGTTGCAGGAGGAGTGGATGTTGAAGTAAATCAGGGGGGTCGCTCGGTTTACCGGGGAACACGGCTCAGAGAGGTGGATGTGTTTGAGGGCATGCTCGCAGAGGTTTACTTGGCTGCTGGCAATTTAATTCCCTTTGTCCTGTTTTGTTGTCTTGGTGTGAAAAAAAGGACATTTGAACTCAAGACGCATGAAAACACCTTTTTCAATTCAAAGCTGAGGTACAGTTTGTAAAGAGGGAGGGTCTAATCCTAAACTGTGCTTGGCAATGAACCGAATTTACACGATTTTATGGTGCAGGAAGGATTTTGACATTTACAGTAACTATTAACTGTAACAACATCTAACTAACTTTCAGTTAAAGCTAAACTACCAAAGACAAAAGATGCAGCAAAGAATACAAACCGTACATTTGACTTAAAGGTCCAGTGTGTAGGATTTAGTGACACCTAGAGGTGAAGTTACAGATTGCAACCAAATGAATACTCTCCCACGCCTCACCCTCTCCTTCCAAGCTTGTAAGAAAAACTCTGACTGCCAAACGGATATCAAAGCACGAGGTCATATCTAGATCAGAGTTTGGTTTGTCTGTTCTGGGCTACTGTAGAAAAATGGCGGTTCAACGTGGCGGACTCCCAGGGGTCCTTAAAATCCTTGAAAGTTTGTGATTTTGAGAGGAAAAGTTAGCCTCGACTCAGAAGTTTTACCATTAGTAAATAACCTACATTACATGCTGCTTCTCTTTATAAAAATTCTCAGTGTTGTAACACTAATTAACCTTGATCCGTGTCTCAAACTCCACCCTTGTTAGGTCCTTGAATTTGAGTGAATTAGGTCATTGAAAAGACCTTGAATTTGTTGTTTAAGACGGTGTGGTGACCTCTGATCCAATCTCACAGTGTGGATGTGAATAACAGTGTTGTTTTTCAGGATGCTTTCAGTCCTAATCCCTTCGGTTCAGGTCAGTCCAACTCTGATGTTGTTTGTCCAGCTGGTTTGGCTCGTTTAGGTTAATTAAACTCTGGAGCTGACAAAACAGCCACCAGAATTAGATTTTCCTCTGCAAGTCATTGAGGCGCTGATGATAAGTGATGACAGTCACCAAAGCTGTCCAAAGAATGAGTCACCTTTCCGTCCATATCATGACTTTGTTTGCACCTGATGTGGAGCATCATGAACAAACGCAGCCATCGCAATACAATTCCAATGACCGCCCATCCTACATGTGGCTGCAGCTTAAGAAGTTCAGCACCAGCTGTTGAGATAATATTTCGACTGAGGAGGCTCTTCGACATCGGTGACACTTCTTCATCGGACCACCCTGGGGAACCATCAATGGCACCCAATCACTGGGGAGGTCCACAAAAGAGGTCCCGGCTACTAAATGTAATGGCCCATAATTGATTTAAGAGGTGGCTGAGACCACGGCCCGGCACACTGTAATTGATCTATCTGGAAGAGAGTAACGCAACCATTAGCAGAAATAGCTGCGCTAATAGTGCTATATGTGGAGCTCCGTCCCAGGTGTAATGAGAGCAATTTGTCACCTGTGGTTCCAGCAGGTGACAGCGTGGCACAAGGTCCCCTCACAACTCTGCGAGACGTCCATTATGAGTCGTAGCACTTCATCAGGCTGAAGTCTATGAAATCATACCCGAGTCACTCTTTCTTTTTTGGAAAGTGGGCAGACGACTCACCTCAGCATCTTGTCTTTTTTCGTGACAGACTGTGTGCTGAGTTTGACCAGTTTAGGTTTCTGAAGTAAAGATATTAATATACTGGAGAAGCTTATAGATGAAGCTGCTGCCGTATTCCACTTTATATATTAAACATTCACTCTTTTCCTCAGAATTATATTCCCAGCAGGACGCATACGCTTCATAAACGATGTTCTGATGATTGGTGTCAAGCCGTGTGATGGAGGGCAAAGTTATTCAAGTATTTGCCGCAACCAAGGACTGTATCAAGACAATTTCTCTCTACATGAATTTAGATTGCGACAGTAATGGGACTCGATTCCGCTGAGCACGGCTACGCCGCCGCGGCTGGAGCTGTGTGCTGCTGTTCAAGGCCCGTACCAGAAGCGCTGCATCGTGTTTGAGAAGCGCCTCAACTCCACGGAGAACAGCGGCTGGTCTTCTTTTGATGGAAGCCACGACCACCAGGGTCAAGCAGCGCAGAGCAGATTGAACTGGCAGGAAGTCAGACATCGGCACCTAGAATCAGATCAATTTTCAAAATAAAACAGACAAAAAGGAAACAACCACATAGCCTGCTTCTCCATGGTAGAAGCACATAAATTCAGACACAACATCATGGAGTCGTGGCCTGGTGGAAAGGTGTGAAAACTTCTCACTGATGCCAACACGTAAAATTCATCCCTTCATTTGGGAAGTCTTCAACTCACGACAGTCCATCTGATCTACTCTGTAGTAATCAAAAGTAACTAAATACTTTTGGATTGAATTGATTAATACAGTTTTTTTTGTTTTTTTTTAAATCATGACATAATAAATGTATAAAAGGGAATACAGTTTGACTTTTACAGATTTATATGATTGTTCTGTTGAAGATTAGTATACTGCAATCACGCTAATACAAATGCAAGAGGGCGACATCAGGGCCAACAAGTTTAATGAGATCCAGGAAAGGAATCCATCCAGTTTCCAGTCATTTTCTTCCATTTCTTCTTCTTCAACAATCTTTCTAACCGTCCAAAACCAAAATATATTCACTTTACTGTCATTTGAGAAGAGCAAAGGAAAGAAAAGAAAAGAAAATTCTCAAATTTGGGAAGCTAAACCATCAAATATTTGGAATTCGCTTGAAAAATTATTAATAGTTGTCGACTAATCGACTAATCGATGCAGCTCTAGTTGCAAAGCCTCGTGGCAAAAGACGAGCTTGTTAAAAAAGCTCTGTATTTCTGTGATGCAGTGCCATCGGGCATCTTAACGCAGCCTCAGGTTGTAGGAGTCTTTGCTTTGATTCAGTCTTTGGCCGGCAGCGTGCATGTGATCCCAGAGGAAGTGATCTTAAATAACTCTAGGCTCCGTCACCTGCTTCTTCTGGATTTTGCCCTGAGCAGAGCCCCAGCTGCCCCCACACCCCCAAACTTTAGAGGATGTGAAAGTGCAGAAGAGTAATTAGAAATCCTCATCTGCCAAAGGGGAGAGAGGATGGCCGGGTGGGCTGTGGAGCCACCGGGAGTCTTTTTCAGTAGACTGCACAGCAAGGTCCAGTGCTCAGCCAGACATTATGCGTTTAAATCTTTAAACAGTCGATTCGAGACCAGCGGTTAGGGAGACGTACGGCTCCCTGTAGAGAGACTAATTTCAGATTGTGGTGTATTTCTAGCGGGGATTGCTAATTCAACGGCAGCCCAGGTCAGATGGGAGGCTGGAGGGCACTTAATACAGTACTTTACAGAACCAGAGTGCCACGGCCTTGAGCTGAATCTGTGCTCGGTTATAAGAAAAAAAAAAAAAGGAAACAGCGGGGGAAGTCTCTGTGATGTGGAAGACAGCCTGGTGTCAGTACGGAGCCGGCCAATTTTATTTCTGCCCGGAGCGTCCTTCCTTTTTTTTTTTAACTTGAATGTTTGAAAGACACGTCCATCTTCTGGACTGGCCGTCATTCTGTTATTTAAAGTACCGGACACCGGCTCCCATTCTTTAAATTAATTTTTCCCTCGAGTGAGCTAGTCTAAAAAAAAAAAAAGGCAGGATGGAATTAAAATGCAGGAGACGAGGAAGGAAAAATGAAAATCAGCCTGGGTGCCAGCACAGTCGGTGTTTTATCGCTCTCTTTGCTTTGCGGCACATCCCTCAGTTCACCTTATCTCACAGCCTTTGTACTGCTGCACACACACACACACACACACACACACACACACACACACACATCTTTATTTATGCATGAATACACCTGATATTCATTGAATCGTAGACTTAATGTATACTCCCCGCGGGAACAGATATTTTATATTTTGGACTAAGTAGTATCATTTTGTTCAGGTCGGTTTGTGAACTGCCTTCATAACAACGACGAGTTGAACTCTGCGACCTGTGTGAGGCAGACGAGCGCTGTTTAAATGTGGATTGACCAGACAGAGTTTTTTCCACCGAGCCGGTTTTGATTCATTCCCTCGTCCTCGCTCGTCCCCGGACGTGTCTGTTAAGAAATGTTCACCAGGAGCCGTTTATTTAAATCAGACTGACTTCTGTGACACGACCAGTTAATTTGCAACTTTGCATGCTATTTTTTCCCCCGTGCTCATCCACCTCCACAAGTGCATATTAGCATGCAGTGCGTACTCTGGAGTTTCAGAACAATAGGCCAAATTGTAGCCTTGGCTTAGTGTTCCTTAAGCTGCTGATTTGTTGTACATAAATGTCGAAGCATTGACGACTAAGAACATGTGACAGCTAAGAGAAGAAGAATTACAGGTTTTAGAAAGCTGGCCTGCGTGCAGAAGAGTTAATTATCAAATTACCATAATAGTTCATCTGCTCACAGGAAGTAGACTGTAAGTATAAGCCTGCCATTCGCTGACTGTAGGGAACGGAAAGGTCGTGTCATCAACAGTTTTAGAGAAAACCAACCACGACCCTGAACTCTGTCTTTTATACGTACTGTTTACATTTCTGATGAACCATTGACAGATGACTAAATTTAAAGAGTGCTCCGTGATTCCCATTCCCTGCTTCAGTTGTAATTCTCCTCCCATTCCCAGCAAGATGTTGTGATTGGTTTAAAAAGTACAAACAAGACAATGTGTTTTGAATGATGATGACTTCAGTCAGCGTTAAAACATGTTTTCCAACATTTGACTGACTTGAACATTTCCTTTTTCTTCACCCACGCAGCCTCCTACCTCTACCCCGGCTTCCAGGGACTCATGTCGGACAATGACACCGTCCGCCTGGGCCTGGACTTCCAGAGGATGCTGAGGATCAACCACATGCTCTACATCGCTGCCCGGTCAGTCATCACCGTTCACCTGCTAATTTAATGAACATAGCTCTGTTTACACTGATTACTGAGGGCGAAAACACACTACTGCCTGCCTACGTTTGATGGTCTCTTACACACTTATATACACCCTGTATGAGCAAATCTGATTACATTAATACAAAAATATTGCTAGACAAAGGATCCAGTTCCTTCACTCCTGATTTCATCCTCCACTTACTGATTCTAGTTCATACCAGAGCCCAAAACTTTATCCACTGGCTTCTTAAATAGCTTCATCAGCAGCCAAACCCCCCTGAAGTATCTCTTTTGTTATATTAAATAATGTTGTTTCATCTTTTAATCAGTACATTTAATTAAGGCATAAAGTTAATTGAGTTCTTATTTACGCTGACAGCTGTGTGAGAGAAAAATGGATGAAGATGTGCAACAGCACAAGAAAGAAAACATGTACAGATCATTAAAACACCACCAACAATATGAAGAATGTGACTTAAAAACATGAGGCGGCATGAACAGAGAGATCTGTGGTTATTTGCCTGAGAAACCTTTTGTGTGTGAGTGACAGGCGCTCGAAGGCAAAACAGCGCTTTGGTGCAATTTCAGAGGAATTTATGAATCTAAAACTTCCAGAAGGCTCAGCAGTAAATTCTGTCTTCTCTCAAATAATCCTTCTATCGCCGTCGTGAGCGCTGGTCAGACTTCAGCGTGCCCGGACTTCAATTAACTGTGTATCCGAGGCAGCAGCACCTCCACACCAAACTGCTTTCATGTTTCAACTTTTTTTTTTTTCTAGTGCATCTCTCAGCGTAATTGCTCTTTGCTCCCCTCTCGATCAAGATGTCGAAGGTTAATTATCTAAAAAAAGTACGAGGTTGCACCGCCTGTTTTCAGCGTGCAAAATAAATTCTGCTCCGTTTTTTTTGGCTCCGGCTCAAACTGCAGCGCTCTCGCTGCCAAGAGTAAAAAAAAAGGTATGGGGATTCTTAATGTACCTAAATGCACTTAATAAATTCCACAACAAAGTGCACGGCTCGCTTCACAAAGTGATTCATATGGTTTGTGTCGATAGTTGGGAAAAGTTTTGGCGTTCGGGGGGGGAAAACTTCTGCCGAGTTATGAAGTTGGAAAGCCCGTTAATCCACCTTCCACAGCCTCGATCAATCCTATCGAGCCGAATAGAAGCATTTATTTTTTTGGAAAGCAGGTTTTGGTGAAATGGTGATACGGAGCTTTGTGTTCAAACAGTGCACACGTGGAGATTCCCTCCACTAACGGTGCCTCGACTCTCTCTGTGTCTCTTGCAGGGACCATGTGTTTGCCGTCAATCTCGCTACTTCATCTGAGCAGATAATCCCTCAGCAGGTAAGAAGGTCCATCCACAGTCATGACTCGTGGTGTTCACAGCCGCTGCGTTCACACATCTTTTTTCAGTTATGATTCAGGCCTCCTAAATCAGATACAGGTCAGTATTTCTGCAGTGCAACCTCAGCGTGAACAGTCATATCAGAATTTATGTGACTCCGCTCTAGACTGACGTTCGTTGCAGTTCTGTTCTAGCAGGACTCACCCTGACGTTTATGTACGAGCTAAACTTGAGCTGTAGTATCGTAATCGGTTTGCCGCGGCCGCTCCAACTCCGCGTCCACCAACACGTCTGTAAGCCACAATAATGGGCTCTCATCATCCTCATCTTCATCCTCATCATCTGCCCACGAATTCGCTGGTTTGTATGAATGAAACCACACACGCTGACATCAGTGCTGTTTGCTTTTTGGAGCTATTATTCTTCTTTTGCATGTGCGAGTTGGTTCAGGACTGTGACCCGTTCACACATTTGAAAACTAACAAACTAACGATCAGAGCAATAATTCAGTTTAACGTGAGCGTCGCCTCGGGCTCTGACATTTCAGGAGTGTTTGATTCCTCTTATCAATACCAGTAATCGGCGAGTTACCAGTGAAGATTCTGAGCGAAGCAGCCGTCCTTGACATTTTCTGCGATTTAATGTTAAAATCAGGAGTTTTGCTCGTCAGTAGTTGCTCTACCTGTTCTACAGAAGAGTTTAAAGCAGAGCCGTGCTCTTTAAACTTTAGTCTGCAGCTCTGTTCTTGTTTTTTGTTTTTTGAACCACACACACCGTGTTTTTACAGAAAACAAATCTCTTGTAATGTGTGTGCGTATCTCATTATTTTCCATTCTAACCTTTGCCTGACTTTTTCATTCAAGTATTAAGCAATCTCTCTTCAGACATATATCCAATACAAGTGGAGCGGGGCTCTTGTGGCGTTTGAAGTGCCACGCTTCCTCCTATCTGAATCTCATTTGTCAAACATGATTGCACTTAAAATAAAATCCCTCTGAGGCCCGGGCGTTTGTTTGCTTGTATTTAGATTAGTGCTAAACACGGATATTCATTCTGATAAGGCCACAGCTCCATGTCGAGGAGATCTAAAGTATTGATTCGGGTGTAGACTGGAGCACAAAGAAATGGGAATTTTCTGAGCACTACAACGTTAGTCCATCTTTTTTCCATTATGTTATATGAGAACTTTGAATGTTTGTGCATGAAGCATTTCTTTAGCTGTTCAATCAAAACCTCCGCCGCCTCCAGTGTGACAGCGGGGAACTGAGCGGAAAATTATTGAGGCCTGAAGCCACGTTCTGCAGTCACATTCTCACTCTGCTATTCCCGTTATCCATCCGAGCTCGATCGTTAGCGTGTGACTGACTCATATTACCAGAAAACGGTTCCTCCTCCTCATCACAGATCCATTCCTCCATATTTTTTATTTTTTATAAAGCAGCTCTTCATTTTTCACACCGGGCCCCACCACTCATTCATATTCTGCCCATCACTGATCTCCCCGGGCCTGGGTGGCCATAAGTAATTATTAGTAAACCGAATCGAGCGTGGACAAGGCAGGGGCGATTAGCATAACGCTGACTGCTGCTGAATCGCGTCAGACGTTCACAAAGTCGAGCTGGAGATGTTCAAAACGTGGACCTGGAGGGGAGAGGCCGGCTTTAAAATTTAGAGCCCATCATATACCGCGCAGAACATTATGGATAAGTTGGTCCTCGTTAATCTGAAGGTAATATTTGAGCGATTGCTGGTGTCTAAGGGATCTGGCTGGAAATATTCTATATTTTTCTCTATATTGTTGAGAAATCTCAACAATTTACTGATCCTGTGAGTAAGTACTGTCACTGCTGCACTGTTTGTTCTTCATTACCACGAACACAGCCACTTTACTTTGAGTCAAACTGACAGAAAGCCTCATTCATGTATCAGTCCACTGCTGAAAATAGTCCCCAACAAATGAATATTTACTTCTGTTTGAATAACGTTTTTTTCCTCAGTGTTTAATTCAATGCCGTGTCTCTCATTTGCTACCTCCCCCATATAAATCATCTTGTTGATAGCGCTCTGTTGACTCTAGTGCACCTCTAAAGAAGATTAAACAAAGGAGGTTAGCAGCACTGTGCTGTCACCAGCAGACTCGCGAATTAAAGCAAAAGATGTGAAAATGTGAACTGAAATGACGCCTCTAAACTGGAAGAATCTCGTCTAGTCTGGCAAGATAGTCTTAAGACATACACACATATACATAGCAGCCTGTTACTCATCATTCAGCACTGTAGCCAGGCTGACAGAGAGCGTCCTTTAGGTCTCAGTAGCAAAGACTTCATGAGCTTCTTTAATGATAAAATTATTAGAGACAAAATTCATCTCTCACCTCTCGACCTCAACAGGCACGGCCGGTCTAGACCTGCTCTGTAAAGTGTCGTGAGATAACTTTTGTTAGGAATCGGCGCTTTATAAATAAAATTTAATTTAAATGTTTGAAAAATCAAACACAAAGAGGAGTGTCTGCAGAAAAGATCCAATAGGCTGCTGCTGGTGCTAAATGCCACAGAAATGATTGGAAAGTCAGAAAATATGCTGCAAAGATTATTTAATTAATTTTATCGCTTAGTCGTTAACTTTATTTGAATAAATGTTCAAATTCTCTGATATCAGCTTGAGATGTGAATAAAACACGACGTTTGAGCACGTCAGCATTCTTTTGACATTTTCTGGACCAAACTTTGATTTAATGAATGAATCAAATGATGACATAATCGTTAGTTTCAGGCCTAATTGAGAAAATGACTAACACGTTGTTGGTGGTGGCCTTTCCAAAGGGATTTATTGATAATGAGACAAACATAGAATAATGTCAGCTTTAATCCTTTAATGCGTTCATGAGACTGTAACAATGGAGGCCGTCCACCATGAAGACGCATCACGTTTTCCTGTTTTCCCGGCGTTCACCTGATCTGAGTCGTTTTTCGCTCTCTGATGGAACGAGAATACGAGAACGAGGAGCCTGTGCGACAAATCGTGTTTCAGGGCAGGTACGAGCTTCTCCAGCTTTGTCAATCTCAAGGCATCGGACTGCACGAGTCTTTCATTCTTTTGGTCGAGGACTAAGGAACTAAAGAGAAGATCCATGCACACAGAGTAAATAAATATAGACTCATGGCCAAGAAAGTAATTAAAAATATTAATATTTCTGATCATTTAGAGGTTAATTACCTTTGTGCTCCTGAGAGAACGGTCTACCCTCTAAATAAAGGTATAAGTGGCTGAAACTGAGACCTGTCCTTTTCACGATCGGCATCAAAAAACTCGTCTGAAATATCAGGAGCGCGGGGCAAAAAGATCAAGATCGGATCGCCGTCGTGCCGCGCCGCCCCTGCTGCTCCGAGAGGCCGTCCCATAATGCCACAGCGCTGATGAATGCCACGGAGTGAGGCGTCAGAGCTCCAGTGTGTTAGTTTGTTGACAAAAGGAATCTTCTGCGAGCAGCAGCAGCGTCCTCGCCGTGTTTACGAGCTCTGAGGAAAATTCTGCTCAGTAAATTATCTGACGGTGGAAGGGAGCACATTAAACCTTCAGCTGGCAGAGCTTGTTAACACGTTGATTGATCTTTTTCTATAACTGCCCCCTGGACGACGAGCACTGAAACAGGAAGTGTGTGTGTGTATGTGAAGACTAAGAGGACAGGGCTTTTGGCCAGTAGGTTAATTGGGGCTAATTAACTACCTTATATGGACAGTGAAGTGATGCAAACATCCTTTGCAGCTCCTCGCGTGTGTGTGTGTGTGTGATTTTTATCACTGAGGAAGCACAATGTTTAGCTACCCACCGACGAGCCGCGCAGGCCGCCGCTGCCGCAGGCGTTCCTTATTTTTCTCTGTTTGTTGTTTTTTTCTGCGCGGCAGTTTATTGAAGTTAATGAGATTTTCATCACAGCTGTCTCGTAATAGCACTTGAACGATCGGGTGCGACAAAAAGCTGGGATGGTGAGAAACAGCTTGTCTTTGAGCTGACAGTTGGCTGTCTGTGTGCGTCTTTCAGAAACTGACTTGGAAGACGAAGGATGTGGAGAAGTGCACTGTGAGAGGGAAAAACAGCGTGAGTACACATCTTTCCTCTCTCTCTCTCTCTCTCTGTGTTTTTTTTGGTTTCCTTTGCCTCTGCCTTCGTTTCCTGCACACTGAAGTTTTGAGGTGTGCACGCAGCTTATCAGAATCAGCGGCACATCCATCAGGAGATGACAGACTGGAGGGGCTTTAAGCATCCACAGAGCTACAGTGAAACCACAAGAATGAGCCTGGGGATTACGATAATGACTGTAAAACACTGCATCTATCCGTGTGTGTGTTTGTGTGTGTGTCAGCCGTCTAACTGCTTTCATTCTGTCGTTGGCGCACCAGAAGCCAACATGGACCTCGTCTCTAATGTACAATAACATCAAGCTGTTTTCCTCTCTGACAGGACGAATGTTACAACTACATCAAAGTGCTGGTGCCACGCAACGACGAGACACTTTTCGCCTGCGGCACCAACGCCTTCAACCCCACCTGCCGTAACTATAAGGTAAGATACAGTACCGCTGTGTGCCTGCCTGCCTGCCTCCTGGCCTCAATTACAGATAAGAGATGATATTACAGCTGTTATGAGATGTGTTTGCTTCTGTCCTCGTGTGCTGTTTCACTTGTACCCTGTTACTTAAGTTGCTACTGGAAATGACAAACTGCAAACTGAACTCGTATCACATTAGCGCCACGCTTGCTTTTTGTGTGTGTGTGTGTGTGTGTGTGTGTGTGTGTGTGTGTGTGTGTGTGTGTGTGTGTGTGTGTGTGTGTGTGTGTGTGTGTGTGTGTGTGTGTGTGTGTGTGTGTGTGTGTTATCAGAGGGATGAAGCGGTAAACACACATTAATGCAGGTCACAGAGGCTCACACAGAACAGATGTTTCATACATGAGTGGAAGCTGCAAAATGATGCATGAAGTCACAGTTTTACACACATTATACAGTGAGAGGGCAGACAGTGAGGCTGTAACGTATCGTTCACCATAATATTTGATTTGTAATATGATATAAATCATATTATGATGCTGGTGATATTCCAACTTGTTGACGTCACGTTGTCATACCGATCTTGAGACTACTTTTTGAAGGTCTCGTGTCCGAATCAAAGGCGACCTACACACTGCTGTGTGTACACGCCTCACCCAGAGAGATAATCTGAGATAAGTACCAGCAACGTGTTAGCTACCTAAATGAGCTACACACTGCCTGGTCTTAGTCTTGGTCTTGTCTCAGCCTTAATTCAGTCTGGTCTTGGTCTTGACTACAACCAGAGCCATATCGAGCACTCTTAGTAGAGAAGACTTGCTGAGTGATAATGGAATCTGACGTTAATATTGTTATTTTAGAAAAACTAAATCTGATATAATCACTAACTTGTATTTTTATGTGCGTGTGTTACGACCCAGCTCAGGGCTCGTAACACACGCACAACTCGTCAAGTTTAAATCAGGTCGACGCCGCCAATTGGGCCGCTCTGATTGGCAGGGTCGGTAAAGGTGCCGCTTCAATCCTGGACCTCCGGCCTTCCGGGAAGGGCCGAATCAGGGAGTCACGCCTCCGGCAGTGGAAGCCAATCAGGCGTCGACGGCCACACACCTGGATTTACATAAGAAAACACCACACACACGCGGCTGTAACAACATGAAAGATTCGTTTGCAAAATCAGATGAACCTATTAAAGCCAGAAGAAGTTAAAAACAACATTTACTGTGCCACAGTTTCATTTTGCACATCAACAACTACAACCAACACACAGACAGTCCATCTGTGATCGGCTACTAGAGCCCAAACAGCAGATAAAATAACAACGCCACGTGGAAAAGGACGTCTGCTATGAAGTGACACCTACACAAACACAAACATACAAAGACGGGTCATTCCAGGCTGAATGCAGCGTTCAGCTGTCAGTTTGTGTTTTGAGAATAACAGCAGAGTTATTAACTGCAAATAAAAGGACGGGCTGAACAACCATGACAACATTTTCAAACACAGACATGCCACGCTGGTTTCTACGTGCAGGACATACAGTGTATTTAATCCTGGCATCAGATGTGGATTAGACCTCAGAACAATCCGATATCAGCAGCAGACCTGACCTCAACACACTGTTCACTGTGGATGTTTCCATATTTGTGTTTTTCACTTCAAACGCTCCGTGTTGGTGGAATAATATGTCGACTCAACACGACGGAAAGAGAGCAATCTGTTGACAGAACACAAGATGTGCTGACGGTGGTAATAACGCAGCAGCTCCTTACACACCTCTGACACAGCTTAGCTGAGGGGGGAGATGAAACAAGAGGCGAGGAAACGAGGAGCGAGACGACGAGAGCAGGGTCAAATCCACGCCGGCCGACGAGGCTCTCAGCCGCACCTCGTCTCTGTGGTTATTCAGCGATACATCACAGAACAGAGAGCTGCTGGCTGAGTGAAAACTTTGATAGAAAAGGAGCAGGTAGCATTCGTTTAAGAACAATGCAAAAGTAAAGCTCCTCCAGTCTGAGGTCTGCTGAATAAAACCCAACATGACATGATGGCAGAGGCTCAAAGGTGACATCACAGGTTTGGACTGTGATTCACAGCAGGCCATTAGAGGTGGAAGAAGGAGTACACGTCCTATAGCACAGACTGTAAATCTAGCAGTGTGGGGGAGAGAGTGAAATCCAAAGGGGAGCTGAATAACTCAAGACTTTTTTTTTTTCCACTGTGCTGACCTCAGAAATCCGTGTCAGGGAGTCAGAGTGGGTGAGAACCAGGGTCCGTCTGTGGTTTCAAACATATCATTTAGAGGGATTAATACGAGGATCACCTCTGAACCTGTGATTCACTGCGGGTTTGAGTTCTGACCTTGAAATGGAAAAATGTGCAAAAGTTTTCCACTTAACACAACAACAACTATAAGAATGATAAAGTTAGGTTTATGGAAGCAATTTAATGTCCAGTTAAACACATACCTGTACAGATTTACATCATAGTACACATATATCACTTCTAAGGTTGTCAAATATATATAGTATTTTTAAAGGAGTCATATTATACCCCTTTTCCACAGTTCCCAGGTGTCTTAACGACATGTCTGTGAAATTCTTTGGTCAAAATTGTAGCCGGGACTTCGCCATCCACTCCCGTCGTAGGTCCTCTGAGGCTGGGGGCATGTGGCTTCACCATACTTCACCAGCCGTTCTCTGCTGCGATGATGCTCTTTTATAACCCGCAGGGTGGTTCTGGTTCTGGAATATGTTCATGAGCCCGTTAGTGACATCACTACCGGCTCAAACTCTGGACAGCTTGTTTTAAAGACGAGCCACAAGAGACAGTGTGGCTGCAGCAGCTCACGCAAAATGGAGACGGTTGTTGTTTTTAAACACTGGGCGGGTTTGAATTAAAAAATATCAGTGTAGAAGAGCTGAAAGTGATTCTTTTTCATAATATGTCCCCTTTAAATCAAAATCTGTGGTCAAGTGGTCATTACAAACACATGAGGTAGACACGAGCACGTAGCAACAGCAGTTAGCACCAATGAGTCCAGATGGACACTAATTGGGTAAATATAACTTTAAAAGAACAAAGACAAACAAGTGCAACATTACACAGAAAAGAAGAAAAATATATAAAATGAAATCTTCATATATAAAATAATCCCATACACTAGAATAGTATGAGCACATTGCAACATCTAGAGCCCGCGCTAAGAGTAAGAAAAGAGTAGATGAGCCTTTAGAGTCTGGAAAGCATTTAGAAAAAGTGAAGTGAGTAACTTTCTTCAGTTTTAAGCAGGACGTGTCGTCTTCTAGCCGTTTTTTCTGTTTGCTCTGATTTTAAAAGAAGTATCAAGTATCCTTTTTTTACTTTTTTATACTTTCTAAAGCTTAAAATGATTAAAACGATTGTATTGTGACAGCCGTGGCACCGTAAATGATCCTTCCGTTACCGTTAGCTTGTTGATGTTTTTGTCATTGTGTATATTACATATTTGCTCTCTCACCTTCTTTGTAGTGCAGCTGCTGCACAACAATTTCCCCGCAGGACAAATAAAGTTATCTTCATAAATGAAAAGTGAAAACAGAACAAGTTAATTAAAGAACAAACAACATTAAGACACAAAATAAAAAACTGAAATCTTTCTTCCCGCAGTGTGAGCTCGGCATGCGGACGAATCCAAAGCTGGCCAGGCGTAGAATATGATTGGACAGTCACTGTTTGGAAATGGTCAATTCACCCAAATGTGAATATTTGATGACCCTGAGTTATTGCTTGTGAACCTAAATGGTGCATCTCCACAGACTGACGCAGATAAATCATGTCTCAGGTGTCGTGATGGACCTGCACAGTCTCATGGCTCAGCTACAGAGTATGTCCAAAGGTCAATCCACAGGGGTGAGATTCATGTCTCCCTGCCACAGACTCCCTTTGGTAAAGAGCGGCTGATTTACACAAAACATATCCTCAGATTCTTTCTCCCTCCCCAGCTGTGCTCCCTCCTCCTCCTCTCGTCTGGAGTACAAGAGATGACTATCCAGACAGCTGGGGAGGCAGGGAGGAAGTGTAAATCATATCAAGGAATCTGTCTCTGGGACTCTCTGAAAAATCTGTGCAGGACAAGGGGGGATTGAGTGCGAGGCGTCTGTGTGTGTGTGTTGGTCAAAGACATGAATGGATGCCCAGCCATGAACGCGCAGCTTTACTGACCAGACTGCTGAGACAGCTGGTCTGTAGACAACAGAGAGGCTGTCTTCAACATGCGTTTGTGATACAACAAAACCTTGAAGCGTCAAATCCGTCTGTCTTCATCCGCCCGCCGGGGTAACCGTCGAAATCCTCGGTTCTTTCCGACTCCACAGGTCTGCTTCTTGTGATTAACCAAACTGCTGTTTTCACTTCGAATCAAGTCGCTCTGCAGGCGAGATGTTCGGCCGGCGTCCGATTTGATCAGAAATCAGAAGATTTGTGCCCTTCAAATTAGATCAGACTCCGGATGAGACTCTTTCTGTTTCTATGGTCACAATCCTGCTGATATTCTTTCTTTTATTTCTCACTTGAAGTATTTCTGTATGACATTTCTGACAACTCTCCCGGGTTCAAGATCACATCGCTCGAGTTTACTCTGGAGAAATTTCACAGTTCAAAATCTTGCAAATCTTGTCTTGCCCTTTTACAGACATTAAAGTCCGTGTAAAGTAAAAATAAATATGTGTTCTGAGTTTAAGAAAGTGTTATTAACCACCCAGCCAAATTTCAGTGATTAAAAATATCGACAAGTTTATGAAATCAGGTTCAAAATCAGGTAAAAATGAATTCTCAGCTCCGGGACTGTGGGGGCGTGTCCTCTGAATGTGCTGAAGCCACGCCCACTCGTCGGAGCAAGTCGAGCGGCCATTTTGAAGCGACTGAAACGTGAAACACTCTGAGCTGAGATGAATTCACCTCTATCTCTCTGCTCAGGGTGGCCTCAGCGTGTCATCGAGCCACCCTTTAAGGACCGCCCACAAAAATCCTGAGACTGAAAACTGGTGAAAAACTGTTTGAACCTCTAACTCCACATTTCAGTAATATATCGTTCAAAGTCTTTTCACGTGTTTTCAGCAACTATTGTCCAACATATTTAATCGCTTTTACACGGACTTTAAGAGTTGCTACCTTGTCATAACAGATCTTTACTTTTTGTACATTTCAAACCTGTTATCTCCCGCTGCCGCGTTTTCTCGGTCGTGTTTCTTTCTTGCTTCTCCTCGTGTGTCTGCTTCTTGTTGTAAAGGCCAAACTGGAAAGAAACCCATTAAAATCACTCAGTCCATGCCTTTTTCTGAGCTGTGAGCACAATTTTTCCTGAAGAGCACTTTTCACCAAAGCTCGACCGCGACGCTGCACAGGTGGTAGATTGAATTAAAGCAGCAAAATAATACAGTCCATCACAAACTTAGAGACTCAGTGTGAACAATAAACGAACACTTGAAGCTCCACAGAAGTGATATTTAGTGCAGAGCTGTTGTGTTTGATTGCATCAGGTTCAGAAAGGTACACACACACACACACACACGCTTTTAAGAGTGTGAAGTTGTTTTTGTGTAGACGTCTTGGGGCAGTTCTTTTGTAAGAGTTTGGATCGCGTACTTTCTCCACCTCTCCATGATTGTGTAGTTACATGTTCACAGAGCGACAAATTAAGTCAATTAATTGCTTTGATTTTAGTTCACTGATTCAAGGAGCAAATTAAGTCGTCATCTATTTCTAATGATGAACAAACTCAACATCAAAAATCACATTTTCTTAAATCTTAAACATTAACATAACTCTGGTTCCTCACTTTAAACTCCTCAGAGGCATAGAAGATGGAAATACCATTAAAAGAAAGAAGTCAGTCAGTATTTTGATGAGTTTGTTCATTGATTAATCGTTCCTGTATCTTTACCACATCTTAATTTATCCTTAAATCATGTATGTAATACTGTTTGGGCTGCAACCTGTTCCACTCGTCTCAATCAGATTTTACTAATCCAAAATGACAGATAATAAATAAACAGACTTGTATGAATATTTACATCATTTTTAAATGTTCTTCAGACATTCACTCATATTCTACTGGACACACTCAGGACTTTAATCTTTCATATTAGACTTCTATGAATCAATATTATTGACATACAGATGAATGACTGTCTACTTCCATCACTGCATTCATTATCTGCATTATCTTTATTCCAAACACGCCCGATGTCTCTAATTAGCAAAGATTTACTTAATGGATCTGAACATGAACCTTAATGTATGCTCTACATTTCTCTGCGTTCTTTGTATTTATGTTTTTCTTTCTGAACTATGTCTAGTGATATTTATACATCTTCATCAGACACTTTTGGATCCCATCCAACGTTTATGTGTGTGTATAAATGTGCACATAAACTGAACTGTAGTAATAATTAATGATAAAGTAATACATCCTCATCTGCACATTTTCACGATGTATCGGTGAATAATGTCTTTAATAAAATACCATGAATATAACGAGCTGTAATTATAGTATAGGTAAAGTTTCCTCAGTCTTTGTTGTGATCCCTTCACTTCTCAGCGGTGTGGAGGAGAACGTCGTAGTAGTAGTAGTAGTAGTAGTAGTAGTAGTAGTAGTAGTAGTAGTAGTAGTAGTAGTAGTAGTAGTAGTAGTAGTAGTAGAACCCTGTGAGAGTTATTTCGAACCCCAGATAAATCAGATTTTTTACTCAACCAAGCTGTTGTAAACTTCTGAAAACGTTTGAAAAAAAACAGCTGGGTAGCTTTATTGTACCAGAGTTAGCTTCAAGCTAATTTACATCTGAAGTCTGCTAGCATACGAAAACATAAACACAACGACGTACGACATCAAAACTCAGGACACGACGTGTGAAACCAAATGATGCACAGCAGCGCATCACATATTAAAATAACGAAGAGGTGGAGGTCAGCCAGCCTTTTAATTTACCGTGATGAGGTCGTGTCCACTCCTCGTGTCAGACGTGTGTGTTCAGGGTGAAGCCACAGTTTGAGCTCTTTCACAGAATAACAATAGAGCAGCACACACACACACACACACACACACACACACACACACTGTTTGTGTCCGAGGAGGCGACACCGCATCATATAAACCAAGCTATGTGTTAATGGACTGTTAATGTGCTGCGTGTGTGTCAGTCACCTTGTTGTGACACACACACACACACACACACACACACACATCAGTGGGTTTTGCTTGTTGTCTTACCTGTGGTTTACAATCTTGTTAACAGCAGCTCGGGAAATAGCAGCTTAATATCTGCGGCTGAGAGATAAACTGTCCCCTCAGCTGGTGACAGCAGGACTTCACGTACAGTACATCAAATAAAACTAATCTTTATGATGCATGTGTTGCCTTTTCATAATCAGGCCTTCACATGCAGACACAGTTCTCACATTAAAGAGTTTAAAACCAGAACGCTGTTTTCACGTCCTAATAATAAAGTCTTGGTTCTGTGTCCTCTCCGACCTAGATGTCCACACTGGAGCAGGAAGGTGAGGAGGTGGTGGGACAAGCTCGCTGTCCCTTCGAGTCCCGCCAGTCCAACGTCGGCCTTTTTGCAGGTGAGTAAGACGGAGTGACCCAGCAGACGAGAAAGTGATATTTAGATCTGACTTCATAGAGTTGTTGTTGTTTGTTGAGGGAGTATGAAGCTCTCAGTGGTGGAAACGATCGCTACCTGACTGTGAATACATTCAAACAAGGTGAATCTGCCTTCAGAGGCTCTCAAGGTGATGCATCAAGTTCAGACGCTGCATGATGATTGGACCAATCGAGCCGCCTGGGATCTTCTTCAGAAAGAAAAAAAAACACTTTGAGCTCATTAACTCTCATCGTACTAATATATTTAATAATATATTTAACATACATGGAAATAAATAACTATAATTAATAAACTACCTCCCTCTGCAGCCTCAAACCGGTCACACCACGTCCTGATCCTGCTCTTGCTGCAGTCAGTCAAATGCGTCACACACAATTTTACAGTCTTATCTCGTATATTAGAACATAAATATTTTATTTAAGAGTCATAAAACATTTTATTATGAAATGACGTGTTATATTTCTGACTTATATCATCATGTTTCCTCAGGATGAGCAGTATTTAGAGCTGTCGACAGAGCAACATGAGGAAATCTGTGTCTGTCCCATGGCAAACATGAAGTCAATTAATAATTCCTAAATATATTAAAATATATGCATAAAAAAGCATTAATTAAAGCAGAAAATAACGATGTAACATCATTAACTGGGGTGATAGAATAAAGCAGCTGTGAGATGTCAGCTGAGGGTTAAATACAAATGAAGCATGTGTCACGTGTTGACATGAATGTTCCAGGTAGCTGATACTGATTTTCACGGTGGAAAATCTCCCAGTGTTGCAGCTGATAATGTGAATTTTTGGGCTTTTTTGACATTTTCTGTGGATTTTTGCACCAATAAGATCATGCAAAGGTTCTCAGGCTTTATTTATTCTTTATTGACAACCTGCAACAAGCATACATATCCATACATACATGATAATAGACTTTTTCTCTTTTCAACCATTCTTGAGGTTATAGGTCCAAAATATAATGTCTCTTTGTGCTCTCTCTAGTCTCTGGCTGCTTTCTTAAACAAATAACTCAAATAATATTAAAAAATGTTTGGTCTGCTTTGATCATCACTCAGCAGACATTTGAAACATCAAGTCTGCATCAGCAGTTCTCAGTTTAACATTGTTAAACACTGGATTTAATTTGAGTTTCAGGAGTTGATTTTATTGATTTTCATACTGTACAGGAATAAATAGAAACCGATGTTTGTCTGAAACAGTAGAAAGAAAGAAACTAAATATAGTGTGATTTGATTTCTCTCAGCCGTGTGGTTAATTAATTAAGTATGCACATTAAGAGAATAAACAAAGATATAAAAATGGATTAAACTCGTCGTTAGCTCCGTCATCGTTCTCAGTCTGTCTGTAATTCGGTGTCGATGCTCGAGTCATCGCGGGCTGTAATCTGAATTCGCCTCTTGATGGATTCTGATTCGTGGTTAGATTTCCGTCACTAATCATAGCGGTGAAGGAAGCCGATACTTTGCGAACATGTCGAGGGGGTCAAGTTCAGGGAAGAGTGAAGTGAGAGCCAGACCTGCACTTAATCCTGCCAGGTTTCCACTGACATTTATGCAAAGTTCACACGGGGCGTTGATTCAAAGTGACACATTCTGCTACACGAGTTCTCATCTGTCTGATTTTTAAAGGGCAATAAAAGTCACCTGTGACCAACACAGACACTTGAATGAATGAAGCGGGTTATTCTTAGCGATCGCGAACGATTTGTTTCCTCTTCTTCTTCAGGCGGTGACTTCTACTCGGCCACCATGACGGACTTCTTGGCGAGCGACGCTGTGATTTACCGAAGTCTGGGAGAGAGCAGCCCCGTTCTGCGTACGGTCAAGTACGACTCCAAATGGCTGCGAGGTGAGCGACTCAGGCCGTAATGCAAAGCACGTTAACATACATGAGTGTTGAGTTGTGGAAATATAAGACTTGTTGTCAACGTCTCGGTGAACTGGGCGGCTCTGATAGCTGACTCCACTCTCTAAGTCTGCAAAACACCAGGATTGACTGAGCTCAGAGGATATAAACTCCTCAAATCTTGTTACCTCTCTGTTGTACAAAACATTCAGACAGCGGGCTTCTCATCTTCAGCCGGCGCTCACCGTCACAGATTATAACTGATTTCTGTGTTTCTGTGTCTGCCAACAATAAAGAGAGAGAAACATCGCTCTGTAACAACCGCTCCCGAGTGAAATAATCTGATTGTGTCACGTCAGTTTCAGTTGTCAGAATCTCTCCGTTAAAGCCTCGCACAGGGCTGAAACTAACGATCACTTTGTCTATTAATTGGCAGTTATCGTCTTGATTTATCAATCAGCACCACGCGAGCGTCATCGTCCTTGTTAAAAGGAGCATGTAGCGCTCTAAAAGGGGGGTCCAGATCCCGAGGAGCTGTTGTGTTGTCCTTTTCCACGAATTTCCAGACGTGTTTACAGTCTTTCATCCCTCCTGTGACGCTCGGCGGAGACTCATGCTTCCAGCAGAGAGGCCTTTCAGCGACGGATCCAACCAATGTTTGGCATTTTAACCAGAGAAATGAATTACACATTACGCTGATTCATTTTCTGCCGATGGATTAATCGACTAATTTCAGTTTCAGATGTACTTTGATGCATGTTATATTTATGTTTTAGTTCTGTAGCTCATTAAAAGACAGGAATGCGTATTGACAGTTACTTTAGTGTGTGATATACTGCGTGGTGATAAATATCGAACCCAACCTTATAAGTTATTGTATTTCAGACTCGAGCTTAGTTATCAGTGTGTTTTTATCAGCACTGATCCGTCACCAGCTCTGCAGTGAATGTAATCTCTGTGTTGTGAGCTTGTTCCCTCCTTTATCTCTCTGTCCTCATATTCACGTTTATTTCTTTTTGGACCCATTTTCCAAATTGAGCATCTGTGTTTACCAGCTCGTCTCCCCAGCCCGCTCATAATGCTCCGTCATGTTGGAAATAAAGGCATCAAACACGAGGCACATGTTTGTCACGTATCTTTTCTTCTTCTTCTCGCCTCCCGCAGAGCCCCATTTCCTCCACGCCATCGAGTACGGAAACTATGTGTACTTCTTCTTCAGCGAGATCGCAGTGGAGTACACCACTCTTGGCAAGGTGAGGGACTCGTTTCAGAGCCGGCGCTCGCCAGGCTTGTGGTTTGTGGTGTCGAACGACATCGCTTCTCATGCAAAACACACGACTGCATGATTTTTAACTGCTGTTCAGTATTCCACGTTGGCTCTGCCTGCAGATAAACGGTGTGATTTACACCTTATTACCCCTCCCGTCTGCTCAGGTGGTTTTCTCCAGAGTCGCACGTGTTTGCAAGAACGACAACGGCGGTTCGCCAAGGGTGCTGGAACGTTACTGGACGTCGTTCCTCAAAGCCCGGCTGAACTGCTCCGTCCCCGGCGACTCCTTCTTCTACTTTGACGTCCTGCAGTCGCTGACAAATGTGCTGCAGATCAACCACCGGCCCGCCGTGCTCGGCGTCTTCACCACGCAGGCCAACAGGTTTGGATCAACATAGTAATGTTTGTTTTTGAGGTAAAGATGAGGTGGAGTCAGCGACAGCATCACACCTTTACAGTTCTATTTTATTTCTTCTAACAAGGTTAAAACAAACACATGGCAGGATATATGAAGTCATGTTTTCATGGACATGTGACAGCCTGTCAGTATGTGCTGCCTTCTCCTTAATAAACAGACAGAAGCCGTGTCAGACGCTCAATCACAGACCTTTGTCTGGCTCTCTGTAACGTCGTCTTTCCTTTTGTGGTCCCTTCAACAGCATCACCGGCTCGGCAGTCTGCGCTTTCTACATGGACGACATAGAGAAGGCCTTCAGTGGCAAATTCAAAGAGCAGAGGAACAGTGAGTCAGCGTGGACACCTGTTCCTGAGGAGCAGGTCCCAAAGCCGAGGTAAGAGACACATCTTTAAATAGCAAACTGTCACTTTCCAAGAACACGTTTTTTGTGCCTCTGACAATGAAGTTTTTGCAGCTGCTGCTGTTATTGTTCTGCACAGACATCTCTTAACAAAAAAACAAGCAGTCACACAAGACACCTGTTTTTTTTTCCCCCTCCTGCTTGTCCCCGACAACAAACAGCTGCCAGTGTTCTCACATCTGTGCCCGCGGAGCTGAATTCACGCCTGATATTATTTTCTTTGCTGCCATTACACAGGCCGGGATGCTGCGCCGGCGAGGGCTCGGCGGCCGCCTACAAGTCGTCCACCACCTTCCCCGACGACACCCTGACCTTCATCAAGTCGTACCCGCTCATGGACGAGTCCGTCCCCTCGGTCAACGACAGACCTTACTTCACCCGCACCACCAGCAGGTATTTGTTTTTAACGGGAGGACACGTGAAAATATCATGCGTCTTATTGAGATGAGCATCACTACAGAGAGATTGTAGGTCACCTGCACTCGTCTTATTACCAGCGTTGGACCTTCAATGAGTAAAATTTATATTATCAGACAGCGAGGGAAGAGTCAGCACCTCCCAGCTTCCACGTGAATCAAGGTCAATGAGCTGAATTTATTCCTTAATAAAACTGACCTATATTCTGTTGGGTGATGAAATATTCGATAGAAACAGTTCACCTTGGAAATCGTGAATTTATGATGGAGGTTTTTACTTTATTTTCAACAGTTTAGGCTCTTTATAGACTACAGACAGTTAATTAATCACAAAATAATAAACAGTTTAGCTAATTATATGAAATTAATCATCAGTTATAGAACACATCCACACTGCACAATCTCACACTGTGTTTTTTAAACATATAGAGCTATATCTAACAGTTATTTAGGTCCAAAGCCCAAAATATATATAAGTTTATTGCAGTTTTCCAAACATTACGGATGTAATCGAGTAAATCTCGGACTCTTGTCTCTTGTTCAGATGCTCTGTTGTCTCCTTTGACGTCGTCTTCTTTGAATCAAATTAAAAACAGTCATTAGCTGCAGTAAATGTTGCTGTTCGGAGCCCGGCTGCAGCAGTTATTAACAAAAAGCCGGGCTCTTTTCTTTAATGGTTTGTATGCAGGTATTATTTTGTATTTTCAATAGCAACATAATGTACCGGCAGTGTTTCCACACCCGGGGGCTGTGATTGGTATCGATGAGTGAGCTCAGGTGGAACACACAACCTTGTCCCTCATTAAAACCCATCGGATTTGTTCAGCGGTCGATCTCGGCCCACATCAAAAGACGAGCCGCGAGGGGAGGGGGTCTTCCTTCGAGCGCTGGCCCGGCCCGCAGACACTCCTCTGCAGCTCGCATCAAAGCGAGGAAGTCACCGGCATGTGTGTGTGTGTGTGTGTGGGTGTGTGTGTTGTGACATTTGAGGATCGGCTGATATCAGATGATGACGGGGTGAATGTTGAATCGTTGTAAGTGTCACAAGTGTTTCAGACAGTACTGCAAAAACACACATACAGATACACATCACAGGTTCAGCCTCAGACACACACACACACACACACACACACACACACACACACACACACACACACAGACAGTATACAGGAGCCTCTTCTCTGCCTCCTGAAGCAGAGCCAGGCTGACAGCCAGCCAGACACTGCAGCGGCTCCACACTGGGGAAACATGCGCCGCTTCGCATCTGGCCCCAAAAACATCACATCTGCCTCGCCTTCTCCTCAGAGAGGGGCGAGATAAATTAAATCTAACCAGAAGCACATCACGCAATACCACAGAGTCATTGCAGGGACGTGCCAGTCAAGTCCATGAGGGTAAAACACACCAGCCTCCGTGGGACCATCTGAGCGAGAGGCGAGGACGCCGCTGGTGTCCTTTCATAGAAGAATCTAGATGCCAAAAGAAATGACGGGGAAGTTTGTTTGTTCAAATCCCAGGGCCAGAGCGGGAAAATGCAAGCAGATAAAATGAATGAGTAAAGCTTATCTCTCTGTCAACAAGCACTGGACTCAAGGTGCCCTTCAACACAGCTCTTAATCCTCGACTGCTCCAGTGGAGCCAGCAGTAAGACGACGAGTGGTGATACTGGGCAGCTCCCAGGTGTGATCGTGTGGATGTGGATGAATATGAAGCAGGACGACACTCCAAATAATGCAACAGTTGACCGGACCTCACCTTAAAAACACACACACAAAAAAAATGGCACTGGAACAGAAACTGCAGCGTGTTGAGGAAAGTTGCTAAACAACAACAGGAGGGATGGATCGATTGAATTTCGGCGTGGGTGGATGGATAGATGGGTAGATGAATTAATAGGATGAAGGGATTAAAGGATGTAGGCGATGGAGGAAGGGAACGGTGGGTTGGTAGATGAAGTGATTGATTGCACACTGATGCTTCATACAATGAGCTCAGTGTTCGCCCACTCTCTGTTTTGTTTACCACGGGAAATCGACTTTGACAAAACAACAACGTTAAGATGCTAAGCAGCACATTTGGCATTGTTAGCCTCCTCTAATCTACAGTCAGTTTGAAGTGAACTGACAGCTCCAATTTAGAGGATCTTCACTATAGATGGCTTACTATAAGTCGGCGTGTGATACTTTGTAGTTTCTCATCGTCTTCTCTTGTTTTTTTTTACGCAGATTCAAGTTGACCCAGATAGCGGTGGACACGTCTGCGGGGCCGTATAAGAACTACACGGTGGTTTTTCTGGGTTCAGACAACGGACACGTGCTGAAGATCCTGGCCAGCACTGAGGGAGCCAACGCATCCTTCAGCACCCAGCTCCTGGAGGACATCGACGTCTACAACCCCAACAAGTCAGACAATCTGTCTTTGATTTCACATGTTGATATTTTTGGGTTCTGGTTCTGTTTTGAGCGTGCACTGTCTTTAATTATTTCCCCCTCCTCTCTCTTCTCTCGCTTTGTTTCTTTTTTTGTTTCTTGGTATATCTCTTGTGCTCCTTTCTTGCTTCCTCTCCTCCTCTCTGTGTTCTGCCTTGATCTGCCCTGCCCACCCACTCTTTGGTCTATTGTAACACTTTGCATCACCCTGTACAGCTAGAGGGGATGCTTTTTCTTTTGTTTTCCGACTGCACAGCTTGTGGAGTCTATCTGCGCGCAGTTCGATTCACAGCCGGCTTTCTGTATAATTTTCAGACTGTGCCGGTCGTCTGCAGCGCTGATTTAAAAATGAAACCAAATCGAAAATGTCTGATCTTGACAGTTGGTGTTTTGTTTGTGTTCCTAGATGCAACGTGCGGGGCGAGGACAGGAGGGTGCTGGGTCTCGAGCTGGATCGGGATCATCACGCGTTGTTCGTGGCGTTCTCCAGCTGCGTGATCCGCGTGCCGCTGAGCCGCTGCGCCGACTACAGCACCTGCAAGAAGTGAGTCACCTGTAGAGCTGAGCCTTTTCTCTGCCACAGTAAGAGGCTGCGCTAAAACAATTAGCTAATTAACCAAATAACTTGATTAGCGCCAGAAATATATGGACGGAGTGAGATCTCCGCCCCAAGTGAAACACAAGTGGTGTAGCTCTCCGTTAGATTTACATTCAAACCCTCACATATGTCCGTGAGCTTTGGTTAGTGACCAAAAGATGGCGGGGATCACTTTTTAGAGACAGCGTGAGAAACTCTGACCCAGAAGGAGCTTGACGTAGAACCACCGCAAATTCCTGTTGAAATGAGCCAGTTTAGAGGGTTTAGCATCTAATCAGGATGCCTTCTGGATGCTGGAGACTCCGGGGCAGAACACACTGGAGGTATTATACCCACCATCTGGCCTGGGAACATCTCAGCATCCCAGCAGGAGGAACTGGAGGACGTCTCGGTTACCTCAGATAAGTGTCAGTTATAAGGCTTTAGGAACTTTTCTCTGTTTTCTGACAGTTTATACATTAAACAATGATAGTGCTACCAATCTATAGATGTATCAAGAATAAAATAATCACAAGTTAAACTGTCTTCTATTTCAAGAAGACTGATGACCAACCCATCAAAACCTGGAAGAAAGGATCAGATGGAATCCTATAAAAGTGCAAATATCTCGTCCCCTGTAAACTTCATGTAGATTTATCTGCAGTATACTTGAGAACAAGAAACAAAACGAGCCAAACAACCTGCCTGATCGTCCGACTGTTCGTGTGTCTCGTCCCGATGGACCTCTTCGTTGCGGCGGCGTAGATTTCAGCCATGAACTTGGTGAAGATGATGAATTTTTTTAGTGATACGAATGATGCCTGAGACTGGAAAAAATAAGAGCAGAGTGTAATAAACTGAAATACTCCGTCTACATTTGTTATCTTAATCTTGTTAAGAAGCCCCATTGTGTAATTTGAATGTGACTGACAAAAGAGGTGTTCTTTATTTTCTGGGAAAACAATAACGATAAAACCTCAAAGCTTTATTATAAAATGTAGCATCACAGCAGAATTTAATCATCTAATTAAAGTGAAGACGACAACAAAACGAGCCAAAGATGTTGGAACGTCTCGAAAAAGCAGCCTGAGGGCTGAGACCACACTCCGCCCAGAAACACTGAATGAATGTCGGCTTTCCTCCCGGTGTACCGGGAAGAAATGGCACCAGCGCTGCCAGGTAACTCAAGTAAAGCAGGATCAACTTCCACTGCGACTACCAATTTAAGAAATGTGTCCACTCATGATACTCTCAGGAGCTTTTGGACAAAAGCCTGCACCAAATAGCAGATGTTATGCTATTATCTGCCTGGTGCTCTGAGTTGGTTGGGTCCACTTTTCTCCCAAAAAAAGCACTCTGAGGTTATTTGTGGTGTTGGCAGGTAAGCGAGAGTGAGATTAAACTGGAGCAGCGTGACCGCCATGTAAGAAATGCTGCGGTTTGAGGCGAGCTCGAACATTTCTATAAGTTGATTCTGATCCTGATTCCTGCCTCGAGCTTCATGTTTGAGTGCACGTGATCCTGCGATACGGCTGCAATAAGTAGAAGCAATTTTGGTGTGCAGCAGTGAGAATAATAGTTTGACATCCTCGCGGTTTACAGTTGGCATGTTGACCTGTAAACTCTGAGTTTGTAAGCAGTTGAATATTTTTGTTAACTTCGAAATAGCAAACATAAATACTCCAAATTTTCTGCACAGTTACATGCACTGTAATGACTGTGAATTTGTGTCTACATGCAGCATATCCTCCCTGACCCACGGCCTCATTTTGAAACCGTTATCTGAGCCTGAACTTTTCCCTACAGCACAAAGCATGCCTGAAATTAAATATCAATGATGGAAAGCAACTTATTTTTATGATTAGACTTCAGTTTCTGCCTTTGCATGTAATTATCCCCTTTTATCCATTGTTAAGTCTTTCATGCACATGCGTCCATGCCAGAAGATGATTAGAAACCTGGTTTATACATATGAAATCTTCTCCACAACAAGAATATCTAGGTTCTCTGATCCTTTACCCAGATTTTGGGAACCAGGTTTCTCATTTCCATGGAATATTAGGTTACTGCAGAGAGACTCTGATATTATTATCAGCTATTTTTGGGTTTTAGGCCAGATAAAACAAACCAGAGATTATCGAGGCCATCAGTCATCTACAACTTTTATTGTTTGTTTTGTTTGGTAACCAGCGTAAAGGTGATTTTTTTTTCTATGTTGGAGTGTGAACCACAAAGTGAGAACAGAAAGTCAAATATCACATGACACTTTTTAGCCTAAATGAATTGAAGTTGAAGGTGGGAAAGAATTACGCTCATTATAATCATCAACCCATCGCCCCATAAAGTCGACATACATCACTTTCTGGCGTAAATGGTTCAAAATGGAGGCTTCAAGTGCTGCTGTCAAGAGCCCGACATTGCTTTTAGAGCAAGTTTATGAGCTGAGCACGGCGGAGCCTTCAAGCATCTCTCTTTCTTCCGTCTACAGCCTTTTGTTTTGTCAGGCGATGTTTTAGCTCCAGTTAATGTACGAGCTCCCTCGGCTTCGTGATCTATTTTTGGGGCTGTGAGGAATGTTGGCCCCTATTGCACCCACCGCTCAACCCCCTTTTTCTTTTTTCTCAACCCAGAGGAAGGATTTCTTCTCAGCTCCACCGGGGGAATACATATATACCCATAGCATGCTAACCCCTCATTGCAAAGGCCTGGAGAAGCTCTTAACATCGTTTAGTCATAAATTGAATCCAGCTGATTGGCCGAGAGCCAGCGATGGTGGCCCGCCATGTTGTTTTGGGGATTTTTTTTTTCTGAAGCTGGAGGAGAGAGAAGAGGAGAAAGCTTATGTGCCGGCTACATCCCCAGATCCTTTTTAGAGACTAGAGCTACAGCACACCTCATCCTGGGATTAGGGGCCCCGTAAGCCTCATCAGCACTGGCCAGGAGGTCAGGTTTCAGCTGCCATATCCTCCTTTACCACACCAATGAATCTGTCTCCCTCCAGATGAGATTTACCCCTTCCCTCTGTTTTCTGCCTCCATTTTCTCTGTCTCTGCATTTCTCTCACTCTTGGCTTGTTTCTCCCTCTCTCCCTCTCCCTCCCTCCCTCGCTGCATCGTCAGGTTTCTTTTTTCACTCGAGGCCCTGCTGCCAATATTAGGTTTCAGAAAATGTTTCCAACAGCGGCTAGGAACTGTATGAAACAGGGGTTTAATAAAAATATATATATACACAAGAAAAGGGCAGAAGAGGCCCAGAACCCTTCAAATCTGTAGATTCAAACTGAAGATTTAAAGGGCCGGTGTGTAGCGGTGAAGCTGCTGATTGCAACTCCCTCACCTCATCCTCTCCTTCCTAGCATGGAGGAGAAAATATGTTGGCTGTGAAATGCGTTTTTCAAAACATAAAGATGAGATCATTTCCTGGTGATTAAACACTAATAAAAACATAGTTATGAATATTAGAGCCCCCTAAATCTGACACGCTGGACCTTTATGACTTATGTGCCGCAGTGTTGTAGTCAAGACCAACTAAACTGAGACCGAGACAAGACCAAGACTTTGAGGGGTTGAGCCCAAGTCAAAACCAAGACCAAGGTATCAAGGAGTCAAGACCAGACAGTATATCGCCTACGTTGGTTGCTACATTGAGTCATCTCATTAAGCGTCGACTCAAAGTATTTACGAACCGCTGTGTGTTCTTTGTCTGAGACCGAGACTTTAAAAACTGGTCTTGAGATCGATGTCAAGACCACGACCGATCTCGAGTACTACAACACTGCTACGCCCTCTAGGATCATTCTGGTTCATTAAGGCTTTTGGTCTTAATTTGTAGTTTTATTCATCATTTCTATCAGTTATAAAGATGTTGCACTGACAACCAGTCAGACAAACAGAAACATTTTTGCCACATTCTCTAAATAATTCAAGTCTGGAACAAGACAAACAAGCGATTTCGGTCTGATGCCTTATCGACAGGACAGCAGCATTTGTCTGTGCCTCCGAAACAACAAAAATAAAAGTGTTTTCAGATCCGACACAGTTATGGTTTGATTATGTTTGGGGTGCTAAAACGTCAGTTTTAAACCACTTTTATTCAGTAAAACTCCAAAAATGTTGAAGCAGGAAGTCGATCGGTAAACTGTGACAGGAAATTTATATTTCTTCCTTTTTCTAACAAGTTTGACTCACCTGTCGGTTTCTCTACAACCTGCCTGATCGTCCGACTGTTCGTGTCTCTCGTCCCGATGGACCTCTTCTTTGCGGCGGCGTAGATTTCAGCCAGGAACTTTGTGAAGATGATGATTTTTTTAGTGATACAAATGATGCCTGAGACTGAAAAAAATAAGAGCAGAGTGTAATAAACTGAAATACTCCGTCTACATTTGTTATCTTAATCTTGTTAAGAAGCCCCATTGTGTAATTTGAATGTGACTGACAAAAGAGGCGTTCTTTATTTTCTGGAAAAACAATAACGATAAAACCTCAAAGCTTTATTATAAAATGTAGCATCACAGCAGAATTTAATCATCTAATTAAATTAAAGTGAAGACGTTTATTTCTCAGAGAGCTTCTTTGTGTTTAGTTGTTCGGCAGCGGCAGTATTATCTGAAACCATCTCCAGTAAGTCGGGACTGCGTCACTCCCGGATATTGGCTAAATGACAGCTGGAAGTTATGAGCCTCAGCCCCCAGAAGCTGGATAAATCCCTCCTGCTCTCAGCAGCTAATGGATGTTCCTTACACACTGTGGCTGCAGACAAGCATACACACCTATCTGTTCATCATGGCATGACAGAATATGAGCAAGATGGCAGAAGAAAGTCTGACGTTTTAAAGAGTGACAAGACATCGCAAATATGGGAACAACATCAGACACTGAAACTACAGCTGGACTTGGCTGGCCTGTTTTCCCGTACTGCTTCACTGTGGGGGTTCATTCCTGTCATGTAACTGTGCAGGAATGCAGTGATGGAGAGGAGAAGAGAAATGCATATATTTACCTTATGGCGAGTGGATGAATAATTCATAAAAAGCTGCACTATGCCGTGTCACATACTGGCAGACACGCACAGCAGCGAGAGTCTTTTCAGGACCTCAATGCTCAGAGGTCCTCTGTCGGTCTGCGATGCTGTGAGAGAGCAAAGAGGAAGAAACATATTTTTTTTTATGTTTCTGATGAAAAGAAAGCTTGTTTTTCAGTTTGAGAGCAAAAATCCAGACAAACAGAAACACTGTTCGATACAGTAGTTAAGCAGTAAAAGCCCGTTCAGTGAAGTTCACAATGTTTAGTTTTTAATTGACTCTCAGAAGAATCGATTCGACCCTGCGGCCATTTTAAAAGCCTCTTTGTTTTTTTTTACTGTTGTTGGGTAAATATTAAGTAACTCGTACCAGAGCTTGTGGTCTTTGCTGTATTACAACATGTTGGATGACGCTGCAGAATTCTGCAGACTCGAGTCATAAATCAGAGTTTAGACGAGATCTCAAAAAGCCTCATGATGTATGAAGTTTGTTTTTTAAGGTCCAGTGTGTAAGGGTGAGGCGTGGGAGAGTATTCATTTGGTTGGTTAGGTGTCACTAAATCCTACACACAAGTGTGTGTTGTCTTCTGTGCCCTCACAGCAACAAATCACACTTTGGGATCATAAAGCTAATCACTCATTTATTCTATTGAAAGAAACACTATTCACCAGGATGCTCATCATCAGCAGCACAGCCCTAAAGACGCCTCACATGATATTTTATGAGCCGCGAAGTCACCGTCGAGTTGGATAAACACAACAAACAACAAACTTTATGAGCTTTACTAAATTTGCATGACCTGCAGGGCGTTTTCATTATTATCAAAAACACAGCAGCATTATTTGTTTGTGAAATCGCCCGAAGCGACCTCCGCGTGTTTAACGTCTGCGTGACTCCGCGTGTGAATCGTAAGCTGATGTCTGTCTGGAGGAAAGACGCTGAAATTCGACAACGTTGTTGTCGAGCCTTGACGTCCACGCCGGGTCGAGGTCAGGATTTGACGGGAAAACTCTGACAAATGATGTGCTGCGTCAGGGCAGAAAACAGCCAACGACAATCGCTGTATTTCACCATTTCAGAAGATGTGGTGTTTCTTTTATTTGGTGCACCCCTGTAAGGTCAGCTGCAGTGGTTATTTGTCTCTATGTCATCCACAGATTGGGTGTTGGTGTTCTTATGATTGTTTTTTTTGTTGTTGTTTCTCTAAAAGACACATTTTGCACGTAGATATACTCTGTTCAGCGGCAGGCGTGGTAGTATCAGGATGAAGATTTCACTCCGTTGTGTTGTGAAGTGTCACACTGATGTGCTCTCGGCGGGATTTCGTCTCTCATGTTTGCAGACTTGAGGGTGAAGGTGGTGTAACACCTCTGCGCTCACTTTAGACGGCTGTAAATAACTTAATATATTTAAAACAGGTCACAGGAGTCCTCATTAAAACTCATTAAAACTCGTTCCTTGACTGTCGTTGAAGGTTTTCGGTTCGACACGACAACGCTGCACCCGGCAGCACCGGCAGACCTCGTAATAATTCAGCATGCAAGGCTAGAAACACGTCTAACGTGAGCGCAGATTGGCAGCAGGTAAACATTATTGTCTTTTCTTCAATGTGTGCTTCACGCTCATTATGTCGGTGCTGCTGGGTGAATAGCGCAGACCTACATATCGTTAATTCTCTCACTGACACCCGGTTGTTGTTTTTGCAATTATACAGTGTCAGGATAAAGACGGAGAAGGATCACGCGGCTCTTTCCAGAGTGCAGGATTAAATCAAACACGAGGCAGAGCGACTGACAGCAGATCAGTGGAAGAGTTTAATCAACAGAACTGACGTTTGGAGGAAAAGTACCGAATGTTGAGATCCTGCTGGGATTTTATACTGTAGGGAATGTGACTAATTGCTGCTGATGGTGGTTAATGCTGACTGCCTTAAATGGAGGAAGTGAAAGTCTCCCAGTCGCACACAGCAGCATGTTATTTACTTAATCACACACACACACACACACACACACACACACATACAGTACTGTAAGCAGGAGCAGGTGATTGACTCGTCTGCTGACTGCTAACATGAGACTGGAACAGTGCTGGCTCTTCACTCAGATTAAGGTGATTCATGGTCTGTCAGTGTGACTGCGCTGAAAACTTGAAGTTAAGCTTCTTCTGGCCTGAGCGACCTGCAGTGATCCTTGCTTAAAGGGACAGTCCAGAGAGAAATAAAAGAGAGCCACAATCAATCATCTAAATATTTTAAAGGTTCCACTGTAGTTCCTCCTTCACGCTTCGAAGGAGAGGGTGAGATGAGGTGGTCGTAATCAGCAACTACAGTACACCACTAGAAACCACACACACACACACACGCAAACACACACACACACACACACACTGATCCTAACAACCTAAAGACACAGTACGTGATTTCTGCAGCTGGGGGGTCTCTGACATCACAAAACAGTCACAAACGGCGTAGATTGATGACGTTGTGAAGCAGCATGGGATCATGGGAGTCTTAATTGTTCAACAGCGACCAACGCTAATGAAACTGAATTTTAAACTCAGCTCAGCAGTTGTCTTTCTGTTTCATATTGTATGTTTTGGTGGAGGGGCGTTGTAAAGGCAATAAATCAATAAAAATTATAATAAAGTGCAACATAGAACGTAAAAGTACATTTTTAAAAGAGATTTAAAAGTTGACACAGAGTCTGCAGCCATGATCTCCTCAGGCAGGTCAATGAGGATGTATGGTGATCAAATACAATATTAAATAATATATGGAGATAATTTCCTCTTTTGCTCTGTAGTCTGAATAAAAATCAATCGATGGTCTCCGACTGGCCTGCGACGACCTCCGTTTACGATGAACGCTGCAGACTGAGACCAGAATCTATTGATGTTGTCTCATTAAGTGATTTGACATTTAATTTATGAACCAAAGCAGAGGATTTAGTCTGTTTACATCAGTTTTAGAGAAAATTAGGCTCATTTTTATCTATTAGCGCCTGATGCTAATTTATGTGGTGAAAAGTTGTCAGTCCAACTTTAATCAAAGAATAATCTGGATGTGATCTTCTGTCTGTGTTTGTGTCGACCGTCTGCGTGCGTCTCTGTCACGCAGGCTGCAGAAACGTCGGGATGTTTGTCAGTCTGCGTTAGTGCACGTAGCTAATTACACATTTTGTTCATACATAAGAAGCACTGCAGACTCAGCCATATATTCCAGTCATACAAAGATTTAGCTGCTGTGTTTAAATATCAGCCGACTTTGTAAACAAATCAGCGTATTTGCATAAAAACCAGATTTCAGGAGTCGCATGAAGAGTCACAGTTATGATGTAAAGATTTATGCTGTTCACAGTAATGTTTCTTTTGTTCAGTCGATTAGAGACGCTCGCTAAATGAAAACTATCCGTGCAACTTTTCACCACGCTTAATGAAAACGCAGCAGTTAATGTGATTTTAATGTTTTTGTTCTCGTTTGTTTGTTCGACTTCTCCGTCTTCGCCTCGCGGGGCACTACATTTCCAGTCACGTCGTTCACGCAGCGCTTCACATGACGCTCATTCCTCCACCCAGAGTTGGAGGGAAAAGTGACGGGTGGTGTTGTGTCGGTGGCAGCTTCACGGTACCTCGTCACACAGCTGACGGCTGCTGACTGACTGTCTGTGTTTCTGTCTGTGTCTGTTGTGCAGAAGCTGTCTGTCTTCACGGGACCCGTACTGCATTTGGCTCAAGTCAGGCAGCTGTGCCACGGTTACACCTGGCTTCAAGTAAGTCACACACACACACACACACACACACAGTCGGTAATAACACTCACTTTATGTTTATTATAGGGGAGATGTCACCACAACACAGACTTCACATCACCGCTCACATTCATCCTAAAGTGGCACACTGAAATCATAAGATGTCGCTGTTTGTGGTTCAATAACAAACATCTCTTTACCTTTTTAAAATCAGTAAACATGATTCAAAGCATTGTGTCTGTTCCTCGTGGCTGCACCGTTGTTTGTTCCAGCACAGTTATTGTTTGCATCCATGTTCATAGGGGACAATAACCAAAGTGCTCTGTGGAGGAGCTGAAACAATAAAACCAGCTTTAGTGGGTTTCAAGGCTCGGCGAGAAGCCCAAATAAAGTCAGAAATAGTATCTGACAGCAAAGTTAAATACATGCCCACTTCACTGAGTCACTGCTGCCAAAAGCTGTTTGCATTATACAAGGTCAGTGATGGGTCTTAACTGAGGGAAACGTCGGATAAACTGATTTTTTATGTGAAGGTGTCTATTAGGCTGCAGGTGCAGTTATAAACCGAGAGTTTTAGACGGTGAATCACAAACTCTGGGCTGAATTTTGACAAATATGTATAATAGAATATTTCCAGAGGCAGCGGTACACGCAGGTTCAAGCAGACACAGAATATACATGTGATTCTTTCAGACGGGGGAATGTTCGACCTTAAAGCGACTTAAGAAACAGCTTACAGCAAGATTAAATATCTTTAAAGTCCGTGTAAAGTCAGAATAAATGTTTGTTCTGAGTTTGTCAGACTAAAGAAGAAAGAGTTATTAACCATTCAGCCAAATCTGAATGATTAAAAATATCAACAAGTTTATGAAATCAGGTGTCAGAATCAGGTAAAAATGAGTTCTCAGCTCCAGGACTGTGGGGGCGTGTCCTCTGAAGGCGCTGAAGCCACGCCCACTCATGGGAGCAGTCGAGCGGCCATTTTGAAGTGACTGTAACGTGTCAGATGAGTTCAGAAAATGACATGACTAACTTTGAAACACTCTGAGCTGAGATGAATTCATCTATATCTCTCTGCTCAGGGTGGCCTCAGCGTGTCATCGAGCCACCCTTTAAGGACCGCCCACAAAATCCTGAGACTGAAAACTGGTGAAAAATTGTTTGAACCTCTAACTCCACATTTCAGTGATATATCGTTCAAAGTCTTTTCACGTGTTTTCAGCAACTATTTTCCAACATATTTAATGTGTTTGGAAAGAAATCTCAGGATTGCCTTTACACAGACTTTAATATTTCGTTGATGTTGCTCCTCTTCTTTGAGAGCTCAGCAACTGTTTTAACATCACCGGTTTGGTTGCAACCAGAAGTTTGCAGCAACTTCAAACTTTCAGCCAATCAACGCTGCAGCCCGATGCGATTCATCGTTGATTCCCTCTTTCACACAGACGTCTCCGATCGTAAACCGACGAGGGACAAAAGCGCGCAGATTTGATTTCTAATCAAAAACACTCCAGCAGGAGGCTCCAGCTGTTAATTCTTCTCTGGACAGAGTCGTACTAATTAGAGCGATCAGCCACTGTGGTGAAAGCACAGCTTCATAAAGATATTATTATTATCAGTTCTCTAACTCGCAGTCACAGCGGACAGATTTCTAACGTTGTAGCCAAGCAGCCGCAGAAGCAATAATCTTCATATCTACCTCCAGTGAGTCGTTCATCAGCCGACCCGCGTGCAGCGCCGGGGCAGCGCGCTAATCAATAGCTAATCTAGAATTAGACAAGTGGGCAACGTCAACATGATGAATATCTGATCAGCAGTTTTTTACTAAAACACTTCGCTGCTCCCGTTTGAGGCACACAACACGGATCCATCTTGTTTATTCTCGAGTTGCCGACACGTATGACGGTTATGAAATTATGATTGGTTCTGTGAGAGCGGCGCCAGGGCACGATGTCAGAGGGGGCGCATGAGAGAGTGGAGGAAGAGGAAGGAGAGACAGTCAGCCAGGAAAATAAAAGACGTAATTAACTTCTCTGTTCTTAAGAAGTGGAGATATTGACCTGCACCCTGTGGAGGGTTTATGTGTGTGTGTGGGTGTGATAAGGTCCAACTGAGATCACAGAGTCTTCCTTTTAACTGTCAAAAATCACGTCAGTATCTTTTTTAAATCTTATTTTTGGTTGGAAAGAAGACCTCCGAGCCTCGTACATGTTTGATTGACAGCTTTTTGCTGGATATCTGAGCTGTTAGTCAGCATCAGACGACGATGGAAACATTGGCAACGACTTTGGTGTCATGAAACCAAAAATTTTAGATTAAAGAGCCGAATTCAGAGAGTTCACATTGGTTTATTTTGCTTTATTTCTTCTTCGCCTCCCTCCCTTCCTCGCTCGCTCTCTGTGTCATAAAATCTAAAGTGATGTTCGGCTGCATGTGTTTCAATCACGCAGCGGTGTACTGCGCCGTCTGGCCAAATGGGGGAGAAAGATGAATAGGTGGTTGGATGGACAGATGGATGGATGGATGAATGGATAGGTAGACAGATAGATGGATGCAGTAAAGAGTAGAGGAGGAGTAGAGGCAGTTAAAGGTTCTATTCTCTCCACCTGTGTGCCTCAAGGACTTTGCGTGTCCCTGTGTGTTGATGTACAACCTGTCCCTAAATCACCTCGCTGGGTGTTTTTTTCTTTCTTACCTTCTTGTGTACACCGGTTGTAAACTGTGTGTGTGTGTGTGTGTGTGTGTGTGTGTGTGTGTGTGGACTTTTCTGTAGACTGACGTCCCACTGCACTTACTGCACTTACATCTCACACACACACACACACACACACACAGCGCCCCTTTCCACCGTCGACTGGCTTTCCAATAGATTATTTTGACGTCTGAAATGTGCAGGCCTGGAATTATTGCATATCCGCTGCTTTGGCCATCCAGACTTATTACTTTTTTTCTGCCCTCGCACGGACAGAGGCTAATGGGATTTTTTCTTTCTTTTCTTTCTTTTAGATGCATGTTTCTGTGTGCCCTCTTATATTTGTGCATTTGACAGAATAATTTCAGTTTCTTGTCCTTAAATCGTTCCATCTTTTTGTTTCCAAGAAGCACAAACGAGGACGTTTTTCAGGAGTAGTTCCACATTTGGGGGAATATTTGCCGTCTTTGCCGTCCGGTGTCTTCTCGGAGCCTCGTTTTGTCAGACAACCAGCTGTTTCCAGCCACTTGGTTAACTTACCTTTGTATAAAGACTGGGAACAGCTGTTTGTTAATATGTTAATTAGTGAGCGTGCAGATATGCAGATTTGTTACCTTCATACAGAGCAGGGCTTCCTCACGCTAACGTAACTTTATGTCGCTGATCCATCATCAGGAAAGCAAACCAACACATTCCCCAAAATCTTTCGAGTATCACACTCGAGGCGGCTCTGTAGCTTTCTTTGTCGAAGGACAGCGGTTGTTAACGGCTTGTGCTCGCAGAGATTACAGTGTATTACGGCGGTGACCCTGAGTCACGGCAAAGAAAAGCTTCAAAACTTCCACAGAAAGTCCTCAAACCACTCCCGCACTGTCATCCGTCTCTCCTCTGTTCATTCACATCTTCAGTACGTTCCAAGAAATGTCACTTTTTTTTTTTTTCTTTTTTCCAGTAAAGCTACTTTTCCTCGTGCAGCTTCAGAGCTACGAGGAGGCAATAACAGGTCAGGGACATGGAGCATTAAGTTATGGAGAAAAGTGAGTGTTTGGAACAAACGGGCTGCTGCAGGCTTGAAACATTTCTATGGATATTTTAATGTATTTTGACGTGTTTGCCATGAGTCTCCACTTTTCAACCCTGCAGACGTTGAGTCTGCAGAGTTTGATACTTTTCATACCTTTAACCTCTTCAAGCCGAGGCTTCATCTACTGCTTTTAAGAATAGTTCAACATTTTGGGGAGAGAGAGAGTTAGATGACAATAAAGGAGAAGCAGCTGGCTCTGTCCACCTAACAACACCTCTAAATCTTACTAATTAACACTTTTTATCTCTGGGTTTATGTTTCTTGGACAGGAAGTAGTTAAACTAACAGGCTGCTGGATGTAGCCGACGTTTTTGAATGATGATGATTAGGGCGCCTGTACCTTTTAATTTCTAGATTCACGTCAGTCAAACATGCCACATCTTGTTATTTTAAGCGTGGGCTGTTCAGAAAATGCATCACTGGCTGCTCCACACAGTTCTTGCATCCAGAAGAGTAGTAGTAAATCTGATAATCTACTTCCTGTTGAGATGCATTATTGTGAAGAGAGAGGTCATTCAGTTAGTTCAAAACAAGCAGGAGTGGTGAGATATTTGTTTGTTTAGGAATTTGTGAAAGTTTTATGGGTCAGAACTTTTATTTCTACCTCCTGGTGCACACGGAGATAATCATTAAGCATGAGGAAGAAAAAAGTAATGAGGTTTTCACAGAAATCTGTTTTGGTTTATTAAAAATGTGTGTGTGTCTAATAAGGCATGAAGAGTTGGCAAGCAAGGTGAAATAGTAGTTTTTAATTTTAGTGACTTTTAAGGTTTCAGGATTTGAGTTTGAGTTTCATCTTAAGGTTGTAATTAAGATTAAGGTTACATGTGAGGTTTGAGGTTAGGAGTTAGGAGCTGTCACTGCAAGGAAGGTCCCTCAAGTACAGGAGAGGAAGAGAGAGAGAGAGAGAGAGAGAGGGAGGAAGTGCCGATGTGGCTTCACGCTGGCAAAGTGCTCCGAGCTGCTCGCCGAGGTTTGATTTATGAGTCAGTGTTTAGCTGCTCTGAAACCCAATGGACCAGAACGTGAGAAAGATCGGCCAAAATATCCTGTCCAGACTCAACTATCAGCCCCCTGCCAGAGAGAGAGAGAGAGAGAGAGAAGAAGAAGTATGGACAGACAGAAGAATGAAGGAGAGGAGGAGAGGAAAGACAATAAAAAGGAAGGAGGAAAGAGAGATGGATTAGAGGGTAAAGTGAAGGACAGACGAGAGAAAATGGAGCGAGAGGTAAACAGTGGGAGGAAAAGGCAGAGTGAGTTTTATCAGACTGATTCCAACATCTGCTTTTCATTTCAGTTTTTTCTGTTCAAGAAAAGAAACCGTCTGTGTGGCTCCAAAGTAACATCAGATTCTCCTCGCCTGCATTCAGCAATATCTTTATATATATGTATAAAAGGTTATATATATCATGGAAGGGAGGTGAGGAGTGGATGTTGAAAGGGGTGAAAGTGAATGAGGACGATAAAGAGGATGATGATGGGACGAGAAGAAGGATGAAGTGATGTGCGTCAGGCAGCAGAAAGAGCCTGACCAGAGTTTGAGATGAAGCGGCTCAAAAGTCATCTTCCTCCTGGGACTTCCTGCTCGCTCGCTCTCCGTCTGTCTGTCTCCTCTCTCACATCACTCTCTCTCCTTCCTCATCCAGAGGTGGTATAAATTTTAATGACTGATTCGTGGCTGATCCAGAGGAGAGGAGAGGGAGGAGAGAGAAGAATCACACCCCAGTGAAAGATTGCGCAGCTGGGCGGACCTTCAGCTTATTTCTGGGTGTTTCAGTTTACGTGTCATCCATTATGCATTTGACATAATCACTGTGGCCAAAACAAAGGGCGGACCAGGCTGGATACAGATCCTGCAGCAGGATGGATCAGCTGTGAAGTGCTTGAAGGATAAAGCTGGAAATATTCAATATTTTTGTTATTGTCGCATAAAAAAAAAAAAAAAAAAAAGTAAGAATGAGTTAGTCCTTCTCTCAGCACTTCCCCTTCAAGCATCAGTGAAGACCTTTCAAAGCAGTTTATACTTTCATGACTAGGGTTGCAAAAGTGCAGCAAATTTCCAGAAACTTTCCATGGGAAGTTAAGCTTGGGAATTTTGGAAATATATGGGAATTAATGGGAATTAACTGGAAATTGGGGATAATTTAAACAAAGTGTATCATCATCCAAACATCCAACAAGCTCCCGCCTGCTTTCAAAGTTCCCGTTCTCAAAGTCAACTTTTCGTCTGGCCGTTTTCTATCGCGGTGCATTCATCCGCTGACCGCTGATTACTGTGTCAATAAACAACCCAAGCAGTGGGGGGAGCGGTGGTGCACAGGTCTTGACCAATGACAGTATCTTGACCTGTGTGGCGGCTGTTGCAGTGCATTGTGGGATTTGTAGTGTGATTTACCGGCGTATCCAGCCTGCAGGCCTTGAGTTTGACATGTCTGGTATAGATATTCAAGTGTAGCTGCATGAAATCTGGTTGTTTTAGTCAAGATGATGCTAAAATGTATTTTCCCAAACTATATTTAAGTTCCCTGTTAAAGGGCCAACCTTCAATTTTGTAAATTCCCAGGTTATTTCTGTTTATTCCCATAAATTCCCATTAATTCCCATGGAAAGTTTCTAACTATGAATATTCCCAGACTTGCAACCCTATTCCTGACACAGCTGTACTTGTGCATTATCAGCCATGGATCAGATACGATAGCATTATAACACCATTAGCATTGGCACCACAAGCTTTTTATACACGCACATGACGTGTTGAAGAATCAGTTCTTACTGGTTTCTAAGTCATTGTGCGCAGAGTAAACCAGGAACATACGTCAGGCTGTAAACTTCAACAAACCACGTCTCAGAATGACGACCAAACTGACTGTGATGGAAGCAGAGGGTGATATAAATGGAAGTCAGCGTGAGGCAGGGCAGCTCCCGCTCCAGTGTCGACTGTCAGTGATTGTCGGATAAACCACTTTTGAACCAGGTGGCGGCGGCGGTGGCGGCGGCGGCGGCGGCGGCGGCGGTTCAACCTCCTCGGCTGCCGTTCACTGTGATTGACTCTCCGGCTGACAGCACTGTCAGCAGCCCCGCAGGAGGGACGCTCCGTGGTGCGCGCTGGGATTTTCTAACTGAACCATGAGCAGGACGGAGTGTTTGGAAATCTGATGTTTCCACATCACAGATGACGAAGGAAGGCTCAACATGAGACTCCAGATCACCACACCTATATTTAAATTACAATCCAGTCTGGCTGTGTACTCACTAACTCATTATACAGTCATGATGTGCTAATTGAAGAACCTTTAACCTCGATAGACTGATGACAGCACGCTGGATGACAGCTACGAGAGCTGAGATCAGATTTGGCATCGGTCGACCCCTGAAATCCCACGTGAAACCGAAAAACATCACAACAACACAAATAATGCTAATTTATGCATGTTTATGTTAATGTCTGATGGAAAGACGAAAGTTTAAACTCTGCAGAGACTTCGTCAGAGTGAGCTGAACTTGAGCTGACGTCTGGTTCTGGACTGACACCTGATGAAGTAGATTTAGAAATTTGAGCTCGCAGCACAGCAGAGCATTTTACTGTTTAAGTTTCTTAAAGCTGCTCCTTCTGCAGATATAAAAGGCTCATTCTAAGATAACGTAACAATTCTAATTTTCAGGCAGTTATACGCTCGTGAAAACATAGTTTTGAATATTATATTCCATTTCCATCAATGAGTCCCAATAAATAAACACACTGGACCTTTAAAAGTAGAAATGTCTCCAGATTTCAGTCACAAATATCAAACATGTTTCAAATAATCCTCACGAGAAGAAGGGACAGTGATCAGAGAGCGATTAAACGCCACACGTCGTCTGCACCAGCTTGGTCTGATGTCAAATCATAATTATCGGTCATAGAATCATAATTTGTGTCCTCATCTTCAGGAAATAAACCGCTCAGCGTCACGCAGGATTCATTTTTCCAGATTTTCCGTCCCTCGCGGAGCACTTTGTATCTCGTCTCCATGAATAAAATGGTCATGTTTTGTTCGTGTTCCCGTCAGTTTGTTCGATATTAAAAACGGTCGGGTGAGATATTGATTTCATTCTGCAGATCAGACAAAACATTTCTCACCGTCGAGCTTTTCATGTTTTTAGATTGAAAGCGAATCTGCGTTCACGCCGTTCTTCATGTTGTCATGTAAGCTACTGGTAAAATTTTTTTTTTTCCATCTTGTTTATAGACTCTCATCTGCAGGTGTTATTTTGTTGTGCCGATACTATTCAGCCTTCAGCGAATACAATGATGGCGGAGTGTTATTTAAGGTTTAGTCAGCGCTGCTTTCATTAAAATGAAAGGCCTGCCAGCCAAAATGTTTCTCCTCTCATTTGCTAAATAAAATCATCACTGAGCACAAATAGAGACCACACACTCAAACACTGAACCAGGTGGAGAGACGTTCACTTCACTTCGTTTGGACTTAAATGACAGAAAATCCAGCTACCAAATCATTTCAGTGTAACTTAGCCAGATCCAGGACATGAACCCAAACTAAAAAAGCAGACAGATGTTGCTTCCTGACAGCCAGCAGTTCCTCGTGTTTGGAAAGTCGAGCAGAACAAAATGAATTCTCGCCTGACGGTCGCGTTTCGACTGTTTATTCATGTGCATGAACGCCAGAGAAGGTCAATTATGGTGAAAAGTGCCGACAAGTGTGGCATGTTTTTTTGTTTTTTCCCCCAAACACAAAGGTGACCTGTCATCCTGCTAGTTAACAAAACTCTGTTTGGAAGATTCGGTTCACTTTAATGTTTACCGAGAGGAATGAACTAGAATCTGTGTGTCGATGACGTGCTGCAGTCATCAAGGACCAGAAGCTCAGACGGCTTTTTATATAAAAGCGCATGAATGAATTCATCTGGTCTGATCCAGAATGCACTCTGCCGTCCTTTTATCAGTCGTTATGGTGACGGAGAGAGAGAGAGGGAGTGACATGCAGCGAGAGTCTCGGTTTGGAGGAGGAGGTGAGTGGCAGTGACGCTCTGTCTACAGTAGAGGAAGCAGAGGAGGATGCTGCAGTGTCAGGTCTTTTCAAAATAAAAGTTCTAATTAGATTTTGCCACTTCCAATCAGTTTTATTTTTTTTAATTTGCATTTTCTTCATAAATAAACACAAACACAGATGCATGAAGCGTCTCTACAGTGACTTTCTCGTGTGTTTTCAAAGGATAAGTTGTTTTTTTGCCTCTTTGAGGGTCAGAATTGTGTTTTTGTGTCCTCTAATCTTTTCATTGGATAGTTTCACCTCTTAAAAAGCATTTCTATGAAACAATCTGAGAGGAAGTCATCACTTTGCTTGAACTGGTCGTAACCTTTGGGCTCGCAGCTGTGATAAAGAATCTCACGTTAGCCAAAGCTTTGTTTGAACGGGGTCACGCTGACTGACTTTAAACAACTCAAATCTAAAACTTAAGAAAACATCTCGCTCTGATTCATACCAAAGAAAACGACGCTGTAGATACGATCGCCATTTATGGTGCGTTTCGTGCGTGGCGTCAAACACAAACTGCTCTCAAGCTGTAAAAATACTTCCTCTAATGATAGATTTTCACTCTTCACATGAACTGAGGCACCAGCCTGGCATCCTCTGATTTGATAATCACCGTCTGTCTTAACACCAAATCACTCCACAAAAGGAATGTACTGTAGGAGAGTAAAAAGAGGGTGTAGGTTAGTGCACCAGGTGTGTATCTGTGCAGCCTCCTGGCAGCAGGTTTTACAAACACACATCACTAAACCTGACAGTCGATGGCAGAGTTTTCGGCTTGAACACACACACACACCGAAGAAATGGAGGTGATTAATTCTTTGAGCTGATTCTTCTGCTGCTTCCAGCTGAGTTCGGCGCTCTCGCACTTTCGGCTGTTCCAATTTAGACATCTGTTGTTTCTCTCCGGAGCCGAGACGTATGTTTGTGTTCAGGATCTCGAGACGGGAATCTGAGAATTTATGTACGAGATCATGTGTTTGTCTTGTGTCTGTGTAGGAAGTGTGTGTTAGAGAGAAGTTTGTTTGCTAATTATAGATGGGTGCGTTTGCATATAATCTGTGTGAGCTGTAGGTTTGTGTTTAGGTTATATAAGGAACTAATTGGTTTGTTATAGAGGAGGCGTGCATGCCTGCTTGCACAAAGTATCTCTGTGTGAATACTGGATCATTACACTTGTGCTCGTGGAGTATATGAGCCCGTGTCTGTTTTTATTTGCTTCATTACAACGTGTGGGAAGATTGTTGGCGTCGATGTGGCGCTCCGCTTCGCTGGAAGGGCTTCCGCTCCACCGTGCGTCGACTCAATCTCGTTATTGAACCGTCGAAAAACGGGTTCGTCTGGATGAGGCTTTGATTTCTGATTGACTCCGAGGTGAAAGACGGCGCGTCTGTTGGAGGGAGAGCGGCGCACCAATCGTACCCAGAGCAGCAGAAAATCAATAATTATCAGATTGGGGTTTGTCGTCAGTTTGGAAGAGCGGTTCAAAAAAGTGAATTTAGAGGATTTGGATTGCACAGCAGCAAGTTCAGAATGGCAGAAATTTCACAGCAAAAACACTTTTTAAAGGATTTATGTGACACGATTGAGCTTTTGTTTCCCCTTTTTGATCAAATGTTTCTCAGTTTTCGAGTCGATTTGATCAGATTTAATCACAAACAACTGATCCATCCATCATCCTCTGCATGAAATCAATCTTCCAATAGATCCAATCCTCTTCCACCTCAACATCCCTCCACTCTTCATTCACTGTGGGCACTGCTACATCCTCATCCTCCACCATCATCATCATCACCAACACAGGAGCCTCACAGGGTCGCGTCCTGGGCCCGTTTCTGTTCACATATATTAAATACTCTGACAACACTGCCATACTCGCACTCCTCAATGACACACTGTGCACTAATTCCCACAATCTTTGCATCTACGTACGTATGTTTGAGGCTTTGTACAGATTGTGGCAACATATTTCCTCGTAGGGACAATAAAGTATCTATCTATTCACTTAGTCACTATGTTCTTGCAAGAGATGGAACGGGTCGTGAAAAGGTTTTCAGGTCTTGACTCTGCACACCTTTTTCCCCTGACAATCCACACGAAAACACTTAAACTGCTTTTAACGCGAACACTTCCATCCGCCGGTTCATTTTTCCTCCTCCTGTAGAACGCGGGCTGAAATCTCGATGTTTTGTGGACACCATGCCATCAGCCAATGTGAGCGCTTCAACAGCAGAAAGTGTTTCCGTGGGAATATATCGGCTGTAAATGACAGGTTTTGGTGTCAGTCGCTCTGAATCGACGCACTTCCCTCCAGACTACTTTTCACTGACATTCAACAATCATACAAACGCAGAGGTACCAATTTCACGAGCAGCAGCAGCGAGCCTGAGTCTGCTAAAATACAGTGCAGCTACACGAGGTGTGTGTGTGTGCAAACATGTAGGCAGGCTGAGGGAAAGTGAGGACACACAGAAGTAAATTACAACTTCTCATCACAAACAAACTCTGGAAATCTGCTGAACAGCCACAAAACTGATAATATACAACCTCGTGAGAAGATCCAAGGCCTGATTTTTCCCTTCATGTCCGGCCACTGCCGTCCCGACAACAAATGCGAGAGACTCAGACACTCTGACCTCAGCCAGACACAAAACAAATTAAATTCTGTTACGGTGCACTTACCTCCCCCGTCTGCAAGGAGTCCTCATCAATGAAACCAATTTTGGAAAGACTCAACGAGGTGCTTTGTTAGAAACGGACAGTCGGGGAAATGTATTGATGCAAATTTACTGATGTGCCTCTTTGTCTTTGTTGCTCTGTGTGTGTGTGTGTGTGTGTGCGTGTGTGTGTGTGTGTGTGTGTGTGTGTGTGTGTGTGTGTGTTGCTCTTCAGAGGCGGGTTTGAACAGGACGTGGAGGACGGTTACCATCAGCACCCCGATACCTGCCACGGTGAGATGAAAACATTTGTTTATTTCTGTTTATTTCCATAAGCAACAGACAAAGAGAGAGAGAGAGAGAGAGAGAGAGAGAGACCACTCATTGGCTGTTATCAGATCAGATCTAACCAATCATAACGGAGCATTACGATGTATTTATGTCAACGAAGGCAGCTTGAAGAGTAGTTTGTCCCTCTCTCTCACAATCCCTGCTGGAATGCAGCTCTCCATCTTTCTATCTTAATTAAGCGCTCGCTCTCGTAAGTGTTTTTATACAAGACGACAGAGCGAGCTGTTAGAGCTCTTCTGCATGTGTCAGAGCCACAAACAGGCCAAATCCAACAATACTTCGTCTCCCATTAGAAATGAATGAGTTGAAGCTCGGGAATCATAACCGCACACACTCTGATGTCATTTTGAATTTCTTTGTTTCTCTCTTTCTCCAGATGTCCTGGCGACCACTCGCAAGCAAAACACGGCGCTAGACTCTGCGTATGGTCAGTGAACACGTCTTTATCTTTTTTTTTAATTAACCGCCTCGGCTGAGCGCTAACGGCGCTAACTCAGCAGGGGAACTAGTTCTAGAAGTTACCTCCTTAAACCCCCAAAAAAGATCGGAGCAGCCGGTTTGTGTCCGGCAACAACCGTGATTTTACAGCCAATGACTTTAGTTTTGTTCTTTTCCAAACTGGCTCTGGTAATGTTAACAGTTTACTCAAACACTGAAACTGATCCTGGGATGCTGTTTCATCACTACAACACAGTACATGAGTGGTTCAGATGATTGTACAGATTGTAAACAAACCCAGAGTTTATCCAAAGGCACTCATGATGGTGAAACTGGAAGTGAGTGCACCCAAACTCTCTCACAGTCCCATGAAACGGTGTGCATGCACAGCTGCAGTGAGCACAGTGCAGTCGGTCTATTTGAGTCAAAATAGACGCTTACCGACAACAACACGTTGTTTACAACCCGTCTGATCATCTGATCTCGACCTCCTCGACCTCCTCAGACCTCCAGATTTACTCAGCGAGGCCTCCAGAGTAAATGTTTCTGCACTTTTTACAACTGCAGAATCTTTTATCGAGGCCTGAGCGGCCACCTCTCTTCCTCAGCCGGTGTGACGGCTTAAACATTGAAGCCATTGTCTGAAGCATCACTTATTTTGATAGGACCAGGAGCTCTGCTGGCCAGGCTGCCTAATGCCCTGTATCAAGAAGGATCATCATCCCTGTCACGTCCCATTACTCCCCCGCTGGCCGCACGGCGCAGCCCCTGGCACGGCCAGAATAGAAATAGAAAATGCGGGCAAGCTGGCTAGCTTTCAGATAAGATTGAGGAGGTGGTGTTCAGACAATTTCTCTAACACTGCATCATTCAGAACCAGTCATTTTCTATCAGATAGCTGTCGGCCGAGCCTCAATCACTTTTATCCGCGGCCGCCTCCGCTTTCTGAGGAGTTTTTAAAGATTTGCTCAAAGTCAGATCTCTTTTGTCACCGCGCAAATTGGGACACGAGGGAGCTAATAGCAGTGGTTGATCCAACGCAGTGATTAGTATCATCACTGAGCCCATCACGCCGGAAGATGTCGGCCATTACGGCTCAGCAGAACCATCCATCCCGCAAGTCCCTCAAGCCTCTTTCTCAGAACAGAGGCCACTTTGTCTGCTGGAGGAGGCTTCAGCCGAACCTCCACACAATCCCACAGCGCCTCAGTGGTCCGTGAAGCCTCCCCGCCGGAGGAATTACCACTCAGTCGGTAGCGAGTCTTGATGAGCATCCCCTCCTGCTTAATCCTGCGGGGCGCTCGCCACCCCGACGCTTCGCTGCACCGTTTGAAGTTTTCAGATTCTGTCTCTGTTGTTTTTTTTATATGTTGTTGTTTTTTTTTTATCATCACACAAAAATCCTTTTAAGTCTCCAACACTGAAGATCAATTATCAGCTTTTCTACACAATGAAACACTCCACATGCTGAACAAAGCTGTTGTCACACAGGGGTTCCTTTCCCTGTTCGAAAGCACACCAAAGCCAGGGACGTTTTTCTTTCTTCCACTTCCCTGTCACCCAAACAATCGCAGCTAGCAGGAAGAAGGGTGCAAGACAAACGCCTTGCGTGTAGGTAATCAAATGTTCCTCTGTTGTGTAATGTGCCTTTTTTTTCCTTTTGGTACTTTATCAACAGTTAAAGGGGACAAACAGTATGATCTCTACGTGCACACAATTGTTATAAATTGAAGTAATGATGAAGTCCTGGAGCTATTGTCCGAGGCGTCAGGGCCAAACACCCCCTGGTGTACGGTTTTAATTTGCCCAGCGCAGATGGCGAACTGACGGGGCACCTCATTCAGAGTGAACGCTGTCAACTGGCTCGCAGTGAGAGAGAGAGAACAAGCCCTTTCTTTTTTTTTCCTCCTCCAGTCTGGGTGTGAGATCTAGCACAACGCTAACATTATGGCTGGCTTATTAGCGCGGGAGCCCGAGCCAATAGCAGCATGCTGCTTGCCGAAAAAAAAAAAAACCTCAAGGACAACAGAGAGCTAATAATGCAATAAAGATGTGGAGTGTGTCATCAAGATAAATATGTTTGATAATACCAGGCCTGTGGCAGCTAATGCCCGGCGTGTTTTCTCCAGCCGTGTGTTTGAAACCGTTCCAAAACGTGGCCCGCCGTAATGTTTGTGAGGGAGTCTGCCTCAAGGTGACGGAGTTTCCTGTGAAACGGCTCAGTGAGGTGAGGTAGTGGAGAAAAAATCTGCAGCCCACCAGTATCCATTTCAACTTATCTGTGAAAACACTTAGCAGCATCGTGGATGCAGAGGAGCGGTCAGGAGAGGGATGAGCTGAGACTGACCGAGCCGGTCGTTCTCTCGAATCATGACGGCGTATTCACCCGGGAGTTAAATACTAGGAACGTGCCCAAAACTTTGAGAGATATTTTTAAAGGATATTTGAGAATATTCTGGAGAATCGTGGACTGCAAACTCACCTGCAGAGGCTGAACGTGGGTATAAAAGTCGACTTCATCACTGTGTATCTGTGGGGATTAAATTCTGCTCATCACTGGGTCTTTATGTTAACGGGTGACGCTTTTCTTTCCACTCAGGACTCACCCTCATCTCTCTGAAAGTTTGATTGTCCAGGCTGATTCACATTTCACTAATCACTCACTCTGTTGCCCTCCTCCTCCTCCTCCTCCTCCTCCTCCTCCTCCTCCTCTTACCCTCCCCCTCCCTTCGTCACAACCACAGGGAAGACCACACCCACAAGCGCCAGCACAACCTATCATGGGGCGGCATTCCCAAAGGAGGCAGGTGACCCTGAAAGAGGTACAGGTCCTGATGGCCCTCCCCCAGTGGGGGAACAAGGGTCACCTGACTCGGAGCCAATCAGTGTGGAGATGGAGGGTAAGGGGGAGGGATGTCTGTCCTCAGTGAATTCTGCAGGGGGATTGCACTGCTGGGCCCCGAACGCCTCACCGCACACTTCTTCTTCTAACCAGACTGACCACTAACACAAAAACAGTTTCACTCTGTTAGAACGGCACGCACGCCTGCACCGAATCCTCTGAGCCTGTGTCGCCATAGTGACGGCACTCATTTCAAACAGCTAATGTAGAAAATGAGGGTGCAGAGAGAGATTCAGATCAACTCTCTCACGTGTTCTCTTTGCAATTTCTGATCATGAAAATGAGTCCTGACCAGCTCGAGGAGCCACGTGACGGTGTGCTGTTCTTCCAGGGTGAAATATCACTTTCATTAGCTCACTAACACTTAACTTACCAGTCAAACCAATCTCTAAGTGAACGGCAGGAAGCATTGCTAATCGATTCTTTTGATCCACGCGCTTCATCAGTCTCAGCGTTACACGACGTGACACGTAATTTCCAAGGAAGCTTTCACTTAATGGTTCCACTAACTTAAAGCCCCCCGTGTGGTTAAGTAGAAGGGCGCTGAATGATGAGTGTCTGTCAGTGAATACCACGGCGTACATTAACTTCACTAAACTGAGATTAACGCGGCTCGGAAGAATATTAGAGGATGTTCTCTCGTCCCGTTACGTTCAGCCGTAGATCTCGATGTCCTCAACGCGGCGGAAGGTTTAATGACTCGAAATAAATACTGCATCGGCTCTAATTAACTCCTCAAATCAAGTAAGGAACCCGATTCTAAACAGGACTGCTCCCCGAAGGCCTCTCCTCATCTTTTATTTAAGCTCGTCAAACCGCACACAAATATTCAGACACAAAATCAGAGCACAAGCCAGGTAGCATCTCTCTCTGTGTGACCGTTCATTTCCATTTAACACAAGAGTCCTGACGTCAACTTCCAGGCTGCTCCAACAGACTGCGATAACTCTACGAGATCTTTCACTGAAGGTAGATAACAGCAACAACATCTGCTGCAGTGCTCGATATTAGAATTTGAACCATTGTTGGTTTAAACAGATAGGAGTGGATTCCCCCCCAAAGATTTAAGGCAAGCTGCTGCTACTGATGTGACTGCAAGACCGAGAAACTACCGACTGCACACTGGTCTTCCTCACAGACAAACAAATACTGACTGCCTTCGGTCTGGCACGCCGGTGACGTGTTGAAACAGCAGAAACTAAAACATGTATGTTGTTTTTCAGAGATAAACTGTTCAGAGTGTGGTGAACAAACCGTCTTAAACCCAAAAATCTAAAATTTATCGTGATGTCGGACAAAGAAAAGTAGCAAATCCTCAAATTTAACAAGCTGGAAGCATCAAACTTTTTTTTGGCATTTGGGCTTGAACAAAACGACATAACCGATAAACTGAGTCATCACATGAAGCTCTAAAGGTTGTATTGTCGGACTGTGTGTTTGTAATCTGTGTAATTACAGACGTCAAAGCGAATTTGAAAGAGCTTTTCTCGCCACATCTGGATTATTCACACACTGTTAGAGGTGTTACAGCACACACACACTCTCCGACAGTTACACCACGCCATCCAGCTACCTTAATAAATGGCATGACCTATAAAACTCCAACCAGTTCTTGAATATTTAATTACATCTTGATCTTTATAGGCCTGACTCTCATTATTTCCTAGATTTTTTAATTTGACAGTTGGCACTCACGCTGATTAACATTACAGAGTTTCAAAAAGTAGAACATTCAACTCAGAGAGCTGCGTAACCATGGCAAGGAGTGCAACAAAAGGTCTCTCTGACACTCAAACGATCACGTAAGAGCTGCCGAGCTTTTTTCCAACTCTAAAGACTGCAACACGTTCCTGCGAGTTCGTGAAGAAGAAGATAATATTCATTTGAATGTGATTCAGGGAGGACGAGGCGGCATGAAGCAGTGTTTTTGTCCTCTACTTGCTGCTTGCTTACACGAGCAGAAGTCCATGTCAGAAGTCCATAAATCCTCAGCAAGTTGAAAGAAGCTTCCTTTCACACGGACAGACTCTCCGGCTGCACTGATGAGCTACTCAGGCTCAAATGAGAAAAGCCCATAACAAATAAATAACCAGCAGGGGCCTCGAGCCAGCTGAGTTGGACCACAGGGAGAAGGAGGAGTAGGATGTAATAGAAACAGCAACGCAATCTATTTCAGCCAGAGACTGTGACGCTGCCGGTTCAATCTGAAGAGCCGGGCGGGTTGATAAGGCAAGAGTGGAAGTAACAGCATCGCAGTTACAAGAGGGCCTCCAATCTCTCACTTCCTGTCCATTTCTTAAGAGCATATCTGCTTTTCTGTCTGTAGAGGCTCTGCAGCTGTGTCAGCCAGTGGACAACAGTTAGTGGACAAATACAGGACAGCCAATCGAGAGAGAGAGAGACAAACACACCCGAAGAAAAGTTACACTTACATGCACGAATACACGTGTATTCAGATAACGTGACAATGCATTCATCTCATCATAACTAAACTTCAGACTCCAATCAGAACTTTAAGACAGACACCGTTGCATGCAGGTGTTCAGATCTATGTGTCGACCTCTCTGCGCGGGTTTCTGTGGCAACGACGTAGGCGTCGGTAACTATGTATACTGCTGATGCTGCTCTCCGTCTGAGCAGCTCCGTCTGTACATGAGCAGCAGCAGAAGGTTCATTTAACCGTCTGTCCACAGACTGTTGTTCTCTGCGTCGTCCTTCATGGCACTCTGTTAGCAGCTTCTTCTGTCACTCGGGATGGACGCTGTCGTCGCGTGTCGCGGTTTGAACCTCCGGACTGAAACGCATCTGTAGAAATCCAACAGTTGTTTCGTTGTCCAGACTTTCCAAGAGTCTCTCTAAGTCTGGAGACAATCTGGATTAGGAGTGTTACGATATTCCCATGTTGAATCACAGTTGGTGACGGTGAAGCACCTTAACTGGCCTGACTGTCTACACTGGACGCATTTCATCCATGTTTATCCGTCTCGTCCTCATCCGAGGACACACAAATGTGAACTGACCTCAAACTGTTCACATGTACGTAACTGTGACCTGGAGCGCGTCTACAAAGTGCTTAACTATTGTATTATTAATTGCGTATTTGTCCGTTAGTGCTTTAAAAACACTTCTGAGTGCACGACTGTGGCTGAGTGCTAATGGAGGACGGCAGCTGCTGCTGCTGACGTAGCACTTTCACCACACGTCCGGTGTAGACGAGGTGAAAGACTTTAGTCTTTAGACTCGTCTCAGATTACTTTAGACTCGACCCAGAGGTTTAAAAAGAGGCTCTGAGACCCTAAATTTAAGCTTCATGCAAAGTTAATGCAAACATGCAACCACTCGTGTCCAAGGAAACCGTGACGTGTGACCAGGACGAAATTTTATCATTTACACCCACAGTGACACGTCAAATGTCTATGCAGGCCAATTAACACGAGAGCAAGTGACAGTCACCTGACTAAATGTTATGACTGTTTCATTATCTTCAGACAGCCTGCTGTTAAAATCCATGAAACACTGTGCTAAAATGATCCTTTAAAATAAGAACAGTCGTCGAGCCAGCCGCTGTTTATTTCCACCATTATTTCGAGGCTGTGGAAGAAATGTTTACCTTTTTTTTATTTATTACGTGTGACAGGTGAGACAGATGTGACAGCTCCAGAAAAAGTTCCCCAACTTCCAAAAGTTCCCCCGTCAGCAAACATCTCTTGAAGATCACACGAGTCGAAGTGAAGCACCTGTAAATCCACTTCATCCGTGAAATGTCAGCGAGATATATAAACTCTGTAAAGTACAAAAGCTTTAACACGTACAGCCCCGATAATCCTTTTTTTATGATTTCATGTAGCTCAGTTATGGACAGATTAAAAAAAAAAAGATGTGGGTAGCTGCATTACAATTATGTAAACGCCCGGGAAGACTAAAAGGCAGGGCAGGAACCTGTTGACCTGCTGCTATTTAGAAAAATGCCAGCAGTCAGGTTCCTCCAGAGAGCTTTCTGGCCAAAGAACGCCCACCTCTCCATCGTGTGTGTGTGTGTGTGTGTGTGAACACATGGGAAACTGCGTGTTAGCAAAACTCCGCTGCACAGGACTGGTTTGTTTTCTCCCCCCTCGCCTGCCCTCTATTGTGATTTGACCGTTTTCCACTTCCTCCTCTGCACATTTTAGGTGCCAGCGTGGGTTACACACACACACACTTAAAAAGCGCAGGCTAGCAGATAATTTAGCTGACAAGCACGGGGAGATGGCTCGATTATAGCGTCGAGTGAAGCGGGCGTTTTCAAACTCATTAAAACGCGACAGGAGGGAGAGCAGAGAGTGAACTCGGGCTGAACCTTTCCATGAAGAAGGGCCGGCATCCTGGGGGGGGGCCATCGATGCCAGCTAGTTTTCTAAAGAGTTATTTATACTTGTGAAGACCATGGCAACAGACACCGCCTGTATCATCCAGGCACTGACTGTGTCCCCTCTAACCACCGTCACGATATCTGCTCCCCAGAGAGGCTTCAGTCCGCATCAGTATCAGCGTTTCTTCTGATTAATATTTGAATGTTTCACCCAAAAAAAAGGAGAATAATCTTCAAGCAACATTCAGTTCTTAGAAATAAACTAACTGTCGTCGAGAAGCGCGTCACGTATCACATCGCTCAATCGTTTTGAACTCATTCGTCACCTCGTGGACGGCGTGCAAAGTCGGACGTTCAAATATTAAACACAGTTTTAGATATTTAAAGGTCAGATCGAGGCTGCGTATGCGTGACGGTTAAATAGGACCGCCAGCTGTCCATTTACATTCAGCTCGCTCATCTGTGTTGACCCTGCTGGCTACTCTTACATGATTTATCCAAAGTCAGGCCGTGATGCGCACACACACACACACACACTCTGTTACCTCACTTTTTTTGAAACGTTGCTGCCAATTTGAGCTCCCTGAGTCATAGTCATGGTGTAATGGCACTCATTAAAGGTCACACAGAATTAGGCCATTTTTTCCCCCTCCGCCGCCGCTCACCGGCACTTTACGGTGATTATGAGTGACATCATGTTTTTACTACAAAAACACACTCTGCAATGTGCTGTAAAAACTAACCTTAAAGGCATTACACACACACACACACACACACACACAGCGAATACTTCACTTCCCTATAAACCGGCTCTTTTTTAATGGCCCTTTATTTCCAACGTCGGCTATTAAAGCTCAGCTCAGTGTCAGGATGACAGGACGGAGAGCCGTCACAGTGATCCACGAGGGGGGCCCACAGTGATCAAATCCACCCACGCAGCTCCTAGCCTTAACCCCTTACCCTTTAATCCGTCTCATTGACCTCTGGGGAGCATTTCTCCCATTTTTTTACCTGCCTGTTTGATTTTGTTCTTTTCTTGTACTAACCTTTTTTAGCTGTACCTGCCTCCTTTGTTGAATTCTCTCTCACTGACCCCTCACCGTCTTTTTTATGATCTGCCTCTTCCTCTTTTTTTTTTCAGCCGATGGTTGAAACTGTGCGCAGGTGTCTGAGCGGCCTGCAAGCAGTTCCTCCATCTCCTCTTAAAGCAGCCAGTTCACCCCAAAGACAGAGCGCTAACGTGACGCGACGATGATAGATGTGGTGTTTAGATTATTTGGAAAAGAAATGTTACACTTGTTGTTCCAGAGGTTCCTCAGCTTTCTGTTCGGTGCATGTTCTTCATCCATCGCCGGTGATTTAAAAGCCAGAACAGCACCGAGACGATCTGCGAAAAACTGACTTTGGTGTGGACTGTCTCTTTAAGTTCGGTTGGTAAAGCCAAGATTCTTCCAGTGCCGCTCCCACGAAAATCATCACAGCGACAACGCTTGAAAGTTTTTGCATTGGAACCATTTTTGCTTCACCAGCCGCTGAATGGCAAACAAACAGCTCGTCTTCTTCTTCTTTTTTAAGTTTCTGATGCAACTGCATGTAAAAAAAATACAAGAAGACTGTAACAGGACATCAGTCAGTGCATGTGCTGCTCTGCCTGGTCTAATGACTTGTCATAAGTTAATTAGATGCTCACTTTTTAAAGGGTCGGTTCACCCCAATTACAAGATAACATATTTTCTTATTTAACCCCAGTGGGTGCAGATATATATTCATTATTATAATATAATGAATGTGCCTCCACTCCAATACAATAAAAGGGAAAAATTGAGAAGTTACATTTGAAAAACTTCACTTCAAACGGGTCAAACAAAACTGTTCATGCATGCTGGAGTCGTGGCAGAAGTGACGAAATATGTTTGTTTTGTATAATTTGAATGAACCGCCCCTTTAACCGACCACTTCCTGTTGTTTGATGTATGTATACTGCCCTTTCCTTTAGAAGCAGAGGTGTAAATATTGAAGGACTTCGCACAGATTGCCAGATGCCGCAGCACGCCTAGTTTACCTGTATTCAATCAAAAAACCTGTAATGAAATCTACGCTCTCTGTGCATCGGCACACCTGGAATGAAACGCGGCGCTCATTACCGGCAGTTTTCAATTGGAATGGATTTGTTACATTACGCCGTATCACCTTAGCTCGTGCGCATATATTAAAACCGCGTCCAATTGGCTGAGCACTGAGGTGGAATATTATGCAAATTCCTAATAACAAGTGTACATGATTGAATTCACTCAGTCAACAGCCAGAACCCCTGCACACACACACACACACACGCAGCACGTATACCCCGTGTGTGTGTGTGCTGACAGACATGGTTAGCAAACAGAGCATGACACACACACACAGACACACACACACACACACACACACACATCAGGTATTAAAACTGTCAAATTACTAAAGCTCACAGCAACAAGGACAGAGCGGCTCCGCGTTTTCACCCGGATTTGAAACAGAAAAATAATTCATTTGTTCCAATCTTTCAACCTCGGGGCGTCTTTGAGGAGTTAAATTTGTTATTTTTGGTGTAGAAGAAATAAATCTCCTGCATTAGCGGGATAATGCTCGCCTACGAAGCCTGGGGGCCATTTCCTCTTGTTGGGCTTCTCATCGGGATAGAGTAGCCATTAAGGGAACAATTACATGCACTTGTAAGCTTTCGGAAGCAGAAACTAATTAGGGCTATTTTGAAACGTCTTCACTTGATGCGGCAGAAAAATAGAACACAAGTCTCTCTCCAGGTTAAGTATTTAAACGCACCCCTGAGGAAAGGCCTGATACGACGGAGGAGGAAGCGAGGGAGGGGAAAGTTCTGTGCAAGAGAAAGAAGTTGTCTTGTTTTAAACAATTTCATATCTGACCTTGAAAGTGTTTAAATAAAAGTTCCTTCCTGGCATAATGTAACATTTTAAATTCAAGTTCTGATGCTTTAATGTCCTGCAAGAGATGCAAAAAGAAGTTCTCTCAGCGTCGAGCGTGAAACGCTTCAAAGTGTTCAGATTACCGGTAATTGGTGTCATGGAAAAGCTTACGAGTGCCGCATTGTTAATGAAGTCGATTTAAGATGTCTGTGTGAAGCTCGCGAAAGACAGCAGCCATTTACTTAATCACTCACATGCTTAAGAGAAGTTGTCACTTCCATTGTAATTTGTTTCCAGACTTCATCACCTGCAGGAGGAAAAAAAGAAAAGACTTTATTTCTCGTATGCAAGAACCGTCGGCAATTAGCACGACGTAACGGCGTGCAAAAACTTTTCCTGTTTACATAACCGTCTATTTTTAACGGTGCGAACGCAGCCGCAGAGCGCTCCTCTTCCTACGGCGCTCTGCGGAGGAGCGTGAGGGTTGTTCTCCAACCGTATCACAGCTGCCGCAGAGCAGCAGCCTTCAAACGCCCGGCAGAGTGACAGTCTGTCACTCACCCCATCACGTCTGTCTGTCTCCACATCCTCCTCCTCCATTCGTTCTCACCGTCTTTCATCTTCACTCTTTTCCTCCCCTGCCTCTTTGGATCTTTGAGCCCTCCACCAGTTTGTCACTGAGGTTGAATTTCATCCCTTCATCTTCCTCTTCTTTTTTTTTATTTCCCGGTGGCTGTCACCATCCCTCTCTCTCTCTCTCTCTCTCTCTCTCTCTCTCTCTCCCCTTGCCTCCACTCACGCAGCCCATCTGTCTTTTTACCTTTTGGCAGACTTGGGTGTCTCTATATTAAGCCTCCTCTGAGCTGAGACCATGTAGAGTTGACACAGGAATATAATGTGACGACGTTCGAGAGGAACACTAACTCTGAAGCTATGTAAACATTGAAGGGAAGTCATGAAGCGAGCATGAAGCGGTGTTAATTATCGCCTCTGCTTGAGGTGACTTAACCCACCCACCCCCTTTATAAAGTGACTTTTTCTAAATTAAAAATATTAGTGTCGTTTCAAGCTTCCAGACGTCGGCGTGCACGGTTAGCCAGCACCTCCTGTGCGCCACCTAGCAGCCTGCCAGGCCGTCGGTGTGATTCACAGGGTATTAATTTCACTGTGACCAGTGGCACCATATGTCCCACATACCCGGTGATTGAGTCATCTGGTCCGCTCATGCAACATGTTGTGACAGGTCGTTCGTAGGCTTCTGGATTTGTTTACCTCAGCTGCGCGTTTCACCCCCCCCTCCTGTTGCGGCACTTGACTCATACCCCTCAAACCAGGAGGGGACCCCTCCATCGGCCTGCAGCCATAGTCGGGGGAGTCAGGGGAGGGGAGGTGTCGCAGTCCAGAGGGAGCGGATGACTCACAGGTACCGGGAAGCCACAGGGGTTGACAGGAGGCAGAAAGCACACAGAGATGAGAGCAGCTCGTTACAAAGAGCTGCATGCCGCCGCGACGCCGATCAGTTAGAGGCACAAACATGGACTGTGCTGCAGAGCTGATTGGCGGCCTGTGTAATGACATGTCCAAGATTAAAAGAAGAGGTATTAACAGGCTCACTGCAGCATCACTTTTGATTGCATCTCCCACTGGGATGCAATTATGATTTATGACTTTTTAATGTGGTCATAAGTCGAGGCAATCATAAGAACAAATGTCTTAAAAATTGAGCATTTTTTAATTGGAAACTCTATTCTGAGCGTTATTTCCAGAAAGATTATCGTGCACCGCAGAATCTCTCCCTGTGGGGACAAAAATGGAAGCAAAGCACCCCCAGAAAATGGATGTAGTTCTGATAACAAGCCTCTACCTGCTCCAACAGATAATGAAGAGGAAAAAAGAAGTGACCGTGTTCCTCACTAACTTCATGACCTAAATAATAAACTGCTTCTGTTGGCCAGAAGCTGTGTACAGATCCGTCATGGCGAGAGATAAACCTTGTTGGATGCAAATTTCTCCTTCCTCCGCCTGTTTGTAATGAGATTCTGTCAAATTAGAGCCGTAATGATGACAGGGCGGAAATGACTTGTCTTTCCATATCATGCGCTGTGTAGTTACCGCGGCGTCAGGCGGCTTTTGAGGCTTAAGGAAATGAGTTTAGACTTTACTCATTTGTGCTTTTGTCTCTCGTGGCTCTGTGATGAGATTTCACTGAAGTCTCTGATCAGATTTTTCCCTGAATGTTTCTCCTCCAATCACACAGAGGAAGACCCTTTATGGTTCTTTTAACACACACTCATTACTTTTAACAATGTTCACCGCGGCCTCACTGTCTCAGGAGTTCATGTAGGAGGTTTTATGCACACCATCCATTCCACTAAAATCCTTTGGAAATGTTCGTCTCAGAAGGACTGCAGATGTGCTGGCTGTTTACCAAAGTGCCTAGGCCAATTAGTCAACAAAGTAATCTTATTTTTGACACGTCACCGAACTTAACTCAATCCTCTTGCGAAAAAACCTCGCTGCAATCACAAAGAGATGAAGGTGATCTTGAAGGATGATTTATTTAAAAGTTTACAACTTATAACGTTGCAAAAATTCACAAATTCCACATCCGGTCCACTACCGACTCCTTAACAAACAACGACAACAGTCAAAAACTTCTATCGAACCAAACCTCCGCTGACTTCAGAGAATAATTCTAGAACCAATTAACCAAACATTTTCTCAAGACTTGCATGACGGCATTAACAAATAAAGCTATATGGCTTAAGTGGCTCTTACAGCAGAGTTCCTTCATTTTGGAGGATGGCTTTGTCACATTACACCTCCTGATACGAACTTCATACCCTGATAAGTTTTTCAAGCTGTGGAGAAAGTTGCGAATCGATGAACATTTTTCGCGTCTAGCCCAAAACAAACATTCCCGTTTGGTAATCAGCGTCTTAAATGAGTTTTCTTAAAGTCTGTGTAAAGAAGTGACTGAAACGTGTCAGATGAGTTCAGAAAATGAACATGACTAACTCTGAAACACTCTGAGCTGAGATGAATTCATCTCTATCTCTCTGCTCAGGGTGGCCTCAGCGTGTCATCGAGCCACCCTTTAAGGACCGCCCACAAAATCCTGGACTGAAAACTGTTTGAACCTCTAACTCCACATTTCAGTAATATATCGTTCAAAGTCTTTTCACGTGTTTTCAGCAACTATTTTCAAACATATTTAATGTGTTTGGAAAGAAGTCTCAGAATTGCCTTCACACAGACTTTAAAATCTCAGGATCAGGATCTATTGTTCTATCGCTAAAAATAAGATTATACATTAAACCCTGCTAGATTAGATCCATATCACCACGTCGTAACTCTTTCTGTGATGAATTTCTGAGCAGAGAGCCTTCATTATGTCGAGTCCGGGTCACTTAATTCAGAGAAAAGATTGAAATTCGCTCTAATGCGGACCTAATTATTCAGCTGATCTCCCTTTTATACAGCGCTCATCATCCTCATCACCATCACTCTGAACATCTCATGAACCGTCATCAAGCCTGATTTAGACATCATCGTTTCCCATTTTCATTCCTCGGCGAAGCTTTCATTAGCCGCTGAGTTTAGCTTGTTTGGAACACCTGCATTTTTTTTTTTTTTGCTCGGCTCAGCTCGGCTCGGCTCAGCTGTCCCCCCACCGCAGACTAATCAGTTCCACAGAAACTGTCATTAAGGGCGGAGAGAAGGGTCTGACACCACAGATGGCAGCAGCCTCTTGCAAATGAGCTCTGATTATGAGAGGTGGCAGGTTTCACTCCTCTTACAGTCGCTGCCTTTCACGCCATTAGGCAAACACAGTGCCAGGGTCACATCACCCAAGGACATTTACACGGTAGATTTACTTCAGCTAAGTAACCTTGTGTGTGTTTTTGGTGCACTGTTGCACCGACTTGTCCCGTCTGCATCATTTTGAAAAAGAATTTGACAACCTCATTTGAGTCCGCGTTGGCAACGGCGCCACACTCGGTGAGCTATTGGGTTAGACCTGTTATTTTTGGCTCGTTCATCATACCAGGTGCTCTCGCCCCTGATCCTCGCATTGGAAAGCAGAGTCTGTGAAAATGACATCAGGTTCCTGCTGCTGTGCTTCTATCAATATTTAAAGCTCTAACTCATTTCAGAGTTGATTTCTCGCTGACTGGGGAGCTCTCTTGCCCTCTGCCAGTCTGAGTGGAAAGCATAGGTCCTAGAAAGAAAGGCTGTATTGATCTATTAACAGTGGAAGGAAAGGAAGCCAAGAGCTCAGTTCAAACACTCTCCCATGCTGTTTCCCACATAGTGAAGCCCCTGTAAACACAACCTGTCTGTCCCAGCTGCTACTTGACCTATATTAGCTCTAGAAAATGTGTTTGTTTTTTTCTTCTGGCTCAGTCAGGAAAGCTCTAACCTCAATTATTTTTCTGTTTTAAAGGCGTGAGGCGACCACCAGAGCTGGAGAAGACCAATCACAGCGTCCATTATACTCTCCTGATCGCTTGTGTTTTGGTGGCCTTTGTCCTTGGCGCCTTCCTCTCTGGCTTCCTGGTTTCCTGCTACTGTAACCACACGGGCCACAAGACAAAGAAGTTGTCAAAAGATCCCGAGGCCCCAATCCCGCACGCCCTGTCCCTTCGCAGTCTGGCTAAGCTCAACGGCCTCCTGGACAGCCAGAGTAAAGACGAGAAGCTGGAGGTGTCTTCTCCAAAGATCTACAACTCCTTCTTCGCCAACAGCAAGGAGCATCATCCTCCGAGGAGAAACGCCCATCACCATGGAATGACGATGGGAGACCTGGTCCACCCCCACCATCACCACCACCTCCACCATTCCTCAGAGCTGTCTGGACTGCCCACACCTGACTCGACCCCAGAACTGCCCATCAAAAGCATGAAAGCCTTCAAGAACCAGTGGGAGAAGAACCAGAACTGCAACAATGCCAAGGAACCAAAGTCCCACAACATCGGCTCCAGGCCAAGCTCAGCCCTGCTTCACCAGCAGGTCTTCCCGTACTCCCATGGCCTGTCCAATGGACAACCACTAGTCGGAGGTCACCTCCATCCAGAAGAACGCAAAATCCATAATGTTGAGCGCGTGTTGTCTCAGCAACCTTACCCTGGTTACGCTCAGAAGGTGATGGAGGTAACCTCACTGGATGAGCTCCTGAAGCACATCCACGATTCAGGCAGCAGCAAGAACTCCCAGTTAATGAGCCCATCGGGTCTGATGGCCAGCGGTGGTGGAGGTCAACTAGCGTTCGCCAACCGTATCCAACCTCAGATTCCTGAGACAGAATCAGCACCCTACTACAGCTCGTCCACTTTACCCCGAGACAGCCTCACCCGACGCATGGATGTTCCCCCGGACATTCCCCCGCACCACCAGTCCACGCTGGAGAGGAGGCAATCCTCCCAGAGGCACTCGCTGATCGCTGCAGCCACCAAGATGCCCAGCGGAGGTGGAGTTGGAGGAGTAGGCGGAGGAGGAATGATCCCTCGCCAGCATAGCTTCAACCAACGAAACGGTGGACCCCACCAGCCGCCTCCCCTCCTGGCGCGGATGAACTCGACAGGCAGCGCCTGCGAGGTTCACTACCCCCTCATCCCCAACGGCTACCTGGCGCGCCAGCACAGCTACAACGGAGAGCAGCAGGAGGTCCCGCACAGGGGCGCCATCGTCCGCCGGGCCTCCTCCCTGAAACCCGACGTCCCTCCCAAGCCCCTGTTCATACCTGCCACGTCCCCGGTCAACCAACAGGGAAAGTTCAACTACTGAGAGGAGGTACACTCCTGGACTAGAGAGGGAGTCTCCCTCATTGTGTCCTCTTAAAGGAACTTCCCTTTGAAGAAATCCAGTAGGTTCGAGGTTGGCAGATCTTCACGAGAAAACACAACCAATCGTGTGGCAGCCAGTGTCACTGTGGACGAAAGCCTCAACCAAACTTGTTTTTGCCCTCTTCTTTTTGTCCAACGAATATCTTTGTACCATATTGGTATTGCTCAGCTACTTGCTTATTATAGAACTGCTGACTCGGGTGACGTGATGCCACCTCCTTATATTAGGCTGCCAATGTCCTCAGTGTGGATTTAACGATGCAACTTAGTTTTTGGGCGCGTTGATGTTGGAAGAACTTTTACACATCAGTCATCTATGAAGACTTAAAAAGCCAGAGGCTCCTGCGATGCTTAGATTCATGCTTTTGCTTAACCTTTTTCTGATGTAGTGTTGGTAACCAGTCCCCACCCGCCCCCACCCTTCGAATGTGTTTATATTATGCATGTGTGTGTATATATATGTGTGTTTATATCCACACCGTATATGTATACATATACATATGCAGTATATGTAACCTGTGGTGAAAAGTCAGCAAATTCCCCTGAAAGTAGTTATGTCTTTGCCTTACTATACTCTTTCATCTTTGGGCATATCAAACGATCCCCCACAACCGTCTAAGAAACGTCTTAGGGACACCAAATCACGCACTTCATCAGTAGAGCCCATCGTCAGTCGGCTAATTAACACTGAACCGAATTCGGTCACGTCGACAAGAGAGAAAGGAAATTCTTCAACAAAGCAGCTATACTCGTCTTTCTTTCTCTTCTTTTCTTTTCTTTTCCTCCCCGTCCCGGCAGATGTCAGGTCAGAAGTGACACAAATCGGGTCCATTTAAGTTCCTTCAAGAATGTTTCTCAAAGATTGGTGCTCCAACAAATCGAACATGGGTCGAACATCCTCTGAAATGGAAATGAAACAAAAACAAACTGTATCCTGGACCCAAAGACGCCGCGCCGTCTGGCAGAACGAACAGAAATAAAAAAAAACATAGAACTGGACTGCAGTTATTCTAATTATTAACTTTGTGGCTATTGGTTGTAAATAAAGGAATAATTACTAGCCAAAATTTTAACTGTATGTGTAAATGTGTGCCTTATTTAATAATAGTGTGTGACATGGGGGTAGGGGTTAATGCAAGGGGCTCAGATGGCTACTATGCTACAGTATATTGTAGGTGTTTCATTTTCTATGGTCGTCAGTACGTGTCATACAGTATCCTGTTGTATATCTGAAGAGTTTCATTCCAGAACGAGAGACTCGTCATTAAAAATTTGTCACCTGTTCTGATGAACTGATCGTAACGCTCACTAACGAATCATACGTTTATTTTATAACAAATTCAGTTATTTTGAGAGATATTTAACACTTTTTTTTCCACAGATGGATTCAGAGTTTTGGAATGAAACCCTTCATTTTTTTTCTCTTTGTCATTTTTTTGTTCGTTTGTTTTTTTTATCCCACAAGTGTGAGCCTGCAGATTTCATTTTTCTTTGTGTGTTTGACAAAAGCAAAAGTACACACCGCCTGAGACTGCAGACCTTCAGGTTCGACTGCCTCCATCATTATTATGTCACTTTCCACTGGGTGTCACTTCCCCCTGTATAAGGTGCCATTGTTAACTCTGTGTTTTTTTTCTTCTTAGCTTCTCTTTTGGGTTTCTAAAGAAGCCGTTCACAGTTCCTCTTAAGTTGTCACCTGCAGGCGTGTAGCCATTGTAGAAGTCGTCGTAGGAGGCTGATTTTTGTTCAAACGCTTGATTAGAAATCATTTTTTAGTTCCAATAGTTAAAAATAATGTGTTACACTATGTTGTTTTGAAAATCTGAAGACTTCTGCAATGGTTACCGCTGTAGATTTTGACTCACCTGTGTCACCAGGTGTCAACAGTATAGGAAGTAACTAAACAAGGAGTGGAGACGACAAAGTTTCTGTTTAGGAAGTGTGTGGGAAAACGTGGAGAAGTGCAATGAACTCTGATCCGACAAGCTCTCGGATTGATGCGATCGTGGAATCGTGGCGGAGGCCACGCTGCCAAACATCCGCCGAGGTTTCCCCTCTCTCCGGGGGATTCAGCTCCGCCTGTAGAAAAAAATCACAGCTTCAAGACTCTCCACTGAGTCACTTTGGCCACGGTCGACTGGAACTGTGATCAATTCTGTGAAAAAAAAAACAGCACTACGCTATTTACTGTATCTCAAAGTGGTTGTTTATTGATTGAAATTTCCCCCCAAGCTCATTTGACCCGATCTAAAGTTTACTATTCATACTCCACCTCCAGGAAACAAATAAAAGGAAAAATACGTCCGGCCACAGTGTTTGTTGATTTGGATATTAACAGGCAGCGGAGCATTAAATAGCTTTTCGAGCAACAAATACAAAACATCCAAGTTGATTTAAGGTCGTGACCGTAATGATTCATAAGAGGAATTGTGGCAGCTACAGTGTTTGATGAGCGGAAATGTTTTTTTTGTTTTATTTTAATCTGCCGGTGACAGATTGTACGGGAGAGGTAGCGGTCTCGCCTCTTAAAGCTCGATCAGTATTTGATTTGGTGTAAATACATTCTCTCTGGGCGGGGTCTCATTGATTCAGTATTATGTTTTTTTGTTTTCTTTTGATTTCCAGGCTACGCCTCTTGAATTACTATGAATTTGGACTCACAGAATACCATTGTATGTCTCTTATACTAGGAATAAAATGAAAATATGATGCAAGCCGTCTCACTGGTGAATGTGTTCACGTCAGATCACTTTGGGTGACACGAGGGGCTGCAGATCGATACGACAGCCTCGCACTTCCTTTCTGAAGACAGAATTTGTTGAGACTAAGTCAGACGTTGATTCAGCTCTGGGTGGAGTTCATGTTGGTGTTACATCGGATTGCATTACCTCCACCAAGGATGTCTTCAAGCTCACTTTTCTGTCTGTCGGGATCTCTCAAACGCAACAGACTGGTGGAAAGTTCAGATATCGATTCAAGATATCTTAAAGCAACAACTCTGTTTTCAGAAATACACTTTGCATGAACTTTTTAGCCACAACTTCAGTCTGCTGCAAGTGTTACCCAGAAACTCCACCGGGCACGTCTCCGTCACGTCGCGGCTGCATCGCTGTTTTGGTCCGTCCTGCACGCGACTTCAAGCGTTTCAGAAGCGTTTATCCCTCCAGACTTTGTTTACTTTCTCAGATGTGGTCATTTTCCTGGTTTATGCTTCTAAATATGCTTCTACATGTGTAAATATGCGCGGACGCTTCTGAGCTGGATCGCGGTGGAGCCGCTGGGGTTTGAAACATTGACTAGAACAGCCGCGCAACACTCTGGCTCCCACGGCGCAGCGCGTCCATGCCCGGTAGAGTTTGGGGGTTGGTATGTTCGATGTTTTAACCCACGGGGGGGCAGCAATGAGCCCATAACAGGTTAAGAAGACGGTACACTCCAAACGTTAGCCACAAAGAAGGTGAGTTTTCTGCTTTATTAGATGTTTTCTGGTGTCAGTGCAGCGGACGAGCCGGTCTTGCTCTGACTGAACTCTTGATAAGCGGACTAACAAATGCGCTTCCTAAAATATCAAACTGTTCTTTTAACATCAGGTGACGTTTGTGCATGTTTTCACCACGTGGAAATACATCACACATCTCAAAACGTATGTTTGGGCAAAGGTGGCAAAAGTTGCTGTGTTAATTGATGGAAACAGATATGAAAAATCACTGTGACTCTTTATTTTACGGCTCCGTTCATTTCCTCACACGTTTCCTGGAAATAACTGAACTGAAATTTGGCTTCAATTCGATGCAATTAATACAATGAAAAGCCGCCTAGAGTCTTTTTGTTGGTTGGCTGCGCAGCAGGTCGGCTCATTTTGGCTGAATTTGGCACCAAATTATGTCCAAGTTAATAACTGTGGAGTTATGACGTGGCGAGCCTGTAAAATAAAAAGTGTTAGCGAGCGTCGAGGACTGAGCGGCCTCAGTGGACCGACACAATCTCTGAAAGCAGCCGTTTCTTTTGTTTTGTCCACCCCCCGCTCACCCTGCAGACACGTAATCCAGTAATTACCTTGCACATAATGTTCCTCTGGCACAGCGTATATTATATTGGCATTATGAACATTAGTGAACATTATCTCGTACGTGAATGGACCTTGTTTACTTCACCTCCCATCCAGATCAGATGATTTCCGTTTGACCTCGCTGCATAAATTGTCCGTAAATAAACAAATCTGTGTCTTCGTGCTGGAGGTGAGCAGAACTACCTGATGCACGACGTAAGGTAACAACACATCCGTGTGTCGAGGGAGCTTTCCTGATATTTGTGTGCAGAAAACATGTTAGTCATCTGTCTGGGCTTCTGAGACACATGGAAGATTATCTGATGCCACCACCACAACGTGAACAGCGCTCTAAACAAACCCAAGTTCTGGAGTCGATCTGAATTTTAACGGCTGAGCCGTGCTGACTAATAGACTCCCCGCAGGCCGTTACATAAGAGATAATAAACAATCACGGTGTGAACGCACCCCTGTGGTGAGTGAACAGCCAGGAGGGTTCAGGGTCACGTTGGGAGACGTTTCTGCAGGGTGAACGTCTGCCGATGGAAGCAGCTCTGAGACGCTTTGGTTCAGGGACAGTCACTCGAAGCCATCAGAGCAATCTGACTAAAACTTTCACGGGTCAAATCACACAAATTACAAAAGTTTTCTCACAAGGGAACAAATTCCTTTCTATTGTGCTGCAGCGGAGGCAGAAAGCTGAGCAGTACCTGCACAGCAACTAGAAAAATCACTGTCATTTCTTCTGGGAAATAAACCAGCAGAGATTTGCACTGAAACATATTTTCATCATCCTCGTGTGTTTCCAGCTGAACGCTCCACAGACACAAACAACACGGAGCCATCAGAGCAGCTTTACGGCCATTTCAAGGACGCTAGTGAGCCAAACTTTACTGTAAATGCATTACCGCTGAGGTGTTCCAAGCAAAATGATGTTTTCCTCTTAATACACACAGCGTACAGTGAAAGGACTGCGATGGGGGGGTGGGATTGACCTTTTTAGCCGAAAGAGTTCTCCTAATGAGGTGGTATCGATTAGTTTATGCAATTATCCTCCCTGCAGTCTATTAGATAATCATGTCTGTGTGTGTTTGAGAGTGTGTGTGTGTGTGTGTGTGTGTGTGTGGAGGTGACTGAGAGATGGAGGTGTTTGTTGCAGATTGAACCCGGGCTGGATAATGGACAGCGATTAGCCGCAACATAATTATTGGATTCTAACAAAACGCCAGTCGATGGTCAACAGTACCAGAGAGGTCGGGCTTGTCTCGAGTCCGTTTGCAGGTTTCCTCTCACATGGCCGCTGCTGCTGCTGCTGCTGCTGCTGATGAATGAACGCCGGTGAGGGAAGGAAAAAAAAGCCTCAGTTGAAGTCATTATTTGACTTGTCAATAAGCCTGATGGCTGAGGACAATATGTCTCACACATAATCGTAAAGCAGAAGCAGACTCCACTTAATTATAGACGCTTCGTTCATCATATTCTGTTTATCGAGTTACTCACCGCTGAATGATTCTTGACAGCCGCTGAACTCGATGAAGGTAACGGAGCGTGAGCGTTCATAAAATATAAAATACACAACTCACAAAGTCATTTGTAGCTTAATTTTAATGTTCGCTTCACGTTTGATGTGAAATTTACGATGCGCTGACAAAAAATACCCGTGTGGTCTTAAAGGTCCGGTGTGTGTGTAGAATTTAGCGACATCTCGTGGTGACGTTTCAGATCGCAACCAACTGAAAACCCCTCACCTCTCCCTCTCAGTTCAAGCATGAAGGAGAAACTACAGCGGCCGTGAAACTTCCAATGTGAAAAGGTGCAATGTAGATCCAGTGTTTGGTTTGTCCCTTCTGGGCTGCTGTAGAAACATTCAACATGGTGGACTCCACAGAAGAGGACCCGCTCCCTCTGTAGATATTCTAAGGTAACGTAATTTCTGGTAATTTCCAGGTGATTATAGACAAATAAAAACATAGTTATGAATATTATATTCGATTTCTGTCAATAGATACCATACTCAGCCACTAGAGGGCGCCTCCATTGAGTTGTTTGCCACATTAACTAACAGTCAAAGTTTTGAATAAAAACATTCATAGCTGTGAAGGAACTTTCTACTCTAGCATGCCACATGTGGGGTTGCACAGGGTCAAACATACGTTTCGAGGTCACTGCAGGTGTTAGTGTTAAATCTGAGCTTGATATGAGGACACTGACTTCTCCTTCTCGAGATACAGAGCAGCTGTATGTTTGTGTTTGTGACTGGTAAGCGAGGTTGACCATTTAAAGGCCTCTGAGGGCGTATGGACGAACCAGAGAGGACATCATTTGGAGCCAGAGTATCGACGTCAGCTGTCAGTCGTGATGTGAGACCCTCTTTGAAACTTATCAGAAAAATCTACATATCACATTCAGCCATACAAGATACCAACTGCTCACACACACTCATACACTGATGGCAAAGCCTTCAGGAGTGATTTGGGGTTCGGTATCTTGAACATCAACATGCAGGCCGGAGGTGCCGGAGATCGAGCCACCAATGTTCTGGTTAGCAGGCGACCCGCTCTACTTCCTGAGTCACAGTGGAAATGACAGAAGATGTTCCAGATGTTCTGACTTCACTTTTGTTGAGCTGATCTTTGCTCAGTCGATGTTTAACACACAAAATTCTATCAAATATTAAATCTATCAAACTCGACCAAAGCGCCTGCTGGAACTTGTTTCTATTGATTTGGAAACCAAATAATTTATATGGAAGTTATTTTTATATAAGCAGAAGTTATAGAGATGGAAAAGGTTTTTTTTTTCTTCCCAGGAGTTTCCTGCTTCGCCAACTGAAACCTAAACATTTGCAAACAGAGCTCCGTCTCGCCTGCAGCTACGTCCAAATCCCTCGTCAAGATTGCTCAACTCGCAAGTAAGGCTGACATTTGTACCTCTTTGTTTCTGTGTTTTGTTTTATGGAGCTAAAATTAATGTGGTCAAACCCAAACCGACCCTCCGTCACTCCCTCCCTCCCTCCGAGACATCTCCTGCAAAATATTGTGATCACTAATCCAATTATTGGCTTTGACCTCGACTGCACTTTAGATGTCCAGAAAAAAGAGAAAGGCAGAAAGAAAACATCACGGTGTGACTGACGGAGAAAAAACATTTTCCAATTACAGTGCACGCTCCCTTACCTCCCTTAATCTGTCTGACTGTGACTACACAGATTTTTTTTATGGGTTTTTGTGTTGTCAGCCATTTCTGTGTGACCTCCCGCACTTTCCCCCACAAACCCTCTGTCCTCCCCCCCCAAAAAAATACATTTACAATGGCTCCATGGTGTGCACCTCAAAATCACTTTATATTCCCCACATCTGCACTCTGGCAGCAGCACGCTGACAGCTGGCATCACAATTCATTATGTCTCCCCCGGAAAAAAAAGGCTGCAAAGGGCCAGAGAGAAGCTCTCACCATGTTTCGCTATCGAGACCTGTCAGTAAAATAATCACCGGCGCTGACAAGTTGCCGGGGAGTTACTTTTATTTTCTTATTTAACTCTCTTCCATAAAACAGGCAGCTGTTTTTTGGAAAACACTGATCCTGGTTTCAGGACACGTGTACCGCTCCTTGTCCCTTTACTTGAAGTCACGCTCCCGCCCTCCGTCAGCGCTTTGTGGAGGGTTTTTTTTTCCAAGGCCCCTCTTCATAGTCTCTCATTCATCACTGTCACCAGCTTCAAAGTGAAAACCTTACAGTCTCTTTCGCCATCCAGCAACAGCAACAAGGAAGCTGAGCTCAACCCAGAGCGAGCGTGTTCACATTCTCTACTGTGTATTTGAAGTTTTATCATTTACAGCGTTTAAAAGCAGCACTGTGTAGAAAAACCTCCAGTGTCAGAGTGTAATCCCACTGTGGTTCAGCTGTACTCGAGTATTTGTTCTGATTACATTACTTCTGATCAAAAACTAGCGAGTCGACAGCTTTGCTAACAGCCAAACATCAACAAGGTCACCAACAGCAGACATAGCAGCCAGCTAATATCACTGACTAGTCCAACAGCAGTCAGCCCAGCTCGGCGTCTGTCTTTCAGCCTTTTATTTCACCAAGCTCTCACCAACCACTAAAAGTCAGTCCCAGATTTACTCTTGTCCGGCGGCTTCTTGCTCGCTCACTCTCTCCTTTTCTCTTCTTAGCTTCCTCCGTCAGCGTCCTCTTCGCTCTCTTCTCCTCTGCCATTATGTCCGTAGAGGCTGCTGAGCTCCGGTTCTGGCACGACATCAGCTCCGCTCTCCCTGCTCGCCCTGGGCCTGAAAACCTCCTCACAGTCCAGGCAGCCCAGCTAACAAACTGAGTCAGTTTGTTGTAGTACTTCAGATTGGTCTTAGTCTCGGGCCACATAACGAAGGTTTCTGTCTTGTCCTAGAATCGACGGCATGTTTACTCCGTCTTGTCCTGATCTTGGTCAGGACTGGTCAAGACCATAACTGATAAATAATCACTAAGCTGCCTTTGCATTGTCAAATGTTTTAATTAAGTTCATGACTGTGATTGGATGTAGAACTACCTAAATAGGTTGCATACTGTTTGCTCTTGGTCTTGACTCGATGACGGTGACCTTTGTCATCATCATCCAACATGTCGTCTTGGATCAGAGAGAAGTTTCTGTGTTTTTTAAATTTTTAATCTTTGAACTGGGACTGAAGTCTACCTCGGGGCTCTGTGCCTTCTCAGGATCAAATGTTGCATTCTGCTCACCCCCTAAGACTCGATTGAAAGGATCTGAGAAAGTGCCTCTTATAGCGGGCATTAATTTGAGTTTGTTAAACACCACGGCGCGACTTTCATCTCATTTTGTGACAGAAACATCGAGCCGGAGTCGACAGTAAAAGGAGGTTTTCAGTTAAAAGTCGGCAGCCGGGATGGATTGTGAAAGCAGAATGTCGGGCAGAACTTTTCAGAAGTCCCTTTTTCTAATTAACTTTTTCAGACTTCGAAGCATCGTGTGTGTGTGTGTGTGTGTGTGTGAAGTGTGTGTGTGTGTGAAGTGTGTGTGTGTGTGTGAAGTGTGTGTGTGTGTGTGTGTGTGTGTGTGTGTGTGTGTGTGTGTGTGTGTGTGTGAAGTGTGTGTGCCCACATCTGAGAGAAGGAGGGATGTTAAAGCGTCTGCAGTTATCCTGTAAGACGGGTGTCATGACATGTGTGTTTTCAGGGTTGCATGTCCCGGTATCATCGTGGTTATTATCAGCAAAATACAACCCTGTTTCCACAAAGACAAATCAAACTTATCAAATAATATGCCCATTTTAATTTGATGCCAGCTCTGTGAGTCTTGGCAACAAAAGACAAAAGAAAACAGCTGGTGGAACATCTCACGTGTAACGAGGTTAACAGGTTGGGCTGAGGAACAGTTCGTCGCTGCATCGTGACGTCCTCTGGCCTAAAGAGGTGAGGGAGCGTCCAGCTTGTTATCAGCACACAACACAAACACGACAATGACACATTAAGTCGTCACGGCGATCGTGTGCTACTTATTCACGCATCGAGCTGATTGATTTTTGTTTTGTCCTCGCCCACCTCAAGCTGTGATTGGCCAGCTGTGCGGAGGTGGGAAGTTCTCTCCTGTGACCTCTGATTTATCAGGTGCAGCATTTCAAATACTATGAAGAGTGTCTGAAAATGTTCACCTTTATCACCATATTCAGCTGTTATCTCTCTCTGACTGTTATAAACAGTTTGTAGTGTAGTTTTAGCAGCTAGCTGGATGAGCCCATCCGTTACTCTGTATTTTTCTCACTGTCAACAAATGCAATGAAAAGTCCAAAATCAACAATTCGATAATCCGCCTCTCAATGTTTTCCAGCTTCTCCATGTCTCCTCTCTGTGGCACAAGCTCCAAACTCGGTTATTGCATCAAACAGCTGAGCGCTGTAGTTTCTAGCAACGTTGCTCAAACAGCAGCAGATGTGTCAGTGTTTGAGGACTACTTTCAGCGGTGGATTGATACACATTTTGTGCTCTGGTTGAGTATCTCTGGCAGTCAGACACTGGATCATACTTAGCTAAGATAAGACACTAAGATCTGTTACATATCACATGTAGACCTTTAAAATATGCAGATGCGTGCAGAAATAAGTGCACAGGTTATTAAATGCACACATGGTGTGAAGCATTATACTGAAATCTATATAAAGAAAGAAATGTTGCCTTTGCAGATGATGAAATTGCACAAAGATTGCAGCAGGAGGTGGCTGCACAGTGTAAATATGTCATGCTGGTGTTAAAGACTTGCGGTAGCGCTCCTTCTTACACTGTGGTTGTAGCAGTCCATTACTGAAGGAGCTGCTTTAAGCCTCCCACACTCCCCCCATGCAGGGGGCGAGAGGTGTTGTTCGTGATTGACGTCAGCTTGGCTAACATCCTCCTCTAATCCCCGCTTCCTTTATGGAGTCTTGAGGGCAGTCCAGGACAGAGCCGGCCTGCTCGACCACTTTATTATGGAGTCTTTTTTTCTTTCATTGTCCCTCGCCGTGCTTCCGTCGCCTCCCCAACAGAACGCTGACGTAAAAGATTGCAGATGCATCCGCACAGTGTCACAGTACTGCAGCACTGTCCGGCATCTGCGTCCTAACTTTGTGCTGTCACGAAGCTGAAATCCGTCCAATCAGGCCAGTTTCCAGCGTTTGAGCTGAAAAGTGTCCGTTCAGCACGTTTTACTTACTTTCAATTAGAGAAGCTGCGGCCGGGGTCGGTGGTCGAGCGTTGTGAGGTCTTTGCCTTCAAATTCAGCCAATAAATTACCTTTTAATTAAGTGAAATTTTCTTGCACACACCAGAAAGAAGCTGAAAACAAACAGTTTCAACCCTGTCATCAAGACAAACAGTTCTCATGGAGCCCAGAACTTCAGGTTAGTGAGTTTGATGGTGATCTAAAATGATGCATGTTTGATCAGCATGTCCATTTCTAGATAAACTGGGTTCATGTGAAGGCTACACAACATTTCTGTCTTTAAGGTGGTCAGTGTCAGAAAAACATGAACATGACCGACTGGTTTTCATTGGAGCCAGTTTAAAGTCCAGAGCTGTGGCTTACGCTGGACACGTGTTTTCCTTTTGGAGCCAGGACCTTAAATAACGAGACCATTGTTGTCTGCTAGCTACCTAACTTCAGCAACATCGTAAATCACACCACAGAGTGCGCCATTATTACACCAACATACGGTACACTCGCACACACTCCTGCTCTTTAGGTCCCGGTTCTTCTTAAATTCTACGAGGACGTAGCAACAACTAACGAGCTAAAACAAGCTAACAACGAGCTAAAGCAAGTTAACAACGAGCTAAAACAAGCTAACAACGAGCTAAAACAAGCTAACAACGAGCTAAAACACGCTAACAATGAGCTAAAACACACTAACAATGAGCTAAAACAAGCTAACAATGAGCTAAAGCAAGTTAACAACAAGCTAAAACAAGCTAACAACGAGCTAAAACACGCTAACAATGAGCTAAAACAAGCTAACAACAAGCTAAAGCAAGTTAACAACAAGCTAAAACAAGATAACAACCAAGCAGCAACCTCTGTGACTGGGAAATGAAGCCAATACAGGAAGTGCCAACAAACTGCAGTTCCTCTTGTCGTCCACTTGAGGCTGGCTCCAGAAGTGAGTCAGTCTCAATAAGTCCCCATGTTCAAATGTCCAACTTCACAGCAGAAATAAACATGTTTACAGCCTGGTACAAAAAACAGTTTTGGTCTCTATAGCTAATTTCCCCGTTCATGACAACTGTACTGAGGGTGAATTTATATACAACTCACCTGTTCAGATTATATTAAGGCTTAAAGTTATGCAGGATTAAGAGCATGGACGCTTTGATTGCGGAGGCAGGACAGCTGTGGGTGACGTCACGGAGACTACATCCATGTTTTATACAGTCTCTGGTTGTTGTTGGTGCCATCACATGGAACAGTAAAGTCTTTAGCAAGCTGCACAAGCTATGATTGATCCGGTCCAACGCATAGTTAAACATCACGTCTCTCTGCAAAGTCACAACAAGAATTTATGACTCAGTGACCGACTAATGCCAGACTACACGTCGAACTGTAACAGTCTTTCATGAGAGAGAAACTGCAAAGCGTCACATGTTGTCAGACCAGAAAAAAGAGGGAAAGTATGACACACTACATGGGAATGTATTTAAGATCTGACCATTATTAGGCTGATATCTGATCCCAGCGTTAGTCTGACATATATATCATTCACATGTACCAAAAGGTACAGAGTAATGATATAATTACAAAGTGGAATTTGAACCACGGAGGATTGCAACAAGATGTGAACTATACAAATTGGTCTGCATGATCTGCCAGTTTCAAAGGGGCTTATTAAAGCTCGTACAAACACACAGACAGTAAATTGGAGGACCGGCAGTTTGATCCCTTTTAATTTTGCTCATTGCGCTCGGGTAAGTGGAGGCTGAATAAAGATTTGCGAGCCTTGAGGTGGACCTAATATTTACACGGAAATGCAACCGAAGAAAACTGATCAGATCCTCTTTATCAGCCAGATAAAAATAAAACTGTGGATATTATTTTACAAGCCAAGAATAGAGTCAGCAACTCACTCTCTTCTGCAAAAAAAACCTCCATAACTCTCACTCCACTGTGTCTGTGCTGTTTATTTTAACTGTGAGCCCACGCTGGCAGCTCGCCCGGAGGGTTCAGGGGGGGAGGAGGACTTGTAGGCCGCAAACCGCAGCACATTTGGAGGCTTTTAAACGCCCCATAAACACTGATGGAGAAACACACGAAAGCTACAGCACACACACACACACATACACTGACAAGACCTCCGTCCGCTGCCTCCCCTCGCCCACCACCATCCACCATCCACCCCCCCTACGGAGCCAAGTACCGACTCCTTTTTCCCGAAAATGGCTTCAGTGAAAACTATTACATTTCTCAATCTGATACGCCTTTGCTGCCTTTTCATAAGCATTTCCATGAAAGAGCCTTTTATGCTGAGGCGAATGAGAGGAGAAATTATAGTTGTTATATGATGTCTGGGCTGCCAGGAACATCACAGGGGCTCAGTGCTTCTTATGAAATCCTTCCTAACTGATCGAATGGAGCAGACAGCCAGAGTGGATTAAAAAAAACAACTTCTGGCTGCTGTGGCGGCCGGAGTCTCGGAGGGGAGCTGATCAAACCTTCATGTGCACGATGTCGCTTGTTTTGCCGAGCATCGATTCACGACTGACCTACATCTCAGCCTTCTTTTTTTCCAGCAGTCAGCGACGGCCGTCTCACAAACATCTGGTTTACCGCCTCTTTTCCAGGACATTTTTATGGAGGATGTCGTTGAGCCCCGTGCTCAATAAGTAGCCCGTCTTTGCTGTGTTTGGCTCGGCAGGCTTGGACCCCGATCCTCTTTGTCTGGTTTAGGATTGAAACCTTCTGTTGTGTCATAATTCACCTTCTTTATGTGAGTTTTATCAGCCTTTTGCCCTCATGATGTTTTTTCTTTATGTGTATCTTTTGTGATGCTTCTTTTTAAGGCCAGGTCTCACTATGAAGTCACCGTGAAATGTCAGTTAGAGCCTCTTTATCTCTCTGTGAGCCTTCGGATCTGATTGGCTCCTGAATCATGGGTTTGGAGTGGCAACCTCCGTCGCTATGAAGTGACTAAAACTGCAGTTCCTCAAACGGTCACTTGAGGTTGGCTACAAAACGAGTCACAGGTGGTGGCTTGTTTGAGCAACCAGGCTTCATTTAGCCAACCTTAGCTCCATCCACGCTCCACGTCTTTGGATAAGTGAGGAGCCGACGGAGGCATGACTGCCAAGATGGAGCTTCAGAAATCTGTGGGTGATGTCACGGATACAACATCCATGTTTTATCCAGTCTATGGCCTCCACACTTCCGTCAACTTTCTGAACTTTAACTTTCACTGTTGCACATTTAATAATGATTTTCATGATGTTTGACAGAAGTCATGTTTTCAGGGAAATCAATAAACACGTTTTCATACTTTGATGACGACATTTTGTTACAAATTGGATTTATCTCAAGAATGTTTTGTCGTTTCTGCTCAGTCACCTCATCTGAAAGAACAACAACAAGAAGAGAAGAGGTCAGCAGACGAGCCTGCTGATGCTGTAATACTGTTTTTACTCTGCGAGCTGAGATACCGGCCATAATTCAACAAATCAATTACAGTCCAGGTTGGGACACACCCCGGAAATGTTGCCACCAGGTGAATAAAGGACAACAGAAGTTACAACACCTGATATACACATGATATGTGTGTTACTCACATTGTGAAAAATAATAAGGATAATTTCAGTCGAATATTCAGTGCAGAACTTTTGTCTCCCCTTGTCTGAGTTTTCTGCCATTCTGTACCCTACTCCATTCTTATTGTTGCTCCGCCCTTCAACTCTGGTAAACCTGTCATTGCCGGTTGATGTGAAATGCATTACTACGGCAGTATGGAAATGTCGCCACAGACACCAGCTTCAAAAACTCTGGTACACTGCCACATACAGGGAGATTTACCTGGCAGTGACAGGGTTAATCAGTGTAGTGTGAACTCATTTGAGAAAAGGCGTTGGCGTTCATTTACGTATACGTAAGCGCTCTACGCTGTAGGTTTAAAATATACAGTACCAGTCAAAAGTTTGAACACATCTACTCATGAAAACTGAAATAACATGTGGAAATATATATTATTAACTATCTGTGTGATGCAAAGAAGGTGAACTGGTACGGTATCTGCATGTGTGGTTCCCACCGCAAAGCATGGAGGAGGTGGTGTGATGGTGCGGTTGGAGACTTCTTGGTTTGCACTTCATGGGACCTTCATTTGACACTTCAACAAGCTATGTAAGGCCTATTTGACCCAGAAGGAGAGTGATGGAGTGCTGCATCAGATTATCTGGACTCCACAGTGACCCGACCTGAACCCAGTTGAGATGTTCTGGGATGAGTTGGACCGCAGATTGAAGGAAAAGCCGCCAACAGGTGCTTCAAGACCTCATGAAGCCGACTGCTCAAGCTTGCATCAAAGCAAAAGGTAATAATTCACAATATTTTTCTTCATTTTAACTTATTTACATTTGTGTTATTTCATAGTTTACATGTCTACAATGAAAACATAAAGAGAAACCACTGAATGAGAAGCTGTGTCCAAACTTTTGACTGCTACTGTACGAAAACAGATCACAAGTGTGAGCGTGATGTTGAAGAAGAAAACCCTGCAAGCTGGACGAGATTATTATTTTCATTTTCACAGCTTCCACTTCAATCATGTGTTTCAAATTTCATCAATTTTCTCCACTCGGATGACACCGTCTTGTCTTGTGAACCTCGGTGTGACAAGTGGAATTATCTCACTCTGTTTTTCACTTGTTTACATATAAATATACGAGTCTTATCAGCTTACAACAGAGACTACAACAGAAGAAGGATGTGACATCTGTTAATACGCTGCCGTATCTCGGCACATATTCCCACAACTGCTAGATTAACATGTCTAGACAGCACGAGTGATAAGATTAAAAAACAATCTTGTTTATTTATGGATAGGTCATATTGAAGAATGAAAATCAGAAGAGATTGAAGCACACGCACACAAACCAGAACAAAAAACACAATATATAACAAAACAAGACAATTCTCACCATCATTCAAACGTCTCTGAATATATGCATCCTATGTGGGAGTTTAAGAAATAATGGAAGGCAGCACACAAAGACCGACAAAGACCAGACGGAGAGCACGGCTGTACATAACTCCTATTTTACAGTCATTGCACCGTTTTTCTCTTAGCTTTAGAATTGATTTGAAGATCCTCTTATTCGTTGAATCGTTGAATGGCACCAGCCGTCTTGCTTAATTGGTCCTTGGCCTCTATGCACCGGCTCCTATAACATTTATTTATTTTATTTAACAGTTTAACTTAATTGAGTTGTCCCAGAGGTGCTAATATAGAGCACAAACTTTATGTTTTCAACCTTTCTCTTCTAATTAGCGGCTGTAGAGTGGCAGAGGGGCTCGTCCACTAATCAGATGATCGTCGGTTCGATCCCCGGCTCCTCCAGTCTGCATGTCGAAGTGTGTGAATGCGTGTGAATGGTTAGCTCCTAAAAAAACGATCAGTATATGAATGTGTGAATGAGATATGTAGTGTAAAAGCGCTTTGAGGGGTCAGAAGACTAGAAAGGCGCTATATAAGTACAGCCCATTTATTTCAATGGGAGATGGACGTAAGAGACTTAAATACTTATAAATATAAGTATTTTATTGACAACACAGCAATCAAGACAGTCACTTTGTGTGTGTGTGACTTGGGTGAACTGACCCTTTAAACTGTCATTGTGCACGGTGAAGACGTTGCAGCTAACATGTGTCTTTTTTCTGCTGCCTGCTGGGCTGCAGTTTGTGGCTCTGCCCTTCTCCACACTTAAGAGCTGAGGTCAGTAGGCGGTTATGTGGTATGGTCAGTATGGTTGGCATGCCTGGCACGCCTGGCACTCGTGGCCCGCTGCCTGACACAAACACACACACACCCAGTGCTGCAGTAGCGTGTCTATGCGTGTGTGTGTGTTACTGGTTCAATCCAGAGCGGTCAGGCGGAGAAGAAGAGGTCTCGACTCAGCAGTTCAGACACTTTCACCCGGAGACAAGGACCCACCTGTGCTTGTCTGTTTCATGAGGACTCTGGTTTCACACGCAGGCTCATCTGTGCTCACACACTCTCAGCCTGCCATAACCTGTTCACCCTGCACCTGTCCTCACCAGGACATCTCGCCCCAGTTCCCCCACCCACCCACGTCTCGTCTCACCTCACCACCACCTCCCCTCTGCAGGCCTGGACTCCATCACTGTCCTGTTGAAGCCAGCTGGAAATCCCCCAGCACAACCGGTTCTGGGCGCTCCCTCCCAGTCCACAGTGATAACCATCATCCAACAGCTCAGTCTGCACAAATCTGTCCTGCCAGACCAACTGTGTCCATATTAAAAGAGAAAAACAGGACTACCTAAGGTCAAAAGGGTTTAAAAGTACTGCTGGTGCAGAAGTTAATAATATAACTGGAACATTTAGAAATAAACAGTTCCTCAGTGTGAAATCGAAGCCTGTTCCTCTGATGTTTGACCTTTTAAAAAACAGAAAATCTAGCTTTTACTGCCGTGCCATCACGGCCCTCAGCTGCTCTTTATGCTGTGATTTTAGATTTTGTCCTGAGACAAACAAACGGAGGACTCCTCTTTCTTTTCCTCTTTTTCTCTTTTTCTCTCTCCGATATGTGAAGGAGCCACAATCGATGAGCGGACACTGATGCTGCTGGATCAACTTTCCACAAGAGGGAAGCTCGCGGTGTTTCACCGTCTTCTTAAACATCTTTCACTTGTGTGAGCCGGCGATGTGGCAGTAGTTTGTGTGGCTTGATCTGCCAATAAAGAATCATCGCCCACAGTTATGTAGATAAATACCTGCACATAGTTAGATTATGATAATCTCCGATCACCTGGGACATAAAACTTGATATATCCTTTGGATAACGTGGATAATCGTCAGACCTCTGCACACTTTGCAACTTTCCGTCCTTCTCAGATTCAGAATGAGTTTATATTTACAACAAACAAGTTGACAAGTTCATCAATTTTAATATTAAATATCTGTCTTTGTACTGTAGCCAATTATGGCTATAATATACGGCTATAATTCAATGTCATGTCAACAATATTTATTTTCAGTGACAGTGGACTCTGCAGAGCTTCATACAATAAGTATGAAATAAATAAAAAGTACTTTCATAATAATAATAATAATAATAATAATAATAACAAGTAATTGGCTGACTCAGCTGCGATCTTCTGGATTAACAACCTGTGACCTGTGAACCTGGATTGTCAACCTTCCTCCGTTCAGCACGCCATGGCACACTGACTCACAGTTTGACCTCTTTCCTCTCTCGTCTCCTCACTCCTTTATATTTTCCTCTCTCTCGTCTCCTCACTCCTTTATATTTTTCTCTCCGTCACTGCCGCTCTGTTCAGTGAAGGCCCGCCCTATCCTGCCTGTGATTGGCTGACATTCTTGCCCTCACCTTGACCAATCTCAGTCCTCCTCATGCCTAAACTCGACCCCAAACACTGTCAGAAAAGATGGTTGAAGCAGCAGAAAGAGATAATCCTGAACAAATACAGGAAAACGACCCAAAACTCAAGGGTTTATGGGTATAAGACAGATGTTGGCGTCTGATATCCAGCCGTTCCTCATGCTTGGAAAGCTGAGCGTAACAAAAATGAAGCGAAGGAAAACACGGAGCCAAGACGAGGTGAAATTCCTCCTTTAGGGGCCAAGGAGCACATTCCTCAACTCCCTTTAAAAGACTAAAAGGAAAAAGCAAAGAGGAGTCCATTGAGCTTAGCTTAAAGTTCCAAACACTGCACGTGGAATCTGTTTGACCTGCACGCAAGAAAGTGTAAATGTTTCTAGAGAGAGAGCTCCAGCTCGACACAGGGACACAAAGTCTGCCTCGCTGAAGGTTGCATCTCATCCAAAGTGACTTTGGACGGATTCTTAACTCCCAATCGATGAGACGCTGATTGTGTCATTGGATTTTCATTTATTGCAGCTCTGAGAACACTGTTGTCCTGAGACCAAATTCATACTTGAAGACATCAAACCTGAGGGTAATAACTGTAATTTATTATATTGTTATTATCAACATATCCCTGAAAAGTCGTCATTGTACTGACTGATGATTCAACAAATCCTGCAGCAGTCCCAGTTCCCCTTTATGAAATATTACAGTCACAGTCGTGATCACACTCCCGTAAACTCATAATTTCCCTCTCAACTCTTTTTCTAATCAGCGAGTGAAGATTAGAGGCCAGTTTTCTGCTGCCTCCCTCGCAGGAGAAAGAAAATTGTGTCTTTCAGATATTCTGCCTCTCCTGAGTTGTGTGGTAGCCGCTCTTATTACTCTGCGGGTCATAAGTTAATTGTTTATGTGACTCGCATGTCAGCGCCGAATATGTCATCTGCATCCCTGAGAGCAGGAATATAAAAAACCTTGACACGCAGTGTTGACTTAAGAGTGCGCAAGACTGCAAGAAGTAAGTGTGAAATAAAAAAAAAAACATAATTGGATCTTGATAACTAACTCTGTGTTTGGTGCTTGTTGCAGTAATGTCAGAGATTAAGCCACAGATCGCAGAATAATCACCAGCAACACGCGATCAGCTTCTGCTCGTCGTGTTTTGAATGTGTTAATGTGCAGAAGAAGAAGAAACTAACCAGAGTTCACACGAGAGTCTGAGAGTCTGCACTCGTATACGTCTGATGATCATTTCAGCATTTTCTAACGTGAAGAAGTTAAATGTGCTCCAGCGTTTCAGCTGAATTCAATCAGAGGCAAAGTTGTGTGCTGAATAAAATATTTGTCCGAGGAGAAAGAAGAAAGGTCGAATGTAACAACCTGCTCGTGGCTTTCTTTAAAGGAAGTTCAGAGTCTTCAGGCTTCTGGCTCTTTTTAACCTAACCCAAGTTATCTTGGGAGCCAAGAAGAGCCTTGTAGACTAGAGTCGTCCAGTGTGTCTAGTCTTGGTTCACACAACTGAAAATATCAGAACTTGTTTCACTGGAAGCAGTCAGCTCTACTTTAAGGAAATCTTTTGAACACTATGTTCTTAATTTGTTACTGTATCTATAACTTCTGCACTTTATTTGCCTATTTACTCGCACTTTAGTATTTTAATATTTTAATGTTTTTGTGTTTGTTTTTTTGCTGCTTGTTTGTTGTTGCTGTTCGTCTGTGTTGATTGTCATGACGTGTGCTGCTGCCTTTCTTGGTTAGGTCACCCTTGTGGAAGAGGTCTTGATCTCAATGGGTTTTTTATCTGGTTAAATAAAGGTTACAAATATAAATAAATAAAAGCTTTAATTTCAGTTAGCACCTTGACATTTGACCTCTGAGGACGCTCTTCATACTGCATCACCTGACCTCGTTTACTCCCGTCGTAATTACTCCGGCCTCTAGAGGTCGCCGCAGTAAACATAACCAATAAACTGCGTACACAGGTGACCTGTGTGGCCGTTTTCCTGCCGAGGACGGGCTGCTGGAATGTTTGCAAACCTGTCTCAGGTGATCGTGAAGTTGGATGCAGATGTCGAACTCTACACAGTCAGGTCCTCCTTCCACCGAAGCCCCTCAAAGCTGCGTCTTGTTAAACTTCAGGGATTCCCGTATGGCTCCGTTTTTTGCTAACTTCACCTCTCCCAGCCGCCCACCTGCGCATGCTGACGACAGCAGCTTTGAGACTGACCCGCCCGCGGCTCACGCTGATACTCAATTAGTCCTGGAACAGCGGCGCTCCCGTCGAACTAATGATTCAGAGCAACAAAAAAAAAAACCTCCTTCACTCTCCCCTCCCTCGCTCTTTCCTTCCTCCTCACTCCTCACTCCTCTCCTCAGACATTTCTTCTTCTTCTCCTCAAACTCATTTTTTCTTTAAATTGCATGTCTCAAAATGGCGGGCGTCTCAGGATCATTACTGTCGCGGCGAGATTGAGGAGATGACAGTTTTGAGGAATGTAGATTTCTCTGTGCAGGCGGTAACATGTTTAGTCTTTGTCACCCTAAATGAGTTTGGGGTCGTGCGGAGTGTGTGTGTGTGTGTGTGTGTGTGTGTGTGTGTGCGTGTGTGTGAGCAGAAAATAGAAGCCGGCAGCGCGACCACAGGATTGATCTCGAAGACTCACCTCATTGATTTCTCTCTTCGCCACCCATTTGTTTTCTTGTTCGATGAATCAACAGACATGCATCATATGAGTCACGTCGCTCTCACACGGGGAGGAGGAGGAGGAGGAGGAGGAGGTGCAGGAGGAGGTGAGAGCTGTTTGGTTAATGAATATGTGATCATTCCTTTTAGCTTGTGTTCAACACACTGCGGCACAGGAGGCCTCTGCGTGCTTCATTACTGTCTGCGAGGTTTTCATCTCACAGGAGTGAGAATGTGAATCACAGACAGCTCCGATGACCTCGCAGTACACGACCTGCTACAACCTGTGGTTGGTGGAGGCCAAACCAGAGCTAAAGGGAACACAGCTCATGGTGAGTGACTAATACTCTGTCTGTGAGTATGATGAGTCTTCTGTGCCAGGATCGATGAATGCAGCTTTAATTACCGCAGAGTTCAATCACTAGCTCTCAAAGTGTGTTTTCATTAAGCAGCCACCTCTGTGACTGTGAAAGGAAGCCAGTGCAGAAGAGCCAACAAACTGCAGTTCCTCTTGTCGTTCACTTGAGGCTGGCTCCAGAAGTGAGTCAGTCTCCATAAGTCCCCATGTTAAAATGTCCAACTTCACAGCAGAAATAAACATGTTTACAGCCTGGTACAAAAAACAGTTTTGGTCTCTGTAGCTAATTTCCCCGTTCATGACAACTGTACTGAGCTAACAACAGGCTAAAACAAGCTAACAACGAGCTAAAACTAGCTAACACTAAGCTATAACACGCTAACAATGAGCTAAACCAAGCTAACAACCAAGCAGCAACCTCTGTGACCGGGAAATGAAGCCAATACAGGAAGTGCCAACAAACTGCAGTTCCTCTTGTCGTCCACTTGAGGCTGGCTCCAGAAGTGAGTCAGTCTCCATAAGTCCCCATGTTCAAATGTCCAACTTCACAGCAGAAATAAACATGTTTACAGCCTGGTACAAAAAACAGTTTTGGTCTCTATAGCTAATTTCCCCGTTCATGACAACTGTACTGAGGGTGAATTTATATACAACTCACCTGTTCAGATTATATTAAGGCTTAAAGTTATGCAGGATTAAGAGCGTGGACGCTTTGATTGACAGGTGGGTGTTGTCACAGGTGTCTGGTTTGAGCAACCAGGCCTCACTCAGCCCGCTTTAGCTCCACTTCTTTACCCATTTTTGAATTATCCAGGAGCCAGCAGAGGCAGGACTGCCATGATAGCGATGACCTTTATAAATTATAGTCCTTCCTCTGACTCACTCACTTCACTTTTTCATATCTCATGTGTCCTTTTTTTTAATCTCCATTCACACATTCAGCTTCATCTTTACAATTTAAGCTTTTGCATTTTAAATCTCACTTTACATTTTCGTTTAATTATGACCTGATTATTCCTGTTTGTGTAGTAAATGAATCATCTTTTTCATTTTTATCTCTTTTAATTTTCTACTTGGACTTTTAATTTTAATTAAGACCAAAGATATCCTGCATAATGTCGCCTCTGTAGTTCACCACTGGCCACATAATATGCACATTAATACTGACCTCTAACCCACTTGACCACACTGGTGTGTAACTTTGAATGTAAACTAAAATATGTGCGAAGCTCCTCTAACCTTACCGAAGTCGTAACTTTTGGCCCCCTCGCCTCACCGTACAAAACTACAGTAGCCACAAAACACACAAAACGCCCGATCTGGAGCCAGAGTTTAGTTTGTCCATTCTGGGCTACTGTAGAAACATGGCAGACTACACAGAAGAGGACCAGCCGTAGTTTCACACTTCCCTCTTTCCTTTATTTTCCCTCCTTTGCAACTGAAACATCGGAACATTAAAAACACGATCCGGTGTCAGTTAATGTGCCAAAAATGTAAAAAATGTACGTTCCCACGACTGTCACCAAATTAGAAGTCTGTCATCGCTTGTAGCTGCTTCACAATAAAAGCCGTCCATCCACTGGCCCTTCAGTGAATAAGCTTTTATGAGAAGCAGCAATAACATAACAGAATAATTAAAGTCCAATTAGACAGTGTGTGAGAGCGGATGACAAAAGAACGAGGCTGAGCCGAACATGAAGGCCGAGGATTTAAGGGGAGGTGGACAGCGCGTGCTCCTCTCCTCTCCTGCTGTGAGAAATGCATAGGATAATTGCTCGGCATGCCATGGCATTATTTAAGATTATTATGATCATGAATAAAGATTGGACTAATGTGTGCTTTAACGAGGCCGGCTGACAGGGGTCACATATGTTCACTGAGATGCAAACCTACAGGACGCGCATTCAAAGTCTTGAAACTGCTGAATAATCTCCTGATTTGTTTGAAGTTTGAGCCCTCCGCCTGCAAAATATCATCCAGACTGCACGTTCCTGTGAATTTATCACCAACAAAAAGATTCTTTGATCGCCAAATCAAGGTGAGCCAGCCAGGAGACAGTAAACACTGAAGGGAGATGAGGCGTTATTCATTGGTTCCCATCAGTTTGGCTCATTAATTCAAATGATGTGACACAATGTTGTGGCAATCAGAAGGTTAGTTAATCCAGCTAATTAAGCCCGGACCTAATCGCGGTCTTTCAACCCTTCTCCACTTGAAACTCGACGAAGACACAAAAGCATCGAGCCGTTTCATGAGCTCAGCTGTGCCGTGTGATTTCTTCTCACAGGGGTGGAGGTCAGAAATGATGTAATATCCTAAAAAACACAGAGGCTGTGTGTGTGTGTGTGTGTGTGTGTGTGTGTGTGTGTATGTGTGTGTGGACTAGACAGATTAAGATATAGTATATAGCTGATTTTCTGCAGTGCATGTCGGTGAAGGGCCCACAACTCTTCCAGACAGTCACTTTAGTAAATTAAACACTTGTCCGGTTGGCCGGAGTTCATCAGGGGCAGCATTGTGTACCATCAGTTTGTACTGACCGCCCCCATATTCCCATCCAAACAGTGTTTAACCACAGCCATTAATTCCTCAAACACACTGCATGTCTCAGTTGAAAAATGCTCGTTGGAGGTGGTGGTGGTGGTGGTGGTTGTTGTTGCTCCTGAAGCAGATTCGTAGCTACATACTGACACCCTGTGTCCGCTGACAGGTGTTGCAGGAAGTCTCCATGAAGCCTGATAAGCTTTATCTACACATAAATCCTGTTTCCTGTGACATCAGTGTTAAGGACGTGATTTAATACGGCTTTTCACACAATAGCTGATCCTCAACACATCAACAACTTACACACATACATGTGTGTAATCCCACTGTGGTAAATATGTTCAGCTGTACTCGAGTATTTGTTCTGATTACATTACTTATGATCAAAAACTAGATCAACAAGGTCACCAACAGCAGACATAGCAGCCAGCTAATATTACTGACTAGTCCAACAGCAGTGAGCCCAGCTCGGCGTCTGTCTTTCAGCCTTTTATTTCTCTTCTTAGCTTCCTCTGTCAACGTCCTCTTTGCTCTCTGAGCCTGGTTGCAGCTCTGGTTCTGGCACGACACCGGCAATGCTCTCCGTCATCATTATCCCGCACCCCGGGCCTGTAAACCTCCTCTTCTTCTTCTTCTTTTTCTTCTTCTTCTTCTTCTTCTTCTTCTTCTTTTTCTTCTTCTTCTTCTTCCCGGTGGTCCAAAACGCCTGTGGTACAAACACTAACACTCCCCCAGTGCTCTGAGCTCACAGTCCACACAGCCCGGCTAACAAACTGAGCTAACATTAGCTAACATCAGCTAACAAACTGAGCTAACATTAGCTAACATCAGTTAACAAACTGAGTTAACATTAGCTAACAGCAGCTAAAAAACTGAACTGACAGCAACTAACAACCGCTAACAAACTGAACTAACATTAGCTAACAGCAGCTAACAAACTGAGCTAACATTAGCTAATGTCAGCTAACAAACTGAGCTAACATTAGCTAATATCAGCTAACAAACTGAGCTAACAGCAACTAACAACTGCTAACAAACTGAACTAACATTAGCTAACAGCAGCTAACAAACTGAGCTAACATTAGCTAACAGCAGCTAACAAACTGAACTAACATTAGCTAACATCAGCTAACAAACTGAGCTACCATTAGCTAACATAAGCTAACAATCTGAGCTAACAGCAACTAACAACCACTAACAAACTGAGCTAACATTAGCTAACATCAGCTAACAATCTGAACTAACATTAGCTAACATCAGCTAACAAACTGAGCTACCATTAGCTAACATAAGCTAACAATCTGAGCTAACAGCAACTAACAACCGCTAACAAACTGAGCTAACATCAGCTAACAAACTGAGCTAACATTAGCTAACAGCAGCTAACAAACTGAGCTAACATTAGCTAACAGCAGCTACAGTTGTCAGCAGTTTACTTCACTGTCCATCAGGAAACATTAACAATAGTTGGTGCTGTGTGACTTGACAAAATGAAAACTGACTTTTGGTTTCAGGACTTGAACAGTGAGTTCCAGTCCTGTCCTGTCTGTGTGAGCTTCAATGTTTTATGTCACTGCTGCTACGGCGCCTTCATACATTCGTGTACTGTTTAATTATACAAGTGTACATCTAAGATCTCTGCAGTTTTCCTTATATTCTTTATGTTTCAAGTGTGGAGGCATGACGATGACACTAGAAGAAGCAGAAGGTAACACAACTTTAACTTTTCCACTACAGACGCGATGCACTCGAGTTTTTCTTACGTTAATTTAAAATTGTGCATGAACACATATCGAGCTACTGCAGCTGCAGTATGATGCACGTCAGACATCTTCATCTTCTTTGTTTGCCTTTATAAAGTATGTTAAACACAACTGGAACAAGAAGTAATTGTGTTTTTTATTTTGCTCTGCTTCCTTTTTCTATTTGTTTTGGCCTTTCTGTCTCTTATTACGTTTGTTTAATGTGATTCTGTTTATCTTGCCTGAAGTTTTCAGGAGAGGAAAGGAGAGAATAATTGTATTTTTATGTGCAAACAAATTAAATAACCTTATTACCTTAACTTGACCACCTCAACCAGCTTTCACTGTGGACTGAGTGAAACACCGGCGGTAATCATACCTTCATATCAAAATGTTGACATATGTTGTTATGTATCTTGAAGTCAGAGACCAAGCATCACATCCAGAGCATGTCAATTCAGCTCGCGTGGCTGTGTAATGAGGATAACAGCCCCCGTAAAAAGAAGATTTCCTTCTCTAAGATCAGATAAATGAAATGCACACACAGTTAGCCATTAAACCCGCAGGTTCTCACAAATACTCAATAATGCCTGAGACGCTCCTGGAGATTATTCAGGACTCCAAATTGGATTAGCAGAGATGCTTCTGCCAGCAATTAGTCTGAGGGAATAGATGAGCTGAAAGAAGCACAAAGCTATTAATTAAAGCTGGAGGGAAGATGTGCCACTGAGTTCATACTGTAGCGATGAAGACGAGCCGCTGAGGGAGGAAGAGGTGTCAGGCAAAGTAGCCCATCGGAGAAAAAAAGCCTTGAGAGGAGCGAGGAAATCGATAACGCCCTCAGCTGTGCTTTTAGTACCCTTGATGGTTTGACTCGGCTCTTTCAGGAGAGTCTCGGGCAACTTTAGCATCACAAAAACTTTAAAAGCGTGCGGTTGACATGTTTTCTCGCACTTAGCGGCCTCATTAGAAATTTAATTTGAGAACTCTGTAAGCCGAGCGGGCGACATGAAAGGCGCGAGTCCACACAGGCCTCGAGGAAACTGTCTCATCAGTCCATCCACGAAATGCAACCCAGGAGTCGAGGGCACTTGAGTGTTGGACATGCACCTCTTTAAATGCAAATGCTCGGCTGCATAACTTTGTTGCATGAAGCTAAGTGATGTGATCAAATGAGTTTCTGGAAGTGCTCACATGAAAGATGAGAATTAATCCTGCTGAAGAGACGTGCACCCGTCTGCCAGGATTACTTCTCACTTTTGTGTTTTTTGTGTTTGTTGTCATGAAAAGACCAAATAAAAATGTTTGTTACAAAGCTCGTTAAGAACTCTGTCAGAGGAATAAAAAGGAGCTTTGGAGAGGAAAGAAGTATTTTTCCATTTATCCATTTCCAGCACATTAAAGCTGCGTCCGACCGTCTGCAGAGCAAACAAGACTTCTCTCAGTCTGAACTGTAATAACTGGGATTAAATGTGTTTCTTTGATCTTAAGTAGAGGAAGTCACAGCGACATTTCCTCTGCAGTGATGCTACCGGTGAAAATACCTTCACATACTCGTACAAACTGATCCCGTGTCGTGACCCTGAAATGATTCATTATATTCATAAACAGAAACACACTCAGAGCTCGGTGCTAAGCGGAATAAGTTGCGTCTTTTCAAGGATTATTATGAGAAACACAACATAGAAGAGGACGGCGGTTTGATGTTGGTGGGAAGACAAAGATGTGCCTTTTGTTCTCAGCTGGAAAGTGAGATGAAAATATATTTTAAGACACCAGTTTGACCTCTGGAGGAAACGCTGGGCATCGAACCACAACCCTCTTTTGTTCAAGTGCTGAATTTATGATCTGGTTCATTCGTTCTTTTACCACATATTTTCTGATTTAAAGGTCCAGTGTGTCCGATACAGCGAGATCTATTTACAGAATCCAGCAGGAAATTAAATATAATATTCATAAATATGTTTTCATTAGTGTTTAATCACCTGAAACTAAGAATTGTTGCCTGGACTGTGAGCTCAGAGTCAGTGTTAGTACCACAGTTTGAGTGTTTTGGACCACCGGGAAGAAGAAGTGTGTGGGGGAATGCTGTCGGAGAGCAGAGCCAGTGTCGTGCCAGAACAGGAGCTGGGCAAGCAGGCAATGTAACCGGCAGCCTCTACGGACATAATGGCAGAGGAGACGAGAGCGAAGAGGACACTGACGGAGGAAGCTAAGAAGAGAAAAGGAGAGAGTGAGCGCGCAAGAAGCCGCCGGACAAGAGTAAATCTGGGACTGACTTTTAGTGGTTGGTCCTGATGGACAGCAGCTTCCTGCCAGAGGGGAGCAGCTCTGCGTCCTGAGGCGTGCAGGAAATATCTATAACTTTTATTAATGTTTGAGAAGTTTATTTTGTTCCGTCATATTGGCCCAAAAGTATCAAAACACTTCACAGTACACAGCCGCAGTGGTGGAGCTTCAGTTGGATAAAAAAACATTTCTTCTTATGTTTTTGTATATCTCACATCAGCTGGAGATCCATTCTCAGTATATCAGCCGGCACAGTTTGTGGCCTCTCTCTGCTTGTCATCTTCCCCCCCCTCGGGTTCCAGCCCGCTCCCTGCGGTTCCCGGGCCACATTTTTTTGCTGCGTAGCACTTCAGATCGTCTGCTGCCAGCCACCGCCGGAGTTGTCCAGTCAGTCAAATCCTCTGCTTCCCAGCTGGTCCCTCATTAGCCAGCCAGCCATCCCCGGTCAGGATTCCTCTTTTCTGTCTCCTGTTTTCATGTTTCTCTGCAGCAGTTTCTCTTATACACTGCTCAGCTGATCTGCCCTCTGACTCTCAGTCAGCTAACCTTACTTGTGTTTACCACAATCCGAGCGTCCTCCTCCAGTCCCTCTAATCTATTAGTTAGTTTCCCTTCGAGGGCCTTGTCCCTGTTGATGCCTCTCCATCCGAGCCTGAATCTGTCTACGTCAGGCCCAGCGCCTTGTCTGAAATTATGTTCCTCCGTCTGAACTTCTATCCTGTTTCAGCTGCAGATCCTGCTTTTATTCCTCTCCTCCATCCTGCATCTGTTCATCCCTTCATTCCAGTTTGTTTCTCCGCCCGATTCAGCCTCTAATAACTCTCTGTTTGCCTCGGTTCTCTGCCCCTGTCACTGTCTCTATATTTTCAGCCTGTTCCCTGCAGTCACCACCCTGACTACCCTCAGGGGGGGATGTCGGATTGTGTACCTGGAAGGGAGGCGGGAGGGCAGCCTTCAGCGACAGAATGTCATCCACAGACTCTCGGCGTGTCTGTCTGAAAATCCTCCACACCCCGTCCTGCTTCCCCTTGCCCTCCAGTTGCCCTCACCAGCCGACCCAGGCGCTCCCCCCGTCACAGTCAGCCACAGTGTTTATATATAGAAACCAGTTTTCAGCCGGTCTCGGCCAGATTGATTGTTTCCAAGGGTGCTGTGAGCCTTCCAGCCATTCCTGTCACCTGAACCTGTTGTGCCTGTTACCTACTTGCTGTTTGTCTGATCACCAGCCTTCTCGCCTCAATCCCCCTTTGGAACTGTTTGCCTGATTTGACTGCCTGCGCACGACCTGATTAAAGTCAAGTCTGCGTTTGTGAAATCCACAGTGATGTTCTGTGTCTGTGCCCAGTAAATGACTGTAAACCATTCCACAACAGTATACTCAGTGTGTATTCAGTCAAAAACTACAGTAATTATAGAGTTACAGTAACCAATGATGTACTGTAGAGTTACTTGTCAACAGCTGCCAGTTAGTTACTGTGAATTTCACAGTACCCAGTTTGCAGTGTAGATCATGTGACCTGATTTAATCCTCATCGTTAACCAGATTATCCACGCAACACCTAATTATACTTTTACCTGGATTTAGATGAAGTGATGACCTTTTTCATGCGTGAAAATTGTTTATTCGTAACACCGAGCATGACAAACGCAGATAACTATCAACCACAGAGAAATCTGGCAAACATGAAAACAACAACAAAACTGCTGTGAAGCAAATCCAGATTTCATTTTGTTTCTGTTCTCCAGGCTGTCGGATCTCATCATCAGGTGACCGTGTTTTGGGTCAACGTCAGGCATCCCAGCCAGGGTCGATCAGCGCTTGTGTACTTAATGGATTCCTCCTCTTGATTCGCAGCCATCTTGACACAGGCCAGGCAGGATTTTTACAAAACAAAAGGATAACCGAGCTGCAGAGAGGTATCGAGTGGTGATGAGCAGGTTTCAGCCGACAGCTGCCAAGTCGCTGGCATCGCATCATGCAGCATGCGTTGGCTGCGAGTTCTGGCAACATGCTCGTATTTTTTTTTTTTCCTCCAAGGCTGTTAAGATGACAATGTGTGTGATGGGTGCATGTATTAAGGTCACTGCAATGTTATCGCTTTGTTGATGCCAATATTGGCCCGGCAGTTAGACACAGATGTTGATAGTGATAGTGGTGTGTGCTGCCAATATGATGTAATTATACTCAACCAGTGTGAGAAGCCTGCTAATCGATTATTAATTGATAACTGAAGCAACATCCTGTTGATCTACACTGACCTGTGATCAGGTGAATGGTGTCTCTGTCATTCGTACGTCTGTTCTCACACTATGTAACTTTGGGCTCCGGGTCGGGAGAAGTACGTAACGCTTTACGGCACTAAGTCACACACCACCAACTATTTCACTGACTTTGGTGAAACTGGATCATATTTTATGGAGAAAATGTTTTCTGGTTTTCCCTCTGATGTCCTCCGGCTGCTCCGCCTCAACTCTCTGTGATTTACAGAGTTTCCTGATGGACAGTGAAGTAAACTGCTGACAGCTGTAGCTGCTGCTAGTTAATGTTAGCTCAGTTTGTTAGCTGGGCTGTGAGCTCAGAGCACCGGGGGAGTGTTAGTGTTTGTACCACAGGTGTTTTAGACCACCAGGAAGAGGTGCTGTTGGAGAGTGGAGCCAGTGTTGTGCCAGAACAGGAGCTGGGCAATGTAACCAGGTTTAGCAGCCTCTATGGACATAATGGCAGAGGAGAAGAGAGCAAAGAGGACGTTGACGGAGGAAGCTAAGAAGAGAAAAGGAGAGAGTGAGCGAGCAAGAAGCCGCCGGACAAGAGTAAATCTGGGACTGACTTTTAGTGGTTGGTGAGAGCTTGGTGAAATAAAAGGCTGAAAGACAGACGCCGAGCTGGGCTGACTGCTGTTGGACTAGTCAGTAATATTAGCTGGCTGCTATGTCTGCTGTTGTTGACCTTGTTGATGTTTGGCTGTTACGAGTACAGCTGAACATATTTACCACAGTGGGATTACACTCTGAAACTGGAGGTGTTGAATTGTAAAAATACAAAGTTCTGTGCAATGTTGCCTTCAAGTAAAAGTCAGTAGTAGCTATAATTAATAAATTCAGATGTCTCTGGATGTCTCTATACAGCTTTTACTATTACTACAAAATATTGAGCTTACTATGACAAAGAAAGGCAGCAAATCCACACAGTCTGTAACCAAAAGATGTTTGCAGGAAAAATTACTGAAACAGCTAACCAAGATATTAGATATTATTAAGTAGTAGTAAATACCATAATTTGTTTAAGTATCTAAATATCAGCTATCAGCAGCTCTCACATTTTCTCACATTCAGTTCCTCCTCTTCAAAATTCATTGCCACTTTAATTAATCATGTACTGTTGGTTTCGGTTGATGATCAGTATTCACTCTCCTCTCATCCACTTCCTCTGGTTTCTCTATGTAGTCACATTTATCAGTCAGACAAAGAAAATTGGTTCCTAGCCCAAGGAGGTATCAGGACTTACAAGGTCAGGTAGCAGCTCCTTTGCAAGACTTTTCTTCATGGAGAACTGACAGGAGAGAGCAGGGAGGATGTTCGCCCTGCAGGCGCTGCGAGATGAGCTGGACCTGCCTCGAAAATCCAGCAAAGTGAAAAAGCTGCCTGACTGTGAGAGATTTCACTCATCAGAATGATTTAACTGTACGTTTACTGAAGTCTAGAACCACTGACTGCTGCTGAGCCCGGTTACATTGTCCACTCGCCTAGCTCCTGTTCTGGCACGACACCGGCCCATGCTCTGTGCTTGAAAACCTCTTCTTCTTCTTCTTCTTCTTCTTCTTCTTCTTCTTCTTCTTCTTCTTCTTCTTCCTGGTGGTCTAAAACGCCTGTGGTACAAACACTAACACTCCCCCCGGTGCTCTGAGCTCACAGCCCGGCTTACAAATTGAGCTAACATTAACTAGCAGCAGCTACAGTTGTCAGCAGTTTACTTCACTGTCCATCAGGAAACTCTGTAAATCACAGAGAGTTGAGGCGGAGCAGCCGGAGGACATCAGAGGGAAAACCAGAAAACATTTTCTCCATAAAATATGATCCAGTTTCACCAAAATCAGTGAAATAGTTGGTGGTGTGTGACTTAGTGCCGTAAACTCGTGGGTGGAGTCTGACATGGAAGAAAAGTAGTTTTCTAATGGAAGCACAACAGGAAACCAAAGGCGACACACACACACACACACACACACACATACAGCCAAATTAAAACACACTAATTATGTTGTTAATGAAACAGGAGTCATTAAAGCTTCACAGTGTTTATAATTCCTTCTAAGAATCCGTTTTTAATGTATCAGCTGACTCACAGTTTCTTCGGGATTCGAGCTCGCTCTGTCTGACATCAGTGAGATTTGTGTAGATTAAAGGTTAATCCACGTTTCTTCTCTGCACCACCACCGTCTCCCTCAAGGCTTGTGTAAATCCCATCTCTGCCATCTCTGCTCTTTTATTTGATACCAAAGAAAAAAAACTGCCTGCGTCTGATGCTGAATGCATCAAATCTGCAACTGAAATCCACACAATCTTGTAATCAGTAACCCCTCGTCTTGAGATCAGCTGTGAAGTTTGGGCATTTTCTTGTCAACATGACAACAGAAAACATTCTCAGGTTTTGAAGCCTCATAGGCTGCACTCGGCTTCACACTGACACTGAAAGTGGATTTTAAAATGATCGAAATTTAACAGTCCTGAATTCTTTCACCTAAATGATGAACAGTCACAAGAAGCAGAATGAGTTCTTGCACTTAAAGTAACCTTGACGGCTCGCTTGCATCAAACTGTTGCTTAGTTTGCTCATTTGTCGGATGTTTGTAGTGCAGCAGAGAGACACTGACGCTCTGCTCCAGCAACCTGCTACAAATGTGCAAAAGTATGCTCCTCCTCTTCTTCTTCTTCTTCTTCTTCTTCTTCTTCTTCTTCTTCTTCTTCTTCTTCTCTGATCTTTGTCTTCTGAAGCGTGAACTGAAGGCTGGGAGACTGACACAGCAGCAGCAACAACCAATCGGCTACCTCCGCTGTCCTTAGCCGGCCAATCAGCGACTTCCCCCACGACACAGGCTTTCATAACCATGTTGTGTAAAGTGTTACATGTGTGTGTTTTCATACAGAGTGTGTGGAATCAGTCTATGTTCAGTGAAGTCATTTATCACTGAGAAAACTGCAACAATCAGATGTTGAACTATTAGAATGAGAATGAACAATTATGACCCGAAACAGGGTTTCTTAAACAGCTCAGACCTCATTTATACGTCTGAGATTCTCATTAATGAAGCTATTAAATGGATTATAGATGGAGGAGGAGGGTATATTTGTAATTTAAGTGCATGCTGCATCTAGAATTTAACTTATTTTTACAAATAACAAGAAAGCGATGTGGGAAATCTGACGCAAAAAAGGATCCAGAGACGCTGCAACCACATCAGAGCAGATAAGATATTTCAAATGAAGATTAAAGTTAATATATTCATGAAATAAAGACATTTATAGCAAGCAGGCAGTTAGTTTAGCTGCCCAACCATCTAAGCTGAACTAGAAACTACCAGCGTGCCTCAGCCTCCAGGAAGTCACTGCCAAGAAATAGTCTTGGCTAGCTGATTCCCTTTGTTTCTAGTCTTTGTGCTAAGCTAAGCTAACCGTCCTTTAGCTTAAAGGAGCAGTGTGGAGGATGTAGAGCCATCTAGCGATGAAGCTGCAGATTGCAACCAACTGAACACCCCTCGCGTCAGTATGAAGTGTGAAGGAGAAACGTGTAAGGCTCTGTCTCTCGTCAGTGTTTAGTTTGTCCTTACTGGGCTACTGTAGAAACATGACTGACTCCATGAAAGAGGACCCACGGCGTTTGGAGATGTAAAAGTCGCCTAAACAATGATTCTGACTGAATGATTTTTAGGTGATGAATATTATATTACATTTCAGCCATGTTCTGGATAAGCTCCTTATTTACTGCACAGACATGACAACCTCATCAAACTCTTGGCAAGAAAGTGAACAATTCCCAAAATGTCAAAGTCCTTAAAGAGTTTAACTCCTGACTGAAGGTTTCAAGGTGTTCTGAAGAGCTCTGTGCATCGATAAATACATTATTGATTTCAATATGCGTCCGTCCGACCTGTGCTAGAGAAGAAAAACATCTCCCAAACTCGCACACAGTCCGTGGATTCCCTCTCAGCAACTTACAGTCCTCGCTAACCTCCACCAGGTGGAGACGCTGCACAACATTTGGACGCTGACAGTTGGCTGAGGACATTATGTAAGCTCAAAGCTTTAAAGTGCTCTGCACAGTCACTCTCTGACCCCTCCGTTGGACTGTCACGTCCTATCGGAGCTCCGAGGGGTGTTTGCATCTGTCAGGATGAGACAGCAAAGACTCAACAGCTTGTCACCAAATAAAAAAAATATAATAAATAAATAATAAATAGACTGCTTGAGATTCCCATCACACCTTAACCTTAAAACAGTCGCTGCCCACATCCGGCCACAAGTCCATCTGCTGCAAAGTCCAGTGCATTTCTTTCCTGGATGTGTTTAAAGCTTCATGACAAGTGTCTTAATAATGAAATGAAATGACTGCAAAGGTCACCGCTGACCTCCACTCATGTGAGAATGTCACTTTTTTAAAACAAGCTCTTTTTAAATCTTTTATTTGTGATTTGTAGATTTAATATAAGGGCCACACCTTTCTCCCCTCTATCATCCTGCTTGTAACATACATACATATATATATATATAAAGAGAGAGAGAGAGAGAGAGAGAGAGAGAGCCTACCTGGAGGATTGCTATGGCAACAGGTTGCCAGTAGCGACGGGGGTACCACTACATCCCTGCGTGTGAGTCTGCGGGGATGAGCGGCGCGTCAGGACGAAGGAGAGAAGAGAGAAACAACAAGCGAGCAGCAGAGGGTGAGGTCTGCCCGGCTCAGTCAGCACACACAGAAGAAGAATAAAAAACACTGCGAGCTTTTTTATTGTGAATCTGTCGTGAGGTGAGGAGCCCTGCAGGTCTGCGAGGACGAGTCTGCTTCGCTGTGGAAGAAGGAAAACCAGAAAATCTACCGGAATGGAGAGCCGCCACCGCCGCTGACGGAGATCCCCGAGCTCTCTCTCCCCCTCCTCATAACAACAGGTTAGTGTTTACACCTGCAGGTGATGCACTCACGACCACCTTCACCTCCACCACCTTCTTTTGTTTGTCTTGATTTGATGCCGTCAAGGTGTGAAAGGTGCACGGAGATTCTGATGCATCCACGTGTGCACAGAGCGGGAGTCCAGCTGTGTTTGGCTCATGAACCGGCTCAGTGCCATGCAAAGCCTGATAACGTAATATATAATATGCAGCTTTTTTAATATTTATATATACGTGCATGTAAATGGCGGCTCTTCATTTCGCACTGACTTGTTGTTGAGGGTTCCTGCGTTGAGGCTGCGGGTGTGTCTACCTTTGATCACAGCTGGAATACACGCATCTGGAAGGACGAGGCAGAAACAGATGAAACTATATGAGGATTCATGTTCTAATATATATATAAGATATACATGCATATTTTTGCATGTGTTAAACTAGAGTGGCGTCATATTTGTGATTTTTTGTTGTTGTTATGTTCACACCTTTTTCTCTCTTTTGCTTGAATTTCTTCACATGAAAACATGAAAAAATGAAAGAAAATAGATTTATTATTTAAGAATCTTCAATTACAAAAGAAATATTAGGCTGTAATGATTTTTATACCACTATATCATCATTATTTATAGATTTTGTTATTGCATTTTGGGAATTCTTGATCAGTTTCACTTGTTTTCATGTTGAAATGTGAATATTTGTCTCACACACACACATTGTGGCATTATTTTAGGCTACAATGAGACTAAAAATTCAAGATACAAATAAATGTCAAATATTTGACAGTTGAAAGTGTCGTTTTATTCTGTATTTGTAAGATGTAACAGCTCCTCTGACGTTTAACCACACAGGACGTTTTATAATGTGAAATTATCGACAACACGCTGTTAGAATAAAGTCCAATCACTCCACTAAATCATTTAATTTCACCTCGTCTGATGCACTTTGAATTCTCCATTAATCATAGTCATCACACACACAAACACACACACACACACACACACACACACACTGAGCCCTGCAGGTTAGATCAACTTTTCAATATAATTGGCTTCATTTCTAAATTTGGCTCCGTGTCCTTGTCACACTCACTTCCATGTCAGTTTTACTCTCGGTGCCTGACATTGTTTCATCTCCTCGCCACGGCAGCCGTCAACTGATTGGACCAAAATAACTCGTGCACTTAAAAACACGTCGGCCTGGACGTGGTTTATCTGTATTTTTGTCATCTGCAGTTTATTTCAGGACTAAATAAGATTTTCTCCAGATGAATGACCTTCTTCAAAACGCTGCACTGTGTCTCTTTTTTTTTAAAGCTGACAAGAGGAAGATTAATTGTTTGAGCACTCACTCATATAACTGCTGATGAATTAAATGTTCTTTTCAAGTGCATTACATAACAAACAAGCAGAGTGGTTCATGGCACAAAGTGCTAATACTCAGTAACCTCACCGTGTCCTTGGAGGGACAAGAAGGCGAGATCATGATTTGACAGTAAATGCTTGTGGAAAACCGGCGGACAAAGCCAAAAAAACCCCCAAAACAACCCGTTCCTGATCATTTTTCACAGCGAGGGCAATGAATCACTGCTGTGAAATATCATTTTTGAGTTTTAAGTGTGATGGATTACAGACTGCTGATCAGCGAGGCAGGGCTGAAGGCTGCTCCCTCTCTCTGTCTCTCTCCTGAGAGTTACACAGGTTTTTATTATTTTTTTATTTCTTAAGGCAGAAAAAGACGGCAGTCCTGCCCATCTTGTCACTTTAAGCGGTCTCATAACATCCACCACCACCTCCCTCCTCCCAAGTGATTTTCAGCCTCTGTGACGGCTCTTCACGCTTACAGACACGTAACCGAAGGACACAACCCAGAAAAAAGATTGGAGTTTTAGGGGTTATGCAAACATTTGATGATTTGGTAATTGATCAGGAAGTGATAAGTGGAGCCAATTAAGCAAAGTTTTCTTTAGCTTACAAGAAAAGCCAAGGTCACACTCCAACAACATTTCTTCATTTTGGCTGCACTTAAACCGGTTACTGTGAAATTCACTGGCAGCTGTTGACAAGTAACTCTACGGTATATTATTTGCTTACTGTAATTTTCTACAGTAATTCTATAGTTACTGTAGTTTTTGACTGAATACACAGTGTACTACTGTGAAATGGTTTACAGTAATTTACTGGGCACAAACAGTATTTTCTGTATTTCCTACAAAACTCCTGAGATCTGGTGACGCTGCAGTGGAGTCCATCAGGACGAAACTATCCTTCAGTTTGGAGATAGAAACATCTTACTCTGTTGTAATGAGATCCTTCCTTCTTTCTCTGTACTTACTGTAATTATGTGCATTCCCATTTTGTCAATATAATGGACAATTGCAAAGAACATTTGGGTGAACTTCATATCTAGATAATTTGGTTTAGATGAGCGGTTCCCAAAAGTTCAATCTGAGGGGTTGTGAGAAGTTGAACAGGGTGGAAGAAAAATGTTCTGGATATTTTTCAGGTTTTTCTCTGATCTAATGAAACTCCTCTGGCTGAACCGACCTCTGTCATATTAGCTGTAGACGTGCAGTAGTAGATGTTACTTGGTTTTAAGTGATCGCAAGGCAAAAACTTTGACTCAGATCGTTGCAGCTGACTTGCTCTGTTTGTTTGAACTCAGCAGCAAAGTTGAGGAACAAAATTTAGCGATATTTTGTGAAATAATACATGAGTAACAACCAAAAACAGTCTGAGATGTCTGAGAAATCTCACACACCCTCCAACCTTGTTTATAGAACAGACAATCCAACGGTCTTCACACTCATCGTGCCAGAACAAATGATCCACACGGAAAGCTGCACAAGCTGCTCCTCCTGTTCACACGCTCATTTTTAGCTCGATCTGGTTGAAAATAAAAATCACGTTTCGGTTTGTTTTTATGAGAAAATGATGCCCAATTCCTAATGAGTCCACTCCAGGCAACTAAGACAGACCTTACCTAACCACCTGTAGGCTCTCGGCTGTCACTGCCCAGTCTCTGATGTGCTGAGCTTGCTGTAGAGTGATGAGGAACTGAGTTGTTGAGTTTAAATTAGGGTTAGTTCAAGGCTCTTCCAGGGGCCAAAAACGAGCCTCTGGGCCCCTGTTAACCCCCGACCTTCTGGGTATTCTGAGAGACAACACCATTAAAAGGCTCAATAATTTCCTAACCCAGTTGGTCACTGTAGTTTTTAGGAAATGTACCTCAAACATGAGTAAACAGTGGATTTTGTTTGGAACTATTTTTAGCTGTGGATGTGGATTTGGTGAGCTCTAGTGAGTATTTCTGGCAGCAGGATGATTGACTCAAAATAAACTACAGTGTGTGTGTTTTCCTGGTAATGAAGGAATGTGTCACTCAAGTGCAACAGTGTGGCTCATTTATGTGTTTTTAATAGTCTTTAGACGACAATGGAGCTCTGTGGCACAGAGGCAGGAAATGTATCAGGATACTTGTGGGAAGCAGAAATGCATTGTTGGTTTTTGTTTTTTTTAATGCGATTGGTTGGCGATAAGACAAATATCTGAGCACAAACTAGATTTGTCACATCAGTTGATTTGTTAGTTGCATTAGCACTAATCACAGATTTTCGGGGGCCTACTTTACCTTCATTAAAGTCCCTGTAAAGGCAATTCTGAGATTTCTTTCAAAACACATTAAATATGTTGGACAATAGTTGCTGAAAACACGTGAAAAGACTTTGAACGATATATTACTGAAATGTGGAGTTAGAGGTTCAAACAGTTTTTCACCAGTTTTCAGTCCAGGATTTTTGTGGGCAGTCCTTAAAGGGTGGCTCGATGACACGCTGAGGCCACCCTGAGCTAGAGAGATGAGCTGAGAATTTATTTTTACCTGATTTTGACACCTAGTTTCATAAACTTGTCGATATTTTTAATCGTTCAAATTTGGCTGGGTGGTTAATAACACTTTCTTCTTTGGTCTGACAAACTCAGAACACAGAACAGAACAGCTAATTCCTCATTGATGTGACCTTTGCTCATGTTTAAAACCAAACGGAACAGACTGGATATCATTTGCAGATGCAGATCGGTTGCATGTGGACACATTTCAATGGAGATATGTGGTGGAAATGTCAGAGTAGCTGGCTGTGGTTTAATGAAGCCAATGGCCTCTAGTAAGTGTTGTATAACTAAAACTCCAAAGTGCCAATTCGAAGCCCCCGAGCTGCAGGAAATTCAAGGCCAAAGGAGTCCCCTGAGCCTTCTTTACTCACAGAACAGCTTCTCGCCTGAAGTTCCAAAAATAAATGAATCTGAGAGGTACTTTGTTCTGGTCTGAGACATTTTGCTTTGTTCCTCTCGTCTGTGAGATTTGAGACTTTTTCCACGATTACATTAAATTCATATTGTCTTGTTTCATCTGTCAAACCAAAGAAGACACGATCTCCAGTATAATCCGTCTGTTTGGATTCTCTCGCAGGTCTTATCCGCCGGCTGAGCCCATCTTCCCCTCCAAAATCTTTCAGCAACCGACAAAGAGCTGGAGCCGAGACGATCAAGCATGGATGTGCCCAGGATGGCCGAGGGCCTCTTCAGCAGCACGCTGTCCTCGTCCGGTGGCGGCCATCACGTGCCTTCCTACCTGACGCTGGAACAGAAGGCGGCGTTCGTCTTCGTGCTGCTGCTCTTCATCTTCCTGGCCCTGCTCATCGTGCGTTGTTTCCGCATCCTGCTGGACCCGTACCGCAGCATGCCCTCGTCCAACTGGACAGACCACACCGAGAAGGACACGTTCGATTACCGCATCGTCTGAGGAACCCCCGCCGAGGGAGCACAGATTGGAAAACAGAAAATAAAAAAAAAATAAAAGACTCATTTGATGCTTAAAGAGCACTTTGGCCCTAAGAACAAATGACTGCTGATTCACCGGGAAAACAACAGCTTTCAGAAAATCTTTTGAAAGTTCAGACTGAAAAGAATTTCGACGTCTCACCGTCGAAATGAGCGCCAACCAGAGTCCAACAGCTTCTCCCTGCCAAATCAGAAAATTCTCAACTATTACAAGACAACCAAGAACTATGCTATGAAGATTAATTAATCCAACCACCATGACCGAGTCCAAGTGATGCACCAGAGCCACTTACGGTGACCCCATAACCGCCTCCCCTTTCCCCCGCCATCAGTTCTCTTGTGGACTACCTCGTTCCTCCTCCATCTCATGTGTGGAAGACTTTTCTCACATCTCACACAGGGTCGAATATCTTTTTTGAGGTCCAAGCCAGTGGGATACTAACAGTTTACATCTTTATCATGTTTACGTCTTTAGATTTTTATTGATAATGTAGACAATCAGTGTTTAAAACCGTTCGTGAAAAAGAATAAATAGTCGATTGGTTGTTGAGGTCTTTTTTTTTGTTTGTTTGTTTTCGACGTCTTAATTTGTGGACAGAAACGAGAGGTCCAAAAGCCTTCTGTGCGACTGATTCAGGCGAAGAGGAGTTTAATGCCTTATGTCTTTGTAAGATGTTCTGCGGTGGACGGTTGGTTTTCAAGGTCACAAAGCAGGTCAAGTAATTACAAAGAAGGGAACCGTCGAGGAAAAAAAAGTTCTCCCTTTAATGTTCCAGAAAGGTTTGGACGGATAGATGCCAGCAGTGAGTAACTGTAACCGTTCAGTGTGTGTGTGCGATAAAAAGAGGCCGGCGTCCACGTCTTTAGATGTCAACAACCAAAAGAGGTATTGAAGATTAAAAAAAACAAACATTTACTGTGCTGTACCTTGTGCCTAATTTGAAATAAAAAATAAAAAAAGAAGTTTAGATTGATGTTTTAGGAAAAAGAAAGAAAATGGGGTTCTGTCTTTAAATGTAGTTTTTTCTTTTTGGTGTAGTGCCCATTTAAAGAAAAACTTAAAACAGCATTTTACTGCCTGCAGTTGGTATATTGACAGTTGGTATGCCAGATCTGCAGAGTGTTGATGATGAAGATGATGATGAAGCATTTTCACATCAAACCCTTTATGAACTGACGTCGTGGCTCTTTCGTTGGGCAATTTTTTCAACTGTGCGCCTTATAGTGTAGATTGTTTACAGTATCGTAGGTAGCGGAGACACTGATACGACTGTGTCTTTGCACTTCACGGAGATGTCATACAACCCGCTGAAAAAAAAAGATTAAAAAAAATAAACAAACCCTGCTCTTTGTTCCTGCCGGGACAGGAAGTGAACTTTGACCCCCCCCCCTTTCGACGACATGTGATGTTCTTGTGATCTGCTGTGGCCTTTTCCTACCTATCGCAGATGTTGCGATGTCGTGATGAGTTTTTTTGGTTTTCCCGCATGTATTTCTTGCAGAGTATCCTCTCCGTGCATGATAAATGGTGAAGTGCTTTAATCCTGATGTTGTAGCTGTGGGTCAGTCGCTCAAGCAGCTATTTCCTGTCTGTACTGGAGCCTCTTTTTTTGTTTTGTTTTGTTTGTTTCAATCTGTTTTTTCGCCCGGAGCCGCCGTTTTTTTGTAAAAAAAAATTAATAAAAATGATCAGAGAACACGACTGCCATTTAATGTGTTTTATTTCTTCAGTTTCTGTGACAGTGGCAGGTGTTAGGAACAAGTTCCGAGCCACCCTGCCCTTTTTCCATGAGCCCGAGGCCCAATACATTCTTTTTTCCCCGTTTTATCAGCGGCTGGCAGCGTTAGCCGGCAGGTGTCTCGATTGGTTTTCTGTGAACCCAGACACTTTGTCTGGCTGCACACACACACACACACACACACACACACACACACACACACACACACACACGTCTCCAGGCTCCAGGCCCGGGCTGCTCTTTGAGCCGAGACCTTCCCGTGAACGCCATGCAGAATAACAATCTTCTCTCTGACACCAACACTGAATATGTTGATATGCAATCATCTGCTGCTGCACACCTCCCTGAAAAAATCATTCCCCACGCTGAAGCAAGACGCGAATAGATCGACCTGTGAATTTAGTTAGAGAGTGTATCTGTTGTTGTTGTGTGTGTGTTACTTAATAATTCTGCTGATATCACACATCTTTTTGTATTATTTGTTGTTTTTTTGGGGGGCCGGGAGCTGAAGCTCAGGATCAGAATTTCAAATGCGAAGCTGATCCCACAGAGGAGAAATATGCAGTCTGCGCTTTTTTGGATTATTATGTAAGAGACAACCTACGCCTTCGAATGCCAAGGCCTTTTTTCACTGTTTGCTCATTTTTTTTAAAAGTCAAAACAGGCGCCGCGGATGCCATCCTCGCCTGATAACAGCTGTAATATGAAAGCAGGACTAAACATGCATCATTTGTTCATACAGAAACCTGCTGCTGGTGGGGGAGGTGGAGGAGGTGGAGGAAGCCGAGCAGTTGAAAACAATCTTTTGGGATGCAGAAGAACGACACCTTCGCTCAGGAAAAAAAGCTTCACTCATCCAAAAAATACTTTTGTTTCTCTAAGTATCACTCGGGGTGTTTGAAATTCTGATCATTCTGAGCGATAACCAAAATAGAAAAGCTTTCTAAAATCTCATTAGTTCATGCCAAACAAAGATTATAATCCAATCTAAAACACGCCCTAACACAGCAAGCGGGGGAACATTAACCATTATGGATCAATATCACAGTCATGCTTTATGCAACATGACTCATATGAAAAGAAAGCCACTGATAATTGAATTATTTTCACCCTCTGCTGTGCACGCTCAAACGTCTCATGCTGAATTTATTCCCTTTTTTACAAATGCCCCATTTCACTATTCATCCTCCATTTTTAATTTAATGGGTCTCTGAACAAGTTGGACAGGCCTGTTCCTGTGTGCAAGAGGAGGAGGAGAAGAAGAAGAGAGGGACTACTGATACTGATATATAATTGATTTCACAGTGGTGACATTTACAATATTCTGTCACCAAAGAAAAGGTGATCTTCACGTCTGCAGCTCGGTGTTAAAGTATTTGCTGGTTTAGTGAAGATTTGCTGCCTTTATATGAGTCCAAATTAAAGAATTATTGGTCGCAGACGGTTGGTCGGACGAAACGAGCAAATTACGAAGACGTCCTCCGAGGCTCTGAGGAACTGTGATGGATGGTTTCTGTTTTTTTTTAAATAGACTAAACAGCTAATTGAGTGAAAAATTGATCGTAACAATGAGCTGAGGGATTAAGAGAGATTTGTCGCAGCCTTAAACGGAATAAAATGTGGCGAAGAGAACAAGAATGGAGTCGTGACCCCAAACGTTAATATTTGTCAGACACAATGAATAAACATTAGAATCAGTGATGTGGCAGAGGAAGATGAATTCAGATTCAAAGAAGGCAAATATTTTCTGCTGGAGTGAACAGAGCTGAGCTTGATTTACCCAGAATTCATGGCAAATTAGCCGTGAGATAGTCAAGAACGAGACATCTTTATGCGACAACGGCGAGGCACCTGACGACCTGAGCCACAGTCAAAGTCTGTGACAGTGCTGTGTAGAAAGTTGACATTCAATCCATCCGATAGCTCTGGGGGAAAAGTCAGAGGATCACCAAAGTCAGTCGGATTCATCCTCTGGGGAGCATGAATGTCTCCACCCTGCAGTCGATTGATGCTGCCATCTCTCCAGCTGAACTGCTGGCTAAGAATAGAAATGAGCATCTCATAGACAGTCTCAGCAACAAAGGCTGAAGAATGCAAGCGATTTGTAGAAATTTGTATTTTTGTGATTTGTTGCCAAAAACTAGCTCCCAACAACAACTAAACTCCTCTTTGGTCTCTTCTCCTCTGCCATTATGTACATAGACAACGCTAAGCCGAGTTACACTGCCTGCTCGACCGGCTCCTCTCAAATTAAGGGCTCGTCCGGGATTTGAACCCGTGACCTCTCGCACCTGAAGCGAGAATCATGTAACAACCTGGCTAACAAACTGGGCTAACATTAATTAACAGCAGCTACAGTTTAAACTCTGTAAATCAGAGTTGAGGCAGAGCAGCTAACAAATTGAGCTAACAGTCTGAGCTAACATTAGCTAACAGCAGCTACAGTTGTCAGCAGTTTACTTCACTGTCCATCAGGAAACTCTGTAAATCACAGAGAGTTGAGGCGGAGCGGTTAAGAAATTGAGCTAATAGCAGCTAACAGAAGCTAACAAACTGAGCTAACATTAGCTAACAGACTGAGCTAACATTAGCTAACAGCAGCTACAGTTGGCAGCAGTTTACTTCACTGTCCATCAGGCTTCAGGCATCAGGCTGTAAATCAGAGTTGAGGCAGAGCAGCTAACAAATTGAGCTAACAGCAGCTAACAGAAGCTAACAAACTGAGCTAACATTAGCTCACAGCAGCTACAGTTGGCACTGTCCATCAGGAAACTCTGTAAATCACAGAGAGTTGAGGCGGAGCAGTTAAGAAATTGAGCTAATATTAGCTAACAAACAGAGCTAACAGCAGCTAACAGACTGAGGTAACATTAGCTAACAGCAGCTACAACTGTCCATCAGGAAACTCGACGGATGACAGACACCATTTACCTGATTACAAGTCAGTGTAGCATTTAGCATTTAGCATTTCATGGTAGAAAAGTTACAGTGTTGCTTTAAGGATGATGTATCGGTGTGAGGGGTTATTGGCATGACAAAGAGAAAAAATCAGGTGAGGCTGTCTCTTAAGGTGGCACTGATTCTACTAGCCGTTCTCCTCAGGCAGGTCGTCGTGAGCCTCGGGGCTCTGACTGATGAGGCGCTGTCACTTCTGGTCTCTATGGGACAGCCTGGGGGCCCCTGCCAGGTGATCTCAGGCTGTGTGAGCGCTCACACAACCTTCAAAACATAGCAAGGATACCCAGGCCCCAGGTGCTTCTGAAAAATTACAGGCGATCTTGTGTGAGGACGGGCGATGTGTTCGATTCATGTCGGCCTCAATCTGCTTTAGTCCTCAAAATATATCAAGAGGAGTCACATCAAACGCTGGCGCTGCCTCCCACTGAGCTGTTCTGTGCTCACGTTTCAAGGGTTTTTAGGAACAGAGAGCCGAGTGCAACGATATTTTTCCACCAGTGTCTGACTGTTGGCCACTGGGAGCTGCCCAGTATAATGATAGTCATTACTGGTGACCACTGGAGAGCTTCAGCGGCGCAGCTGGAGGATAAATGCTTCAACTGGCTGCAAGTACAAAAAAAAAGAAATGTGGATAATTTACATAATTGCAGAATTTCACATGCAAATAATAACTAGTAAGTGTTTGGATCTTTTATATACACGGACACACAACGCCAAGTACAAAAAAGCAACATTTTTATTGAAAAATATTCCAGATTTAAATCTATTCAGCTTCTCTTGAACACTAAAATATCATAACAACCACACAATGAGTCAACAAAACCTGATAAAGAGTTCACAAGAACATTTAACTGTCTGCGTTCACACGGAAAAATCTGACTTTAAATCAACCCAAGAGCAACAATCTGTCTTTTATTTGTAAATGTTAAAATTTTTAGAACCGGAATTACATAATTTTCCCTTTTTTTAAGGTGCCTTTTATGTCTTAGTGACAAAAAGATTACAAAGTTGTCTTCAGGGATTTCCATAAAGTTAGAGGATTTAAGAAAAATCAAAATCCAAGCGACTGAGGTGTCCTGACTTTTAAGGCTGCAAGTTTTTGACTGTGCCACATGACATGTTGACAGCTCTGAGAGAAAAATGGTGAAATCTTCGAGCCTCGTGCTCCTATATGCTACAGTGAGACACCTCAGCTGACGGCTGATTTAGAGCTTTGAGGTGAACAGGGGTAATACTACTGCTGAAAAAACACATCTTGTACCTCCAACTGTCATTTCACTGAATTCTCTCCAGCCATGACCGACTTCACACTCTTGATGGGCGGATGATGAGAGCTGACGACATGTCCGCAGCAAATGACACGCCTCAAAACTGATTTCACACATTTGTAAGACAGATTACGCCCCAAAGACTTCATTAGACTGATGAACTTGTAACATTGTTGTCATGTCACAGTGTACAGGCGCCTCTAGTCTTCCAGTAATCCAAGCTGAGATTACACATGGCATCACTAGCATAAATCTGAGGAAAATAACATTTTTACAGTAGTTTTCTGGTTTTTTTTTTTAATTGTACTGTAGAACTGTAAATGACATTAATTGTAAAAGCACATTGAGTGGTCACTTGATAATAATTCACAAATAATCTGTAAACAGTGTTTCTCTGTAGAACTGTATCGTCACTTTATTGACGGCGTTTGATCGTAAAAATTAAAATCTGAAATTTTTATGGGGAAATCTGAGTTTCTCTGCAAAACCTGAACTGAAAATTTCAATAAATTTGTAGTTTTTGATTTATTTGAATTACGATATTTTACTGTAATTTGACAGTTTTTGTTTGACAGTCATTTGACCGTTTTTTTGTTGTAATTCTGGATTATTTTCCTTCTGTGGCTCTGAATAATTGACTGTATATAAAGATGGACGACATGAGTAAAGCCAAAACATTTTGATCACCCCCTGCTGGTTGGCTGCAGTACATGTCAAACTAAAAAAAAACCAAAGTAGTTTTAGGTCGTTCTTATCACGCTGATGTTTATTTGTTTTTTTTTTTATTAGTTATTTTAAGCTATAAAAAAGAGGCCGATCACTACTGTGCAGACTCCAGCGCGACAGCAGCGGCGCTGTGTGAGATATTTTGGCTTCATTGCTGTCTAAGAAGTGGAGGCGCGTCGTCCATGTTTATATACAGTCTGTGGTCTGTGGATAAACAAGCAACGTCTTCAGAAAGTTATGAAGTATTACTGGTGTTTCTCTGTAAAGTTTAAACTTAAGTCAGATTTTCTGCTTCTGCATGAATGAAACCTGAAGTGTAAAACATGTAAAACTTGTTCTGTCAGATCCGCCTTCCTGTAATTCATATTATACCCATAATATCACACAGTACAGGAACTGGACGGACGGTAACTGAGCAGGTAAAAAGGCTGCTCTACAAACATAAAGGTCACGAGTTTAATTCCCAGAAAAAGATAAGGTGTATCCATCAACCGCCGTCCCAACACAGAGCTCCTATCTGCTCACTGTAGGTCACCCTGGATAAGAGAGCATGAAGTGCTCTTACTGTAATTGCCTCATGATTATCTTCGTCCCGTACTGTGCAGGCGCAGTGACACATCGCGCTCTGAGGGCCCTCATCACAGATCCTGTCAGAAAGAATGATGTAAACACAAAAATACGACACGGAATAATTAACACGCTTAAGACTGAGAGGGACTGGAGCGTGGATCTGCTAGTACTATATAACTAAAAGCATGAATGGAACAAAAACCAAGCAGGATTTGAACGTTTCAGCGGGAGGTAGACGTGAATGTGACCTGAAATTAAATCCACTGACCTTAAACTTGACTTTGTGTTCACCATTTGACCTGATAAAGCTCCGAATCGATACTGGATCAGATGACTGTGGAGTCTCTTGTAGTAACCTTTAATTATCACTCATTTATATCAGCTGATTTCTGTTTGTGGAGTTGTTTTTGCCTTGATTAATCACTAATGACGTATCTGTCCCATCTGCTGTGATTGCAGCGTTAACGTTTGTCCTGTTAACGGCTGTTTCATCTTTAGTATAAATCTTTACAGTTGTGTCTCATCCACGCTTGTGGAAATGTTCGTGGCTAATTTTGTCCCTATTTTTCTCCATCAGACAAAGATGACGGCTTAATCCTACCTTTACACAGGTAGGTTTGATTAGCTCCTTTTTTGGGGGGTTGCTGTTTACAGTTAAAAGACTAAGAAGATTAATTCTGCACCAAAGTGTCAGATTTACAGGTCCAGTCTGAATCTACTGTGAATAATTACCTAAAAATAAGAATAATTATGTTTTGAATGAGACTTTCATATGCAGGCCTGCAACATGGCTGCATTTATTGCAAGTTAAACCTGCTGTATCACTGCAAATGTGTCAGACGTTAACAGTCTTAGCCTTGGTAGTCTGAAAGGAATAATTGTGGAAGACAAAGTCGTGATCTGTGGCAGACTGCTGGAACATAAGCGTCATTATCGGCAGTGCTACTTTTGGTAAATACAGAAACGCTCAGCTGCCACTCAGTTGTGAGTCTGTTCATGAAAAACACAAAGAGATGATGATGAAGTGAAGAACTGAACGTCACCATGATGCCAACTATCTCCCTCTGCTGGATCAGCGTGTGCTCCTGAAATCAATTAAATAGATGAAAACATGTCAGCTAGTGTCTGCGTCTGCCTCTGCCTCTCCGACAGGGGGAAGCTTTCTCTGTTTCCTTTGTAGCGTGGAGCTCCACATCCACAGCTGCACCTTCTGCAAGTTCACTGATGATCTCTCCTTCCTCTTTCCTCTCCTCTGCTTCCACCTCTTGTGTTGCAGCTTCCTCTGCCGTCTCCAGCTGCTCCTCCTGCTTCCCTGTAGAAGCGGTGGTGGCGTTGTTGTTGTTGTTGATGCTGTTGTTGCTGGTGGCTATGGCCTGCTCCAGTTGGAGGCGGTACTGCTCGGCCTCCTGCTCCTTCTGCAGGAGCTGCCGCTGGTACTCGTGAGCTTTAAGTTTGGCTTCCTGCAGCTGCTGCTCCAGCTGCTCGCGACTCTCTTTGACCCTCTGGACATAAAACCAACATGAAACAACAATAAACTTACTGATCAGTGATACAAAAGTAATTATGCACAGTGGTGGACTGAATCATTAGGTTATGATCTAAACGTGGAACAACAATTATCTATCTTTTGCCGTCTGCTGAGCAAAATCTGAATCATTTCCCAGCGAGGATTCGAATCACTCTCAGAACTGGGTTGTGAATTCTCCGCCAATTATTTGCTCGTTTCAGCTCGACCTACATTTCATTTTCAATCTGTGAAAGTGACATCGTGTGACTCTTGTCTGTCATGCAGTGCAGACGCCCTGAGTCGCCGGGCAGGCGGACGCGGGAGTGCCGCTGTGAACTGTGATCAGATAAAGCCAGTGTAGAAAAGGTTTGTTTGTGTATCTAGTTCCTCCTGGCTTACCTTCTGTTTCAGGCCGACGTGATTGGCTGTCTTCCTCTTGCGTGCGGGATGCTGAGGCTCCTCGACCACGACCTCCTCGGTGAACGCGCCGGCTGACAACGCCACCACTGCAACCACAAAACAGAGAAGTGTACGTGAGAGAGCTGTGATTTGTTTACTTGTGCTGCAGTCTCAGACAGTGTGTGTTTGTTTGGTGTGTGTGGGTGTGTGTGTGTGTACTAGAGTGCTACTTATATCCAGTGAACTGTCATTCAGCAGCTCGTCTCTGTGTGTGTGGTGTGATGCAGCCAAGTTCAGGTTTCTTTTGTGCACATCTTAACACACGTACGTTTCATACTAACACACAGACGCACTCGGGAGTAAGGAGGCTGTCTCTATTGTGTTTAATTAAAGAGGTGAGTACTGTTTATTCTCCAGTGGTACCATAGTTTGAGAATGAGCGGTGTAGGAGAACCAACTGTGGCCACGAAGAAAGGCAAAAGGCCCAAGCTTGTTTAGTTTTGTCTGTTGTGGGCTACCGTAGACACATAGCGGTTCAACAAGGCGGACTTCAAGTGATTGAAAACACAATATTTCATGTCTGTCAGTAGATCTTCTTAAATCTTAAGCACTGGTTTTATGTGGCTTGTTTTCCACTAGAGATGTGGGGTTGTTACACGGTATTTGCCATATTTAGACATCATTACAATAAGATGTTTTCACGTGTCTGTTTTGTATCTTCACGTAACATTTAATTCAATTTAATAAGCAGCTTTTCGACACTCAGTCTTCAGGATTTGTTCTATTTTACAGAGTCGTGTCTGATTCAAGTTACAAGTAAGCACAAACTGCAATGTCATCTCGAGGTTGTCTGAACTCGTCTCAGCAGGTGAAGCTGTGAGACTCCTGATTCACTTTCAGCGCCTCTGTCTTGCTTGAATTCTCCACAGTGTGTGTGTGTGTGTGTGTGTGCGTGTGTGTGTGTGTGAAGTCTGCAGAATTGTAATACTCCAGCTGGCTGACTCCTAATGTGTGTGTGTGATATATTTATATGTATTTCTTCTTTTAGAAATGTTGTTTTGTAAATGACGACGTCAGTGTTGGTCAGAGTGCTCGATGGCCCACTCACTCTGCTGCCCCTGCAGGGTGACGATGAACTGCTGGCCCAGGGCCGCCGGCTGCAGGTTGCCATGTTGGTCTGTCACTATGGTAATGACCCTCTGCCCGCCGTCGCCCACCACATGCTGAATGTTTGTTTCCACCGACTCGGCAGCCATGGCGTCCTCTGACTTGCCTGAGGAACAGTTGGCTTGTATTGTTAGATAACAGCTGCTGCCAAGGACTACTCCAACATTAAGCTGCTGGCCAGAATGTTACACAACGATGAAGGACAGAAGGATGACATGTTTTAAATGCTGAGTTTTAGATTAATACTCTTGCTACTGACAAGCTGATGTTTGTTGAGAAACACGGATGGATGAAATGAAACGGTCAGATCGATCGTGGCGTCTCCTCCAGGTGTTTCTTATTTGTTGTCAGATACGATTACGTGTCTCTGGAGAATACGTCTCCTGAGGTTACTTTTTCCCCACCTGCACATTTTGAATTTCACGTCCCCTCCATCTGTTTTCAGTCATCGTTTCTGTCACTTCGTTTGTGCACTAAACACAGCTGATGGATGCACGTGTGCTGCCTTACCTGCTGCGGTCTTGGTGGTGGTGGTGGTGGTGGTGGTGATCATATCCGAGAGGTTTACCAGGCCGCCAGCGTTGATAATGTAGTGGGACTCTGGGTTGATGTTTACCTGGTTCTGCATGCCGTCCTGTGCACACACGTAACGATATCGAGTTATTACTGAGAACATTTCAGTGTGTGAGAGAGAACTGGGAAAATGCTTCACTATAAGTGGCATGCAGTTCCTCTTGTCGTCCACTTGAGGCTGGCTCCAGAAGTGAGTCAGTCTCCATAAGTCCCCATGTTCAAATGTCCAACTTCACAGCAGAAATAAACATGTTTACAGCCTGGTACAAAAAACAGTTTTGGTCTCTATAGCTAATTTCCCCGTTCATGACAACTGTACTGAGGGTGAATTTATATACAACTCACCTGTTCAGATTATATTAAGGCTTAAAGTTATGCAGAATTAAGAGCGTGGACGCTTTGATTGACAGGTGGGTGCAGTTAACAGGTGGCTTGATTCAACCTGCCTCATCTCCACCCAGGCTCCACCTCTTTGCCCATTTTTTGGAGAGGCAGGACTGCCAAGTTGGTGACGACCAGAGCCTGAAACCTTGTGGGTGATGTCACAGATACTACGTCCATATTTTATACAGTCTATGTAACTATATAAGTATAAAAATATTGATTATAGCTGCTCTAAAATTCACTAAAATTTAATTCCAAGTGCCTTTCGGTCATCGCTCGCTCCTGGTTGGAATTTTTCAAATTTGAAAACTAAACTCTAAATCCTAATTTGTGATCGAGCGAGAGGCACAAAGTGCTATATGACACAATGTCTGATCTCTTATTGGATTTTAGATTAATCTGTAAGCCAATTAAAACGACAGGCATAAAACACTGAAACGCTTTGATGTATAAAATATGACCCGACCAATTGTTTCCATTTTCATCTGTCTGTAACTGAGATCAAAAGGTTTACACACAAGACGACAGAGCACTCATCTGGTATTAGTGTCTTTAGTTGACATCGCTCATACAAAGTAGATAGCATCAGTGCCGTGTAATCGAAAATGACACTTTTAGCCACTAGTTTCATTCTGTTAGAGCGAGGCACGGCTAAACTGTTGAGGCAGGTGAAACTGATCTACTGAAAGTGAGAAATCATTTTGAGAGTCATTTCGTTGATGATACGACGTTCTCTTTTTCTTAAATTGCTCCATTTTCTGACCAAAAGTAACCACGCGGTAAATGATGGACGAAATGACGAATGAAGTTTAGTTTCATTGTTTATCTGCTGATGGTTCATTTTCAGTGCAGCATCCGGAGGAGATATTTTATGTGCACGCTCGATAAGAGAGGCAAGCAATGTCATCGTTTTATGGGCGGGATACAAACACTTTCTGTGGTTTTATGTGTCTCAGAATAACAAAATAAAACACCCATTCCAGTGTTTTACTTCATCAGTGAGTTTACTTGCGATAATAAACACATATCATGATGATATGGTGATTCAGCCCGTTCAGACGCTGACCTCAGGGGAGCGTTTCACACTCGCGGTGGGTGTTTTTTTATGTTTCATAAACACGTGTCATCCTGCTGCTTTCGCTCGAGGCCCTGCTATCTGTATCCCGGCTAGTTGAAGAGTCATGACCGAGGACGGGAGTTATCTAACGCTAACTGAAACCTCCTACGTTCCACCTGAAGGCCCACACACACACACACACACACACCTCTGTTATATAAGGCCTGTTGTAGGAGAGCATGTGGGCCAAACACTGTGTCAGCTAATTTCAATATAATCCCTCAACCACAGTTCCCGTTCTGTGAATTATTAGTGCGCTTCCTGTTTGTTGGTTTAATCCGATCTTGTGTGAAATGGTGTCTGAACGCGGGCGTTATGGTAAGAACAGTTTGCAACATGGCTGTCTGACAAAGACAGGCTTGCACGGCCACTGAAACCATAGCAACGCCGGCGAGAGTCCGACTGGAGCTTTTCGCTCGTCGCACTTAGAAAACATCAAACGTATTTTTTTTAAACCACGGGGGAACTGTTGCAAACATGCCTGCGCCTGCAGCCTCGCGCTTTTGTCTTCCTATTCTCTTTTTTACTTTTCTCCTCCTCCTTTCCGTCTTTTGGTTAATCTCCTCGGCTCCCCCCGTTTCTCTTCCTCTCCCCCCTTTTTTTTCTGCTCCGCTCTCCCCCCCTAATCTCTGTCCATCTTTCTCCCCCTCCCTCTCACAAGCCCCTCATTCATCCATCTATGTCTCCTTGTCTTCCTCGCCTTCATCTATCTGTCCATCTCTGTCGCCGTTTCTCCTCCTCCCCCCACCCCGTCTTCATTTTTACCTGCGCTGGCTGAAATGTGCTGGATCATTTTCAAATGTGGTTATCTTGTTTTGTAACCTTGCACCAGAGTGTTTGGTGTTTAAGACGCCAACAGACACAGAGATGATCTGACTCTGCTTTTTCTGTCCTCCTCCCTGCACGCCTCACCTTTCTTTTCCCCCTCAGTTGTCTGTCCACAGATCTATTTCTTTCCCCCCTCATCATCTCTATCCTTCATCTGTCTGTCTGACTCCTGTCTTTACCCCTTCCTGTTTTTGAGTGTGTGTGTGTGTCTCTCTCCCAGAATACTGTCTGTCCCCATCCCCACCCTCCATCCATCCACCTGTAGCAGTATCATCAGCTCAGTGTTGCTGGTATCCATGGCGATGTCGAAGGGCGTCTTGTCGAACTTGCTGAGGCAGTGGACGTCCGCTCCGAACCTCAGCAGGAGCTCGGCCACCTCCCTGTGGCCGTGCTGAGCCGCCCAGTGCAGCGCCGTCATCTTCAGCATGTCTTTGGCGTTGATGTCGGCGCCGTTCTGCACAGACGCACGGCACCCCCCGGTGGAGAGAGAAGAAAAAAAAACACAAATAGAGGGAGACAAGAGAGAGGGGGAGGTGATGAGACGAGGTGTCTGTGACTAGGCATGTCTGAAAGGTAAAGAAGGCGAGGTGGAGTGTGCACAATCAATGTTAAAAACATCAGACAAGTTTTAAATGCTCTAAAACAGTAGTTCATTGAGTTGTATGATCTACAACACACCATAACAGACACAGCAGATTTCTCTCCTCACCCGCACTAACAGGTCCACTATGATGGAGTGACCCTCTGCGGCGGCCATGTGAAGAGGCGTCTTGTCCACCTTGGTCCGGGCGTCCCTGCTGACGCCGGCGCGCAGCAGCACCTCGGCGGTGGAGCAATGGCCGTGCTGGGAGGCGAGATGCAGCGGCGACGAGCCCAGCTGGAGGAAAAGAGAGGAGGAGAGGGAGAGTGAACAAGAGCAGCTGGAGGTGATGAGACGATCTTTATCTTCATCCAGAGGAAAGTTCACTTGACGTGCACAAAACATGAAGGTTTGTAGCTGCACAGCTGCAAACCACCACATCTGAGTTTTGAGGGAAAAGCTCAAATCTCCGACTTCTCTCTGAAGAGAAATGAGTGGTTTAGTGGTTTAGTATTTCACTTCAACAGAGTTAAGGGACTCTTAAGAAACAGAATGATAGGTTTAGATCTCCTGACATTTGGTCCTTTGTATGGGTCACGCTCACTTTGCATAATGCAGCTCGATGCACGTCTTTCAAACTCTGCACGGTCTTTCTTTTAGAGCCCGGATAATTCAACTGATGTCATTTGAGTAACTTGACTTGACTGACTTGACAAAGCTCCACACATTATGCAACTACTTATATTAGTTTGAAAAGTAATGAAACGAATGGCTGAAACACCTCTACATCTGCATCTCTAGATCTCTAGAGTCTGACTGAAATTTACATTGCAAAATAGAAACACAAAGAAGTTTAGTTTGGTTTGTGTCTGATGGTTTGAGAGAGCGAGAGCAAGCAGTGGTTAAGAGACATAGACAGTGAATGAGAGTGAGGGAGCGCCAGTGGTTACGTCCAGCCCAAATAGACACACCCCCCTGCAACCCACCTCACATGCCGCTGCACAAAACTGCAGTGATTCGCCACAGCGCCTGAACCTGTCAGGACGTGGCCTAAGTCTGCTCTGATGCGGCGCTCCCTACATGTCAGATTTATCGTGAACGCAAACTTAGAAAAACTTTTTTGGTGTAACTACGACTGACGGAGAAGTTTGTCAAAGTCTTGAAAAGTCTTCCCCTCTGCATCACGCACAAGACAGCTAATCCCCCCGTGCTGACACTGCGAGTCAAAAGAAATCTGAATGATCATCTGTTACGTACACGCAGCCAGCTTCACTCAGGCGAAGAGTGACAAATCTCCTTCACTTCATTAATGCTTTATTTTGAATTCATGCATATAAACGATGTTGTCCTCGTTTAAAAATTCAAACAGGTGAAAGCAGATATTTCTCCCGCATCACGTGAACGCGACATAAATCCACTAAATCACGCGCAGCTACTCTTCTGTGTTCATTCCTAATGAGCGCGTCTCATTCAGCCTTCGATCTGTTATCTGAGCACATTCAGGTGGCATTAAGGGAGAAATAATAAATAAATTATAGATAAAACTGCATTAGTGGTGTACACAGAGCCTGCGAGCAGTAAATTATAAATGAATGTTATATATAGATATGATAATAAGAGTCAAAGGAAGTGCCTGTGGAATGTTGTGGAGGCTTTTATGTTTTTAAAGAAATCAAATTGATTTATTTATTATAATGAGAGACAATAATGATTATACACAGACGCTGAGTGTTCTGTCCTTGTAGGGAAAGCTGTGTGTGTGTTACACTGTGATGGATGTAACTACTCAGACTGAGTGCCTGACAGCTGAAATATGAAGTTAACGGGCAACTATTTTGATAATCGATTAATTATTAATCATTTAATCCATTTTTCAGCCTCTCACTTTTGAAGATTTGATGCTTTTGTTGCCACAAACTGAAAATCTTTAATTTTTTCTGGCAGACTGATTACAGTAAAGTCTCTGAGAGTTGATTCTTCCGTCGCTGAGTGTCTGCTCTTACTTCTTCTTGTCTTCTGAGCTCGATACGAGGCCTCATGCCCAACACGACAACGACAACAAGAGCCGACAATCTCTGTTTCCTTGGCAGCAGATGAGCATTCACACTCATCTCATTACGGATTAGTTTGAAGATTATTCCATAATTAACCCACATCAGCCTCACCCAGTCTGTGGTGAATGGAGCTCCATTGGCCATCAGAGCTTTGACATCATCGTCCTGCCCGCTTCGTGCCGCCTCCAGCAGCTGCTGCCCGAGATACACCAGCGACATCTGCAGGCAGGCAGGAGAAACACCGTGATGAGACACGACAGACAGACACACGAGGAGATTCATGTAACACACAGTATTTTAATACTAGTTTTGTCTTGTTCATGATCTGATATCTTCTCAGTTTTATGAGGAAACTTTCAATGCTGGATTATTTCTGGCTTCTTGAATGTTCTTCTCAGTATCATTTTAAAAATATATTTTTTGTTTTAGGCTGTTGGTTGGACGAAACAGCCGATCAGAAGACATGAATCTGAGCTCTGATCATGATCTAACATGTTATAAACTAAACAATTAACTGTATAATTAAGATAATCAACAGATCAATCTATAATTAAAATGAGCTGCAGCCCTGATTTACTGTTTTATTCCTTTATAACTAAGTAACATCATCTTGGTGTTTCTGTTTAATGTGTCTGCTCTTCTTTTGACTCAGAGTGTGATCTCCTGATTTCTGTCTGAACAAACCAAGCTGATGTCAGTCCAGCTGATTGTGAGGCCTGTATAAGATCCTGCTTGTGCCAGAGACAGTGAGAACCTGGCTGAGAATGCAGCGCTGTTCTTCTCCACTTGCTTTCAGAAAGATTTATCCTGTGGTTGGTTTATCTAAATGTTGAGAATTTGCTCCTTTGTGTTCACTTGTTACTTTTAGACATTGTCACTTTGTACTTGCACCTCACTTGTAAATTAGACGGACGCAGTCGGAGTGAACTACCTTTTCTTTTAGAAGTTTTAGAAGTTAGTTTAGCAATTGTCTTTTTGCTTGTTTGTTTTGGTGTAGGCTTTAGTTAGCTCCCCTTAAAAGCTTTGTTTGTTTTGTTTGTTATTTTGGCAATAAAATACCTGCGATTGTGATTGTTAACAAGTGTTGGACTGCTCCTTATGTTACTCTCCTCACAGCCTAGACAGGGACGACCTGACACTTTGCCTTGTTTATCTGTCAATCATCCGGCGGTAAAAGATGCATTCAGTTTCTTTAAAAAGTAAAAGTAACAAATATTTGTAGTAAAATGTATTTCAAATATCTGATTATAGACAAAAGTGTCACATTATTATTTATGTATTACATTATTGGATTATTATCAGTGATGTGTTCATGTGAAGAAGTATTTTATGTTACAGCTGGTTGAGTTGGAGGTATTATAGCACTGCATTGTTTTTATAAGATAGTCATAAGTTTTAATATATCTACTTTGTTACAAGCAACTACAGCTGTTAGATGAGTTCATTAAGTGAAATATTTCCCTCTGAAATGTAGTAAAAAAATATAGCATATTTTAGAAGATATTGTATATATATTTATATTGTTTATATTTTAATACTTGTTTTTTTTTATCTTCCTATATTTTTTTTATATTTTTTACTTAATGTTTATTCTGCACCAGCTACACCAGGTCAAATGCGTTGTAAGTTCAAACCTACTTGGTAATAAACTTGATTCTGAGTGAATAAACTGAGTTAAATTATGAATTATAATCCCGTTTCTGATGTTAGTGTCGCTGTTAATGTGTGAGGAATGAACAAGGCAAATAATAACAAACAGTTACATAAGTTATAACAGGTTTAAGAAAGCATTTTAAAATAATAATGTGAACAAACTCAAATATATCATTTGTCGACACAGACATGAAAGCTCGACTCCACACACGGCTTATCGTTATAAGGCAGACACGCTATAATAATAATACGATTCTATAAAATGCTTAAACGATGTATGGAGGAAATATAAAAATATAGTTTAACATCATATTAAGTTCGCTTTGTTCCGGTGGAAGTTACGGCTAGGAAAGGAGCAAAGGAGCTACTTCCACATCCGCTAGTCAAGAGAGACCAGCCCGGGGGAGAAGAGGACAACTCAGCTCCGATATTAATAATAAACAGAGTCTCAGGCTTTACATTTATATTTGCATTTAGTCATTTAGCTGACGCTTTTATCCAGGGAGCAATTTGGGGTTCAGTATCTTCGACATGCAGCCTGGAGGAGCCGGGGATCGAACCACCGATCATCTGATTAGTGGACGACCCGCTCTACCTCCTGAATAACAGACTACACAGAGTAGCACCACATTTGTAAATGCGTATTATCTCTGAACTGATGTTAGCCTACTTGCTACCCGTGTTTATCGGTCCGTTAGCTCGGGTTAGAAGTCGGTGTGACGATATAAAATAATGTACTCCTGTTAATGAATCAATTTTAGGATACTTGCCTCAAAACGACGACGTCACGACGGTTTATATTAATTACGCAGGTTTCTTGTGAACGTTAGTTGGTTGTTAAACTTTCGTAACTTCTTCCCGAAAACAAAAAATTATCATTTGTTGTTTTTTATTATTATTTGGGGATCAAAAATGGCGGCGATAATGACAAGTATGAAGTGAAGACGGTTGAACCGCGAGGGTTTCCGGTTGAACCTTTCAAAATAAGATAGATAGATAGATTAGTAATAAATTGACGCTTTTATTTTGAAGGTGTAATCCGGTTTTAGCTGTGTTGTTTATAGCTAACCTGATTCTGAAGAGTTATTCACACTACATTTATTCAAACGTTCTGGAAAATATGAATTCTTCCAAGTCAGCTGAATAATTTAAGATAATTCTCCTGATTCAATCAACATGTTGGCTGTCAGAGTTAGAGGCATAATCAGTCAATGGAACAACTTAAGAACAACACCAAACATGTATTATTGACTTCGGTTTTCAAAATATGATATGGCCTCATAGCTCCATTTAAAAATTAAGAAACAAATCCCAACAGAAACAGTGTTTATCTGACAAAACAATAACAAAATAAAAGCTGTTAACCATTTAAAAGCATAAAGAATATATCGTTTTAATGAGCGACTTATTGGTGTGACTATTTAAAATCTGGATAAAGGTTGATAAAAACCTCATGGCAGAACCTCTAACAGACAGTGTATTGATTATTGTTTAGGCCATAAATATACCAGTGGGGATTGTCAAATTGATTAGATTACTTATTAATGAGCCAACACATAATACAGTCTGGTGAACTGAAGTCACCTGAAAACACCGTCCTCTGTCACTGTGTGGGCAACAGAGGATTCTGTAAAGAAACTGTAAAAATATAAATAAAAAACTCAAAATATATTTAAATCACATCAGTTTGACGTGAGAACACTTTGAATAATTGGATTTCACATTAAGGTCGATGGTATCTGTCTATGTAAATGTAAATAAACTGGACAACGCCCACCACCCTCTGCACAACACCTTCATCAGGCAGAGGAGTGTGTTCAGTGGCAGACTGCTTTCTCAATCCTGCTCCACAAACAGACTTAAGATCTCTTTCGTCCCCCTGACCATCAGACTGTACCACAGACAAATCTGCCCCTCTTTGCACATTTTTATTTCTACGGTCACTTTCAATTTTTTTTCTATATTTTTTGTATAGATGTATAGATGATCTATCTATCTATCTATCTATCTATCTATCTATCTATCTATCTATCTATCTATCTATCTATCTATCTATCTATCTATCTATCTATCTATCTATCTTAAAATGCCTTCTTGTGTTTATTCAGGTGGAAATCACTGACTACTACATTTCCCACAAGCCCGCGCGGCACGCATTGGGAAACCTACGTCACGTGCACTCCCAACTTCCGGTCGCAGTGTAAATGGATCCATGACACAGTTGTTTGGAGGAAAGCTTCTTTCGCTTTAACGTCCACAAAAACTACCGACGTGCTTTGTTTGTTTGACACCGTAGCGGCCCGAAAGAGCACCCCTCTGTAAAGACAGCCGGCCGGCCGCGATGGAGGCGGTCCCCCGGATGCCGATGATCTGGCTGGATCTGAAGGAGGCTGGGGAGTTCCAGTTCAGCCCGGCCGTCAGGCAGGTGAGCTGGGCTGGGTGTGTGAGCTGGGGGAGAGGATACAGGAGCAACAGGGCTGAGGTCGAAAGTCAGCCACACACACAGAGGGGATTATGGACGATTAAGACGCCAACTGCCGCTCAAAGTGGCGGCTAGCTGCCGCTGTCTGTCCGTCTGTCTGTCGGGGAATCTTCCAGAACGAGCTAACTGACCACCGCCTATTGTTTGCTAACGTTAGCTTCATGCGAGCTAATAAGAAGCTAACAGCTCAGGTCCAAGTTGATAATTAGCCTTTAATGAAGCGGCTGACTAATTATGAATACACCAAACTAACAAACACGGGGTTAAAATCACGGAGCCTGGAGCCTGGCTCTTCAGGGCCCTGAAGTCAGTCAGACTGACGACATGATAAATATATAAACAGTGATCTCACTGTCACATGCACCTGTGACTACACCAGGTTCCTCTCAAATGTAAGATCCATGCTGCCAAAACACAGCCAACAGTGTACTCATCAAGCATGGATGATACACAGTTCATGAACATATCATGTTGTAGATGTTCTAACTCTTCTTCAGAGGACAGGAACCTTCAGGTTAAAGGTTTGTTTGTGTGTGTTATGATGACGACAAACTGATGTGCTGCGGTCAGGCCAGATGGAAAGTGTGATATTCAAATATTTCTCACAGGTGAACTGTTGAATTTCAGCCCATCGTAACTCCACAGTCGCACACTCTGAGGCTCACATCTCGCCTTTTTCCTCCGTCTCTTTCGTCTTTTATCTTGTCGCCCATTTTCCAGCCTGCACCGTCCTGATGCAGATAAAATAACAGACCTTTGCCCTCTTGCGTTACCGTAATTATTCGCAGTAGACTCCCCACACCAACACCTTCATGAGAAGAAATACTGTGTGAAAGATGAGGCCTGAGATTCACACAGTGGCACTTAAAAAATGGTGCTCAATGGTAGATTTTCTCGTTTTTTAAATGCTGGATCTTGATAAATAATCCTCTATTTCATCTGTTTACCCAGAGGACGGGACAATGCCTGCCTGTCTTGCTGCTGTGTCATCGTACGTCTTTCCAGAAGTCCTGTGACCGTTTCTTTCTTGCATCCGCGATGATTTCATTATAGGCAGAAGCTGCAGCGTTAAAAAAAAAGAACAGAAGAGTGTGTCTGCAAGTGTTGTTTGCCTCCTGACCTGACGTTAAGTAGGTTTCCACTTATTACAGTGGCTGAGGAAGTCTTGGCAAAGCCTGATGGGAGCTGCAGAAAGTTGAAGTGGATGTTTAAAAAGTTGCATTTTCTAAACACCTCCTGCTTCTCTGATAATGTTCAATGTGATTCCTTAAAAACGTATATTTAGTTTTTAAAATCTGATTTATGGACCTGTTCTCTCTGTTTCTTCTTCCTTTAGTTCATCCTGAAGAATTATGGAGAGAATCCGGACAACTACAACGAACAGCTGAAGAAACTGGAGACGCTGCGGCAGGTTGGTACTGTGTGAAACATCTCCAGGCCCAGCAGGATGATGACTCCTATTGATTAGATTTAAAGTTGGATATATTGAAGTGGGACTGTATGGAGGCTGAGCAGTGCACGGCTGTGGATGGAGGCAGCAGAAAAACATATTTTAACCACCTAAAAACAGGCAAGCCTAAAAAAATCAATGTCAGTCTGAGTGTGCGGTGTATTCAGAGTATTTCCACGGCTTTGCCTCGCCATCAGACGGCTCTTTTCAACGGGAAATTGAGGTCTTTATATCCGTCTGTGCTCTGTTCAAGGTCATTGAACCTCGCGGAACATGAAAGCTGTTCGCCCACGTCTGCCTCGATCGATGAGTTTATTTGTGTTATTGTGTGACTTCGGTGTTTTAATAAGTTAGTTCGGATCCAAACTAATGTTGTTAACTGTGGATTGAGGCAGCGGTAGATTAGCCGGTCTTGTGTTCTGCGAGGTCAAATGAAAGCGTCAGTTTCCTGTCTGATGGTGAAAATACAGCGTACCTTTAAACTGATGCTGATTTTGCTGCTACAAAATGCTTCTCTAACAACTCTAACATTTAGACCCAGTGGAGGATTTTGTTGGGTCGTGTGCACACACACACACACACACGCACACACACACAGAGCTGTTTGTCCTTTTTTTGGGTGTAAAAAAGTCACCACTGCAACCTCAACTTCAACGTCCTGCCTCCCTCCCAACACACACGCTGAAGTGAATCCAGCAATTATATGTGTGTGTGCGTGTGTGTGTTTCCTGGGGGAAATTCTAATGGCAGATGAGTGGAGTGAAATCCTGAGTGATGATGTTCTCTGGTGGTTTGCGTCCTAACCACGTCCTGATCTGACCCCAGTCAGATTATACGACGTACAGCTGAGTGACATCACAGCGTGTTTGCAGAAGCTGTGATTCTGCGGCTGCAGTGGTTTAAAACAACAACAACAAAACAGCTGATTAAACACAAGAGATTCACTGTGTGTGTGTGTGTGTGTGTGTGTGTGTGTGTGTGTGTGCGTGTGTGTGTGTGTGTGTCACAGAGTGCGGTAAACGTGACGAGGGATTTCGAGGGATGCAGCACGCTGAGGAAGTACTTCGGCCAGCTGCATTACCTCCAGAGCCGAGTACCCATGGGAACAGGCCAGGAGGCCGCCGTGCCCATCTCATGGTAATAACACACACACACACACACACACACTAGAGGTCTGAAGCTAATTTTAGCATTAGCTGGATAAAAATGTCCTGAATCTTCACGTACCGGGGTGGACAAAATAACAGGAACGCCTCTGTCAGAGTCATTTTTAATTTATGCTTTTGTAGCTCATAATTGATATGTTTCATGTTTCATGTTGTTGCTGTATAATTTTTCAAATCCTTATAAATGTTACTGTTCACAAATCATGTCAAATAAACGTGTGTGTGTGTAAAGTCTGAACTTTTATTGTTGTTTCTGTGCAGGACTGAAATTTTCTCTGGGAAAACAGTCACCCACGACGACATCAGCTATGAGCAGGCCTGCATCCTGTACAATCTCGGTGAGTTCAGTCACATAGAGACGTTTCTAATATTACGACCCAGCTCAAGGGCTAACACATAAAACCAGCTTTTCTTGGTATAAACAAAGAGATTTATTAAATGAAATTCGGATTAATTATAACAAAAGGAGGTGAGGTGAACTGTGAGGGAACAAAGGGCGAAAAAAAAACAAATAAATATAACAAAAAATCACAATCACAAGCCGCCCTGATGGTTCGGCGGTCCAAGTTTAAATAACGTGGAGTCATTGGATTGGCTCCCTCTGATTGGTGCGTCGGGGAGGTGCCGCTCCAATAGAGGGTCCTGCGCACATCCAGGAAGTGCTGCTGAAAAGTGCCCCCGCCTCCATCAGTTGGGGCCAATCAGGCGTCGGCGGCCACACACACCTGGATTTACATAATACACCAAAAAAAACTACAAACAAGAACATGCTAAAAGAAACAAAGCGGTGTCATCTAACATTTCAAAATCATAAATGTAGTAATTTGGTAAATTATTATCAGATTTTTGTAGCATAGATTTAATATTTTCTTTGGTAATTGTCTCCTTTTTTTAATTGAAACACTTCTGTAATTATATTTGGAGTCAGTCAGGCTGAAACCTTCTGGATTCTCTTCTTGATTATTCTAATTATTTGTTCAATAAAACCTCAGACGATAATAAAAATATGCCCACCACGACGTGTTCAAATTGCTTTTTTTAGTCCAAGTGACGGTCTAATATCCAAATCTGTTCAATTCACTCTGATATAAGACGAGGAAAATAATTAAATTGTGACATCTGAGAAGCTGGAACACGTCGACGTTTCTCTCAGCTGAGTGTCAGACGAGAAAAATGCGCTGAGGCAACGTTTAAAGGAAATACAGATCATAGCTGACGTGTGTGCCAAGCTGGACGCTGCTGCCTGAATGTGGAAAGCAGAGTTAGAGATTTCTGGCTGAAACTGAAGAACTGACAGGTTGTTCTTTCTCTGCAGGAGCTTTGCACTCCATGTTGGGAGCTATGGATAACAGGGTATCTGAGGAGGTAATGCACACACACACACACACCAAACATAAGCATGTACGCACACACACACACACACACACACACACTCCCGCTGACTCTCTCCACTCTGCCTACAGGGGATGAAGGTGTCGTGCACACACTTCCAGTGCTCGGCGGGGGCTTTCTCCTACCTGAGAGACCATTTTAGCCACAACTTCAGCGTGGACATGAGCCACCAGATCCTCAACCTCAACATCAACCTTATGCTGGTAGGTTACACACATGCAAAACACACACACACACACACACGCACACACACACACACACACACACACACACACACACACACACACACACAGATGTCTCATCAACTTGTGTCTGCCTCGCAGGGTCAGGCTCAGGAGTGTCTTCTGGAGAAGTCCATGTTGGACAACAGGAAGAGTTTTCTTGTCGCTCGCATCAGCGCTCAGGTCGACAACTCAATGCTGAATATTAATTATACTTAATCAGTCAGTAATTAAAATATTAGAGGTTAATAACTGGCTGTGGTGCTGCAGGTGGTGGATTACTATAAGGAGGCCTGCAGGGCTCTGGAGAACTCGGAGACGGCGTCCATGCTGGGAAAGATTCAGAAAGACTGGAAGAAACTGGTCCAGATGAAGATCTACTACTTTGCTTCTATTGCACACGTGAGTCTGACAGGAGTGTGTGTGTGTGTGTGTGTGTGTAATTAATTCAGTGCGTGTACAAACGTGTCTGTGTGTTGGCGTTTGATTACTCAGACTGTGTCTCAGTCGTATTTTTCTTCTTTTGACAGCTTCATATGGGAAAACAGGCCGAGGAGCAGCAGAAGTACGGAGAGAGGGTATGACCAAAGTTCATACACAGATTAACAGTTTCTTTAAAGTCCTCACAGTTTGTCTCCAATTTTATTTTCTCCAGTTTTCTGAACAACAATAATTAAATTAATTGATACATTTATTTAAAAACAATTAAATCAAGTCTCGATGTCGACTAACAAAGTACAGTGGGGTGGATTTATCTGTCGTCTCAGGCAGCTCTCGTTCTCTCTAGACGAAATCATATCACCCTAACCTAAAAACATTTAGTTTCTGCAACCATTGTTTATTGGAGAAACTCATTGTACACTCGTAATAAGCTGCTTTTCTTTCTGCTAAATGTCTCAAATATAAAAGTATTTCATCTTTTTTCTGTCTTACTCTGTTGCTTACTTAAACGTTGTGTTTCTGTTTCCAGTTGGCGTACCTGCAGAGCTCCTTGGACAAACTCAGTGAAGCCATCAAGCTGGCCAAGGTAGACGCATGATAAGATTATTTTTCTGTGTGTGTGTGTGTGTGTTCCCATTGTTTCACAAAACTAAAACTCTCCTTCGCCTTGTCTTGTTAAAACCAGGGTCAACCTGACAGTGTGCAAGAGGCCTTGAGATTCACCATGGATGTTATCGGGGGAAAGTGAGCAATACGTCTTCCTGTTGGATGTCTGACTTTTGATCAAACTTTGTAGAAAATGTGTAAAATTCTTTGTTAAACTTTCATCTGCAGGTTTAATTCAGCCAAGAAGGACAACGACTTCATCTACCACGAGACGGTTCCTTCTCTGGAGACTCTGGCCTCAGTCAAAGGTAACAGGAAGAAGCTTCAGTGTGTTCAGTTTCCTGCGTTTATCACCGTGTGCAATGCAAAGCTGCGTTTGCATATAGATGTACTGTCTTTGCATGTGTGTATGCAGAGTGATATGAAGAGCATTAACTGGGTGTGCAGGTTTTAACAGTAACATCCTGTTGGACCTGCTCGGTCTTTAGTTGCAGCTACATTGTATTCGAAGTATTTACAGCCACAGTTAAGGCGCAATGCTGCCAGTCAAAGCTCAGATTAGTGTGTTAATTTTTGAGATCATATATGCCATGGTAAGAATCTGATGCTTTGTCTCGGAGGAAGGTGCCTGAGCCAAAAGATCTTTGCAAATTAGGGCTGCAACTAATGATTTCTTCTGCTAATTATTGTCTTGATTTAATAGGTTATTGATTTTGGTCTATAAAATGACTGAAAATGGTGACAAATGACCCCAAAGTCCAAGCTGACATATTCAGAATATTAGTTTTTGTCACATTAACAGTCAAAATTCCCCCAAAACATACTAGATGGGTAAGAAAACCAGCAAATACTCACACTCGACAAGCTAGAAACTAAATTTTTGGCATTTTAATTTTTAAAAATTGCTTTTTATGATTAGTGGGCTTCCTCCACATCCAAAATCAGTGACACACGAAATAATTTAAATTGGCCTCAGAGTGTTTAAGGACAAACTACAGAGGCTGCAGCTGTTTTCATCTGTCAATCTGTGTGTTACTGCGCCAGTAAATCCAGCTGCTCTGTGCCTTCCTAGGTGCCCCGCTGGTCAAAGCTCTTCCAGTCAACCCCACAGACCCCAGTGTTACCGGACCAGACCTGTTTGCCAAGTTGGTGCCAATGGCTGCCCACGAAGCCTCCTCACTATACAGGTATGCACCGTCATCGTTCATGTTGGAGTAACGTGATTAGTCATCGTTTGATGCATAAATAAGGTTTATTTGTTTCTTCTGCAGTGAGGAGAAGGCCAAGCTGCTGAGGGACGTCATGGTCAAGATTGAGAGCAAGAATGAGACGCTAGAGTGAGTATATGAGTGTGTGTGGGCAAGAAAGTGAGCCAGGATTTAAAAGTAATAGATGTTTTTGATCATTATTTTATGAGCTGACTGGTCTCTTTTCTTTCTGCAGGCAGTTTATGGACTCTCTGGGCTTGGAGCCCGAGTCGGTGGACAACCTGGACATGTACAGCCACATTCCTCCGGTCCTGATGGAGAAGTGTGCTGCTCTCAGTGTCCGACCAGACACCGTCAAGAGCCTCATCCAGTCCATGCAGGGTGAGTGGCAACACCTTTTTTTCCCCCTATGATGACTATTCTTGTGTAAATAATGCCTGTCACATCATTCCTTGCTCCTGCAGGGCTCTCGGGTGTCTTCACCGACGTGGAGTCTTCACTGAAGGAGATCAGAGACGTCCTAGAGCTGGACGAGGCCGGCGAGCGAGCCCTCCAAGAGGTTGGTGGACCCGCTATGGGCGAGGTGCACCCAGCAGCTCAGGCCCAGGCTCTGGCTGAGATCCGCAGGGACCTGGAGAAGTACATGGAGGCCCATGAGAAGGCCAGTTTTACCAACACGGAGCTCCACCGGGCCATGAACCTGCACATCAGCAATCTCCGTCTGTTGGGGGGGCCTCTGGAAAGTCTGAAAGATGCTCTGCCTCGACCACAGCTCAGCGAAGGTGAATATTTATTGAATGAATATTTAAAGAGACGAGCAATACTTGTTAAAGGAAGGCGAGGAAGCATCAATAACCTTTTGAAAATGATCACATGGATCACTCACCCTGAATTCTATCTTATAATGTTATAAATTATGAATGTGTGTATGAATGCAGAGGAAGTAGCAGGGCTGCAGTGTATGAAGCGAATCCTTGGGAAGGTGCAGGAAATGAGGGAACAGAGAAGCTCTTTGGAGAAGCAGCTCCGCGACCTGATCCAGCAGGACGACATCACCTCCACCCTCGTCACCACCGAGAGGGCGGACATGAAGGTATGTGGCTGCAGAAGAATCTCTTCTAAACTCAGCAGTTTGTTTATTTCATTGCATTGTATGTGAGACCTCTAACTAACCTGTGTCCTTCCAGCGTATATTCGAGGAGCAGCTGAAGAAGTACGAGCAAGTCAAGGTGTATATTGACCAAAACCTGGCAGCTCAGGAGAACATCCTGAAGGCCCTGACTGAGGCCAACGTCCAGTACGCTTCAGTACGTAAGGGCCTGAGCCAGACTGAGCAGCAGTGGAACAGCACCGTTCAGGGACTGGTGGGCTCGTATGAAGCCTATGAGGACCTGATAAAGAAGTCACAAGAGGGGAAGGAGTTCTACGAAGACCTGGAGGCCAAAGCGTCACGTCTGCTGGAGAGAGCGAAGACCTTGTGTCAGACGAGGGCTGAGGAGAGGAAGCCTGCCCTGGAAAAGTAAGACAGACATGAGCGAGTATCTCATTGCTACAAGCTGTGGTTCTGTGACTTTTACTTAAACCCCTGATGTTCATGTTGTCCTCTCTTGTTGTCCATCTCCTCCTCAGAGAGACCCAGAAGAAGCCTCCAGCACGGCCCACAGCTGCTAAGCCCTCCTTGAAGCCAAAGGCTTCGGATGTTGACTCTAGCCTGGAGGACCCAGAGTTGGCCCAGCTTAGTGCAGCCATTTTGGCCTTGGGTGGCGACCTTCCTGAGGAACTCCGTAGCCTCCCCCCAGACATTCATTCCTTCCCCACTGCAGCAGCTCATCTGCCCGGTCCTGAAGCCTTCGCCCCCTCTGGTGCTAACCTGGGTGGCAGCAGCTCTCTGCCTTGGCACGGTGCTCCGGTTGCTGGTCTTCCTCGCTTCCCTGCCAACCTGCCTCCTCCAGAGCTCCTGGCACGGATAGCTCAGTTTCCTACGTCTGGGGGTCTACCACCACAGGGACCTATGCCACGGGGGCCCCTTCCTCAGATGACTAAACAGATGCCTACACCACTGCCAACTCAGGCAGCTGTGTCAGGCTATCTTCCAGCCCCTCCTCAAGCCCCCCAACCTGGACCTGTAGGCCCTGCCCCAGTTCGGCCCTCAACCACCACTGTGGATAGCATCCAGGCCCCAATCCCCAGCTACACCCCTACACCACACCACCCTGTCCCACCTGCAGCCTCAACTGGCTACACTGTACCCCCACAAATGGGGGCCTACCCTCACTTTATGCCCCAACCAGGAATGCCCATTCATGGCCCAGCCCAAACTCCGGCACCCCAACCACAGCAACATAAACAGCCGCAGCAGTACCCTCAGCCCATCGGGCAACCACTGCCTCAGGGATACCAGCCTGGACCAAGGGCTATTCCTGGCCCTCACCCTTCTCTCCAGACCCAGCAAGGCTACCCCCCACATGGATATATGCCCCCTCAGCCTGGTGTTCCTCCCCAGTACCAGCAGGCCTTCCCAGGTCAGCTGCAGCCACATCAACAAAATGGCTATCAGCCCCGGCCTCACATACCCCAAGGCTACCAGACTCCACAGGGCTATGTACCCCAGCAGCACCCTCAGATGATGCCAGGCTCCATGCCAAGGCCACCTCAAACTGGGCATCCGCAAATACCCCCAACTTCTCAGCCAGGACCTCCAGTATCTCAACCCTACCTGCCCCATCCCAACCAACAGATGCCCCCTGGACTCCCTCACCAACACATGTTGCCACCACAGCAGCAAATCCCAATGCCCCCTAATACCCAGCAGATTCCACCCCACCCACACATGCAGATACCAGGTGGCCCCAGAGGACAAATCCCCCCTACAAGTCAGCCAATGCCCCCAGTCTCACAGAACTATATGCCCCGCACTAGCCAGCCCATTCACCCAGGCCTGCACCCACAGATGCCTCCTGTCTCACAACCTCACATGGTCCCTGGTCCTCAGGTCCACCTCCAAAGGGGCCCTATGCCACAGATGCCCCCTAATGCACTACCCCCACAACATCACCCCCATCCCGGACAGCCTCCTATCCCAAACATGCCACAGCAGCCCATCCGGATGCCCAGCCAACCCCAGGCTCAGCCCCCTCATTCTGGTGGAGTGTGCTACCCTGGTGGGGCTCCCATGATGCCTCAGCAGCCCCTGGCACCACAGCCCGCAGCTCCCCAACAACCTCAGGCTCCTCTTCCTATGACCCATCCACAGCCCTCTACTATGTACCCTTCAGCTCCAGGAGCTAATGTACCTCAAAGTGCCCCACAGCAACCCACTGCCATGGGTCCTCATGGTCCCCACATTCCCCCTGCTCCACACATAATCCAGCCCTCTCCTGGAGGTCCTTCAGTGGCTCAACCACCCAACACTGTCCCTCCTTCCCCATCGCCTTCCCCCTCCCCATCTCCCTCTCCAGGTCCTACCTCCTTGGGTCTGAACCCCCAGCAGAGACCCACACCAACCCCAACCCCTGGAGGCACAGCTCCACCCACTCTTCCCTCTCCCTCTGCCGTCTCTCCCTCCACATCGCTGTTTCAGCGCCAGAACTCAAGCACAGACGACCTCCTCTCTTCGAGCCCTGAGAGCCAACCTGGAGGCACCAAGGCCCCCACCAATGTCCTCCAACCTACCAAAGCTGACCCACAGGATGGGGAGCGTCGAAAAAAGAGCTCCCAGGGAGTCCTCGTGATCCAGGGTGACCCATACCAAGCTCCAGAGCGCGTCGCCCGTCTTCACGGTGAACTGGAACGTTATAGAGCCCAGGTCGACTCCTTGGAGCACCCCTCAGAAAACGAGGGTGGCCTGTCGGTGCTGGACGCTCGCTGGAAAGAACTACAAGACCAGCAGGAGAAGGACGCCCGACAACTCTCTATCGCCATCGCCCGCTGCTACACCATGAAGAACCGTCACCAGGATGTCATGCCCTATGACCTCAACCGCGTGGTGCTGCAGTCGGGCAAAGACGACTACATCAACGCCAGCTACGTGGAAGACTTGTCGCCATACTGCCCACGCCTTATCGCCACACAGGCTCCGCTCACCGGCACAGCGGCAGACTTCTGGCTGATGGTGTACGAGCAGAAGGTGTCGCTGGTGGTCATGCTGGTTTCAGAGCAGGAGCTGGAAAAGGTACCGTAGTCCCCAGTTTCAGAGTGTAATCCCACTGTGGTAAAGCCTTTTATTTCACCAAGCTCTCGCCATCGACTAAAAGTCAGTCCCAGATTTACTCTTGTCAGGCGGCTTCTTGCTCGCTCACACTCGCCTTTTCTCTTCTTAGCTTCCTCCATCAACACCCTCTTCACTCTTTTCTCCTCTGCCATTATGGCCATAGAGGCTGCTGAGCCCGGTTATGTTCCCCGTTCACACGGCTCCAGTTCTGACACAACACTGGCTCCGCTCCTCATTAGCTTTCCCCCACAACCCGGGCCTGTAAACCTCTTCTTCTTCTTCTTCTTCCCGGTGGTCCAAAACACCTGTGGTACAAACATTAACACTCCCCCGGTGCTCTGAGCTCAGAGTCTTGGCAGCCTGGCTAACAAACTGAGCTAACATTAGCTAACAGTTAGAGAGTTAAGGCGGAGCAGCAAGAGGACAAGAGACATTTCTGTGAGGAGGCCTTTTTTGGAAACACCTCCTCTGTAGATGTCGTCTCGTCTCGTCTGTTCTGTAGTTGCCGTGTTGTGTTCTTTAAACATCTTCTCGATCTCTCCCAGGGAAAGGTTGTGCGCTACTTCCCAACGGAGCGTGGCCAGCAGCTCTCTCAGGGACCAATCACGCTCAGCCTAACCACGCAGAAGACAACACCGACACACGTGGAGCGCATGATCAGCCTGCAGTACCGCGACCAAAGCCTGAAACGCACCGTCGTCCATCTCCAGTTCACGTCCTGGCCGGAGCTGTGAGTCGATTTCCTTTTTATTAAAAATATAAACACACGTTTGATTTCACTGAAATGTGTTTGAGCCTCTTTCTTCATGTTTCTCATCAGGGGGCTTCCTGACAGTAAGAGCAACCTGCTGCGCTTCATCCAGGAGGTTCATGGACACTACCTCCACCAGAGGCCCTTACACACACCTGTCGTGGTTCACTGCAGGTGAGTGTGTGTGTGTCATGGTGTCTTGAAAATAAGACCTACAGTCATTTTTAACTTCTCGTGGTGTGTTCACTGTCTCAGCTCGGGTGTGGGACGGACTGGCGCCTTCTGTCTGCTGTACGCTGCACTGCAGGAGCTGGAGGCAGGAAACGGGATCCCCGACCTTCCACTGCTGGTGAAGAAGATGAGACAACAGAGGAAGAACATGCTGCAGGAGAAGGTCAGACACCAATCCTGACACATAAATAAAGTTCTTCATGAACTGAACCCGGTCTTTCATATTAATATTCTTCTCTCTCTCCAGCTCCACCTGAAGTTCTGCTATGAGGCCGTGTTGAAGCACGCTGAGCAGGTTCTTCAGCGACACGGCATCACTACCGCCACCTACAGCAAGAACACCAACTCTGCAGCCACAAAGGTTTGAAGTCTGTTCCCAGTTCTGCACCAGCTTTCAGTGTATAGTTTGAAAACTCCCACAATCCCACAATCCACTGCACACCAGATTATCGTTCACGATATACTGTATTTATCATGAACTCGGCTCAGTGTTTGACAGTTTTTCATCATCATACGGCAACTAACAATTGATTTTATGATCGATTCATCAGCTGATTATTTTCCAAATTCATCCATTTACAACATTATGAGAAAAAAGATTTGTATGTAACAATTTTAAGTTTTTTTCTGCTTTTTTGTATTTTTGTGAAGAAGTAACAGGTCGTGGTTTGATGCTAAACTGATGAACATTTTGACTTTTCACAGAAGGAAAAGTTCACGAGCAAAAAACAAACAAAATGAATGAAAAATAAAAAGTTACATATGTACAGTGCTGAACTCATTTATCAGACCAGCACCCAGTGTATAGAAACATCTGGAACAGATGTTACTATGTTATACACGTCAATGCTGGGAGCTCCATTTTTGATCTTTTTACTCGCCGCCATCGAGGAGTAGATTAGAATCTGTTGCTGTAGTTCAGTAGAGCGTAGCTTCAGTCTGTTGAATCATTTTCAGTTTTATTTGTTTACATGTTGCTCACCTGATCGCTCTGAAGGAAATCTTCGAGTTCTGCTCAGACGAGGTATTTTTTAATTTTTCAGTCGTGCAGTCAAAAGTTTTATTTCCTCTGTTTCTTTCTGATCCTTTCTGTCTCTCTCTCTGCAGCCTTACTCCAGACAGGAGTCCCAGCAGGATCTTGTCCTCGGTGGTGACATGCCCATCAGCTCCATCCAAGCCACCATCGCCAAGCTCAGCATCCGCCCGCCCAGCGCCACAGACCCCGCCATGGAGGCTCCGTTCGGCCTGGAGGAGCAGGTCGGTGCCATCCTGCCCGACCTCGCCTCGCTGAGTGACGTCCAGGCGCTCCAGTACCCCTGCCCCCCCACGGACCCCCAGCCCCCTTCCTCTTTCAGCCCACCTCTCGCCTCCCCCACCCCCTGCACACCGCCACCCCCCAACGGCTTGGACGCCGTCTCCCCCTGCACGCCACCAGCAGCCAACCACCAGCCACTCCCTGAGGCGGCGCCCAGCGTCAGCCCGCCTCCTCCGGCTCCCTCGTCTCTGGAGCTGCTGGCCTCGCTGACGCCCGAGGCCTTCTCCATGGAGGGAGGCGGGAAGGGGAAGCAGCGGGTGACCAAGCAGAGCTTCCTGCAGCCTGCGGAGGGTCAGGGGCTGCATGGGACTCGAGGGGAGGAAGGCGGCGACGACCCGCTCAGCAGCCTGGACCCCCTGTGGAGCCTCAACAAGCACTGAGACGCCAACAGCGAAGGCCTGTAGCTCTTTCTAATCCTGCTTTTAAGACGAAAAACAGCGAATCCTGACACATTTTTAGCAGCGTTGATTACCAAGACGTGCCTGGTGGCAGACGGTAGGGGTTCACATTTGTTAGTTAGGTGTATTTCCATCACTGGTGGCTTCTGGGACCAGATCACTATGCACTCGTCTGTATTCCTTTTATTCCTTCTGTCGCTCTTTGCTGCTTTTTTTTTCCTTTCTACGTCTGTGATGGATGGATGGACGTTCTGCACTTCCAGCACCAGATCTGGGTTTAAAAAACGCAAAAGCATGCACTCCACTTTCACATGTGATCGCCAAGACCTCACCGGGGCGGCGTGAGATCATTTTAAAGACTGGAACGATGGATGCATGGAGGGCCGGAGGAGCCGGGTGGAGCTTAAAGGACACACTTAAACCCCGCCCCACCTCATCTTCTTCTTCAACTCAATCAGTTGTCATGGTAACGGAAGCATACAAATCAGCACGTCTTAACAAGTTGATTCTTTTTCCTCTTCTTCATCTGTAACACTGTAAATATCTTAAATAAAATTAGACTATTCCAAACGGTCACTAACCCTTCATCATTGTAAAGACATGAAATAAATCCAGTAGACGACACACGGCTCTCTCTTTATTTGAAAATTAGTAAAAAGTTTGTGCTGTTTTTAAAAAATGTTTTATTCATGTTACAAAAGAATTTCTTTGAAAAATAGTCGGAATTTTGAGGGAAAATAGGTCAGAATAAAAAAAACTTTTTCCCCCCCAAATATCAGATTTTTTGGAAAATTGCAATGTTTTTTTACAGAAGAAATCCGATTTTTTTCTGAAAATTGCTACCTTTTCTATGAAAAATTTGACTGTTTTTTGACGAAAAATGACTTAAAATTCTAATATTTTTTCGGAAAATTGCAACTTTTATCTGAGAATTCTGACTTTTTTTCTGAAAATTCTTTTTTTTCGGAAAATTGCGACTTTCTACGAAAAATCTGACTTTTTTCTGAAAAGGAAAATTGCGACTTATCTGATAATTATGACTTAAAACTCAGAATTCTGACCTATTTGAGAATTTTTCCTTTTTTTTTCGGAAAATTGCAACTTTCTCTTCATAAAAAAGACGTTTTTTTCTGAAAATAAGTCAGAATTCTCAGAAAAAAAGTCGGTTTTCCTTAAAAAAAATTTGAGAAAAAAAATCAGATTTTTCATAAAAAACATTGCAATTTCATTCAGAAAAGGTCAGATTTTTCATAGAAAAAGTCACAATTTTCCGAAAAATTAAAAAAAATCTGACTTTTTGGGAAAATTTAGATGAATTTCAGGTTTTTTTTCAATTTTCTTTCTGAAAATTGCGACTTTCTACGAAAAATCTGACTTCTGAAAATATTTTTTAGAATTTTAAAACTTCTACGGAAGAGGGTACAGGCCACAAGTCAATCATTTATTTAATTCATTCTCAGAATTCTGACTTTTTTCTGAAGAATTTTTTTTTTTTAGAATTCTGAATTTTTCTCAAAATTATGACTTTTTTTTAGAGAAAATTTTTTTTTTTTTCAGAATGCTAAAAAAAAAGTCTAAATTTTGAGAAAAAAGTCAGAATTCTAAAAAACCTCACCTGTAAATATCTTAAATAAATTTAGACCTTCATTGTAAAGACATGAAATAAATCCAGTAGACGACACACGGCTCTCGTGGTATCAAAGCCTCTTTATTTGAAAATTAGTAAAAAGTTTTGCGCTTTTTTTTAATTTAATTTTTTATTCGTGTTACAAAACAGTAAATAAGTTATCTCCGTTACTACAGCCTGTGTAGATTGTAGCCAGCCAATGAGGAGCAGACCTGCACGTTTTCACACTCCACTGTTTCAGATTTTTCTCCCACAGATCCGACTTTCACCTCACAAAGTTCCTTCTTCTGCTTTAAAGGACGTCACAAACGTCGCTGATATGACGACGCACCGACAGCCAGATGAAACGTTTGAAGCTGAAGCGCTGAAATAAAATGTATTCTTTAACTGACGACGTTCTGTTGGATGTTTTGTTACAAGGCCGAGTCTGTAATGTGATGAAGCACAAACATTCAAAAAGAAGCTACGATTCAACTGAAACTGTCACACCAACCCTCTCTCCATCCGTTAAGAACAGTTTGACACCTTAGGAAACACTTGGTGGAGCAGCTTAGCTTAGCATAAAGATCGGAAATGCTAATTGTTTTGTTTACTCTGCGTTAAAAACAAATAAAAATGTTCTGTTTTTTTTTTACGTGCAGACGGCCGCCAACTTTCTGGCGTCTCTTCTGGTTGCCTAGCAACTGCTTCATTCACCTAGCTAAACAGTGTCTTTGTGCTAAGCTACGCTAGGCTAACCAACTGCTAGCTGTGTTTTAACTGTTTGTTTTGTATTAAACTGGGTGACATCTCATTAAACTCTCCACCAGAAAGCAAACATTTCCCCAAAATGTCAAACTTCAGCTTCAAATCAAATTCACATTGCTAGAAAACAGAAGTAAAAAACAAAATCTAAAAACTAGCTACACAAAAAATCTAAACAAACAGGTTACAGTGCCGAGCAGGTCGCAGGTCTGCTTTTACGTCTCTTGAAGTTACAATTCAAGCGTAAACAAGGAGTCCGAACGGTGTAAACTATTTGGGAACTCGGTCGCTGCTTCCCGGTGAATCCAGACCTGCGAACCTGCTCGGACTCGTCCGCAGTGTGCATGTTCACTAGTGCTGCAGGTGTGAACTCCGTCGGCACGTCTAGTTACGTCCACGTTTCCTATATGTAAGCTGATGTCCGCAAAAAGTGCCTAACGTGTGTGAGCGTGTGCGTCAGAGAGGGTTAGTAGTGCATTGAATTAGTGTTGCGATGCGATACTGTTCAAGGATTGAGTCGCTGTTTTTTTGTTTTTTTTAACGGATTTGTTCGTCACACCTTCTGGGACTACATTCAGTGGATGCAGCTACAGTAGATGGTTGATGGCGGATGGTTTGAAAAAATAAAATACATTCTGTATGTTGTTGGTGTGTCGGTCAAAGAGACGAGTCTTAAACCTGGAGGACTTTGAGCCGAGTGAAGAGGTGAAGTTCAGGCACAGGTGGAGCCAAACGAGGAGTCTCCACCTTTAATTACTTCATCAAATACAGAAAAGTTTTAGAATGAAATAAAGAATTTAACAGATTTTGGGTCCTGACTTTTTTTTTTAAATCTCGTCATACATCTGATATGAGCGTAACGTTAGCACAGCAGCTGTGAAGCTGTTTTAACCCATAATATGGTGAATGTTTAATAAAAAAAATCTCAAAATTCTGACTTTTCTAAAGATTTTTTTTTTCCTCAAAATTCCAACTGTAAAAGAAAATATATATATTTTTTTCAGAATAAAAAAAAAAGTCAAAATATATATAAAAAAGTATTTTTTTAAATTTTTAAAGAAAAAAAACTTTTCCCCTCAGAATTCTAACTTTATTTTGGTCGCAAAATTTCGACTTTTTTTAAAGATAAAAATACTTTTTTTTTTTTTTAGAATTGACTTTTTTCTAAAATAAGAAAAATACTTTTAAACTTAGAATTCTGACTTTTCTAAAGAAATTAAAATTATATATTTTTTTAGAATTCTGACTTTTAAGTTTGTTTTTTTTTCAAAATTCCAACTTATTTTTTTAAGAAAAAATATTTTCAGAATTTTTTTGAAAAAGAATTCTAAAACTGTTTTTTTCTTCTTCAAAAAATAGTCGGAATTTTGAGAAAAAAAAATCTGAATTATAATAGGGGAAAAAAAGTCAGAAATAATATTCTTACTTTTTCCTAAGGAAATAAAATTTATATTTTTTTTAAATTTTGACTTTGAAAAAAAAAAAAAATTTTTTCTTAAAAAAGTCAGAATTCTAAAAGTTTTTTTTCTCTTTAAAAAATAGTCGGAATTTTGAGTCATTCATGTATTAAAAAAAAAAAAAAAAGAAAGTCAGAATTTTGAGGAAAACATTTTTTTTTTCAAACTTTACAGCCCTCACAAGAGTCAAAAGTGTCCTCATACACGGTGACTCCTGATGACTCCTGCTGCTTATTGGCATCATTTGGAGTCTGAGGAAATGTTGAAGATCAATAATCAACTGTGCGTAAATTCTGGAAAAAACTAAACGAGCATTTGTGTTGTTATGTATTATTAGCTAATAAAGAGAGCTGAGTGTCTGTTGCCTTTCTTCACATTTTCACCGACTCGCTGCAGAAAGAGTTCAAGACCGACGCTTAACTTTCCATCAACAACATGACAACAAGATGTGAGCTGTGGAAAAAGTTACAGTAAACAAAACTAAAAAATCTCTAAAGGGCACAATTTATATAAAAAAATGACTTCTTCTCATCCAAAATTCAAGCAGTTTGAAAATGGAGGTAGCCTGATGAAGGTGTAGCATGTGGGGGAGGCGGAGGGAGCGCAGACGGCGCCCCCCTCGTACAGCATCAGTAACCCCAGGATCAGAGGCCTGAGGCTGGGATAAAAAGGAACCTACAGCCCCCCCCAGCTCCATCCAAACACTTCAGTGTTTCCAGTTCAACGTTACAATAATCGTTATATAACCGATGTCCCAAACAAATAATCACCATCTTACATTTACGTTATTAAGTCCACATTATTATATTCTCGTTTAAGAGCCGGGATTAGCCATTCATAAACAAACTGTTATTTAAAAATGTATCGCTAATAAATAATATTTATACATATAAAAACAGCCCCCTCTGGAGGTTTACTTTATACAGTAATCATCAGTTCTCCCGCACACACACACACACACAACCAAATCGATGTTTGTTCTCAGCAGTGTTTCGATCCATTCATTCATGTCTGCAACACACGCACACACACACACACACACACTCACATTTATGAATAACTGCGCAGCTCGTCTTCGTCGACCCGTCGAGCTCGCCGTGGCTGCACGTCTTCGCCGTGAAGCGAACGAGGCAGCGGGAATATTTCTTAAAAAATTAAAGGAGACATTTTTTTTTTTATCTTCCTCTGTGGGCGGGTGGGGGGCGGTCACAGTTGAAGCCCCACCCGTGTCAGCAGCATTGAGGGCAGAGCCACGAAACAAACGCGCACAGAAAAAAAAGCACAAACTGGTGACGGATTCTCTTTAAAGCGAAGAGAAACATCCAGCTTTTCTTGACGCCCTCGTCGGCGTCGAAGGTTTGTCGCCCTCCTCCGATAAAACGCAGCAGGTTGCACAATCAGTCTTTTTCCTCGTTACATCCAGGCTACTTAAGACATCTGAAAAAAAACAAAGAGCCTTGTACGCACATGGGAAGCGGTCGAATGATCGCGTCTCCTTTGGGTGTCAGAAACACACAAAAGAAAAAGAGAAAATCAAAATGACGGAGAGGAAATGTTTTTTGCCGGCAGTGTCTCCTCAGTCTAGTTTCTCCAGCACAGAGGGCACGTACACGAGGCTGAGCTCGCTGCCGAAGTCGCAGACAATGGCGGCGTTGTCGAGCACCAGCAGCTGCCGGACGCCCTGCCCGTCGCTGCTCTGGCCCAGGTAGACGGTCTGCAGCAGGTCGCCGTAGTTCAGGTCCCAGAAGGAGACGCAGCCCTGACCCCCCGTCACCAGGAGAGACTCGGAGATCACTCCCAGGCTGGCCCCGCAGCCCACCTCCTGGTGAGGAGGAGAGAGGAGTGAGTGACCGGGGAAAGAGAGGAACACATTGTGTACAGAATCTAACTTTAACCGCTGACCCTGCCGGCTGCACGCTCGCTGCTGATTGGTGCGTTTCAGAGCCACATCATCTGTACCTGCTGTATGGAGTAGAGCTTGATCCCGGTGCTGCGGTCCCAGACGCAGATGAGGTCGTCCAGTCCCGAGCTGATGACGCAGGTGGTGGTGCAGACCAGCGAGGTGACGTCGCCTCGGTGACCGTAAACGTGGCTGACGCGGCTCCCCGTCAGGACGTCCCACAGGCAGATGGCGCCGTCCTGCCCGCCGCTCGCCAGAACCATCGTCTGAGGAGGCCGAGACGCAAAGATTTAGATTTATATTTTTTTATTGTGGAATGAAATATTATAAGAGGACGGTGTATTACTGACCTGGTCTATGTAGATGGCTGTGATCCCTCCAGAGTGACCCTGCAGGGTGAAGAGGCAACACGAGTCCTCTAGACGATAAATCTGACAAACGAACCACAGAGGACTGAAATTAGTTTGTTCTTCTTCATATTCAGGTAAAAACTTCCTGTCATTTGTTGTATTTCTAAATTTGATGAAGGTTCTTCTGTCAGAAACATCAGACAGAAGTCTGACGGGTATTCGGTGTGTTACCCGGACAGTGTGGTCCTGGCTGCCGGTGACGACCCTCCCGGCGGCCGCTCGCAGCACCGTGATCGGCTTCTGGTGAGCGCACTGAACGGAGCGCGTGAGCTGGCAGCTGATCACGTCCTCGCTGCTGTAACAGGGAGAGGGAGGCATGCTGCCTCGCCCGGGGGCACCTGCAGGAGGACGACATGGAAACGTTTCTTCTTATTTCATCAGTAGAATGACTTCATGGTTTATATTACGACGATCGTTTGAGCCTCGCTAAGACAAACAGCTTACGTTCATGTTTGAACCTGAAATGGATGATTTATATAAAAATGACAATTACAGGATTCACGTCTTCTTAAACATCAAGTTCAAGAACTTTTCAAGGACTTTCCAGGCCCCCAATTTTCTCAAATTCAAGGACCCAACATGACATAATTTGAGACACAGATCAAAGTTATAAAGAGAACTAAAAGAATGAAGGCTATTTATTAAAATCATCAACAACAAAACAAAATGTCTATTTTCAAAAACTTCCAATGTCTTTTTCCCTCTTCAAATTCAAACTTTCAAGGATTTCAAGGACTTGTAGGAAGCATGCAATTCATCGATCATTTCAGATTAAATAATTGTTGCAGCTCCAGTTTATGTTTTTTAATGTTTAATGAGTGTTTTACTTGATTATTCACTTCGTCTGCGGGTTATTTTTTTGATTAATTGATTAATCATTTGGTCTATAAAATGTCAGACAGCTGTGGAAAGTGTGACGTCTTCAGACGTATTATTTTGTCCGACAAACAGCCCAAACTACAGAAATATTCAGTTTACAGCGATATGAAACAGAGAAGACGATTAATCAGTTCAATAAGTTAAACACATCATCACAAATCTGTAATATTTGTTCTAGACAGCGAACCATTAAAACTGATCGCTGCTGTCCAGATTTCATCTGCATCAGACGGGCCAACAGAACCACCAACAGGTAACATGTGGGATAAAATATGGACCTTCCTTCCCATTAAGACAATGCAGTTAAATTTAACAGTGAAAATAAACAATCACACGAGCTGTGAGAATGAAAGACGTCGTCACGTCGTCGTCGGGGCTCACCTCTGTACTGCAGCAGACACAGAGGTTTGTTGATCTCGACAGTGAAGAAATCCAGAGAGCCGTTGAGCCGAGCCGCTACGATTCTGGAGGACGAAGAGAAGTGAGAGTGAGCTCGGGTCAGCAGACTGTAACACACCGTCACAGTCAGCACGTCTGTATTTAGTTTTCTATTGGCTGAAACACAATTTATGCTTTATGTCGTCTGCATGTGAAGAAAGATTCTGCATAAACATCTGTGTGAGAACACGAAAGCTCATTTTAGTGCTTGAATGTGTGTGTGTGTGTGTGTGTGTGTGTGTGTGTGTGTGTGTGTGTGTGTTTAACCTGTTGTTGAGGAAGGCGAGAGCTGTGATCCCGGAGACTCCGTCTTCATTACTGCAGCGTAACGACCCTTCGACTGCGTCCCACAACTGGAACCAAACACCAGTTTACATTTTACACGTTTGTCACAAAGCGTCTGTAACATTTGATACATTCACGATGATGACTGACGAGGAAACTCTAGAAAATCTTTCATTTCCTTGTTCTTTAAATAAAAAAAATTATTGCTGATAAGTTTTGTGAATATTTAAATATTTCTACAGGTGAACAGACTCAAAAGATAATTACACAACACGTAGTCCTAACCTAGCAGTCTGATTGGTCAACCAGACATTTGGACATGCTCCCCCATCTCCATGGTAACCTTATAGATGGTCCAGTCCGCGACAATAAACGAATACATATGAAACTATTTTTGTTTATTTCAAAGAAATTTAGGATGTTTTGATATCTTAAAAACCAGAAAACTATCCAATAAATGTGGAAACGTTTTTATTCATGAAAATAAATCAGAACAAAGTCGGCCATGATAGATTATTACAGGTGCGTACCTCCCTCGTGTGAGCTGCAGAGGAAATAGATCGATCGGTCACAACGAGAGAGGCAGAAAGGCAGTTTAGTGTTCACACGTGTGGAATTTCATGTGTGGTATCATCTCTGAGTTCCATTCCATGTAGGAGTCTACTGACATGACTGTTTTCCTATTGAAACTGAGATAACATGTTTTTTTGAGAGCCAAAAATATGAATATATTTTGATTATATGTTTAATTTAAGCTGGTAACTGTTGTATAATCGTAATATTACAGAGAGGCTGAGCTTTACCGTCATTATTGGCACTTTAGTGATGCGTCCACAAAGCACCACATCGCTTTCATGCCAATAATTAATGGTAATGCACACCCTCTCATGTAATATAATATATGTAAGCATGTGCACGCAGACAGCTCCCAGTTCAGTTGTTGTTTTACACACCTCCAGTTTACCGCTGCTCCTCCCAGCAACTATCAGATTTCCTCTCAGCTCCATGGCCCACACGGAGCTTTCCCAGTCCGGCGTCGCCTGCGTCCCCGCTGCGGAGGCTCTCTCTTGGTTTAAGTATGCGGCAGGGTCCCCTAAGCTGGGTCTTCTCTGGAGCTGAGCTCCTGAGGGCGGTGAGGAGGAGGCTGAGGAAGGAGAGGGGTAGGTGGAGGCTGAGGGGGGCTCGTGCTCCATGTAGGCGCGCTCCACCAGACCGCCGAAGTCAAAGCCCGTCCTGGGCGGGGTGGAGAGGTGGGAGGGCGGCTGGGAGGTGAAGTTGGTGTCGATGAGCGGGGTGAGATCGGGCTGGTCGGTGAAGAGAGTCGGCCGGGTGGGAGCGGAGCGGCGTCTCAGCGGGTAGCCCTCCTCCTCCGATAGACCGTCGGCGCTGATGGAGGAGCCGCGACCTTCAGAGCCTAAACAGTCCGAGTCGGCTCCGCCCACGCTGTCCCAGCCATCACGCTGCTCCCAGCAGCCATTGCTGCTGCACCGCCTGAGCCTGACGAGGAAACAGAGTACTCCATCATGACATAGTTTGGCCACTAGAGAGCACCGACGCGTAAAAAGAAGTCTTTGTGTTGTGACACCACAAAGAATGAAAAACAGTTTAGACAAAAATATATAAAAAATTTGAAGAATAACAAACAATATAGAGTGCAGGGAGAGGCACAGTTATAGAGAACACAAAATGAACATGCAGAGAAGAAGATGACCACGTAAAGTGACGGCAAACAAGGAAAATGAACAAATAATACAAATATCATCAATATAACAGCAGAAAATATGAGTTAAAAATGCAGTTAAATGGTCTTTTAAACATCTTTTGGAACATTTGATAGAAGATACATTTTTTTGTCAAGTGAGAAAAGATATTCCAGAATTTGTTACCCCTAAAGTTTATCAAAAATGGACCTCTGAAAGTGAGAAATGTGAGGATGGAGATCTAAAGATTGATGAGTTGAATAAGAATGGACATGCTGTGAATAGCAGTAGAAATAGGATTAATAATTAGGCTGTAATAGAGTAAAGAGGCAGTTTGTGGTAACAAATCCTCCTAATTATACAAACAGATTTATGTTTGTCTGCTAACCCGGTCAGTTTTATTCTTTCCAATTCAAACTCAACTCATAAATCTCGTCATTGATGCTTAGAACTTCAGATAAATCTTTAGAATATATTTTAATGCCACAAAAAAACCCTAAAAACTAAAAAACTCGAAAACTTAAAGAAAAAAAATCTAAACAATGTCGTTATATTCGACATTCTCACCCGTGGTTCGGGATGACGGTCAAACAGTCGCCAGTCTGGGCGTCCCAAACCCGAATCTGTCCTGCCAGGCAACAGCTAGCCAGCAGCATGCCGTCACTGGCCAGACACTCGATGTCCTGCAAGACAGAAACAGAAGTTTTTAAACTTACAAAAATAGTTCATTCAACCCGCTGATTACAGATACATTTACTCAAAATATCACAAGATGATTCTCAGTTTGCAGGTGGAGTTGGAGTTCTTTCAGACATTCTCACATTCTTCTTCTTCATTGTGCTTTTGATAATCTGCCAATGTCTCCACTTACAAACCAGTTGGACCAGTCTAATCCCTTTTCTCAGTAATCTGGGCGCTCTGGGCTCTCACCATACTGTGGCCCCTCAGCAGCAGCGGCGAGATCTCGCTGACGGGTGGCGAGTAGCCGTAATCATCGCAGGGCAGGTCCCCTCGGCGCCGGCGCCCGTGGGCGACGCCGTTCTGGCCGTAGTTGCGCGGGCAGAGGACCCGGTAGAGACAGAAGAGGAGCAGAACCAGCAGGACGCCCGCCGCCAGGCCCAGAGCTGCCACCCTGCGATGGAGAATGAATGAACTATTGTTTACTACAGCGTCGACACATTTCATTTAATTCAAACATTTCTGAAGATTAAACTCAGTTAGCTCAGTTTGTTAGGCGGGCTGCCCGGACTGTGAGCTCAGAGCCCCAGGGGAGGTTTTCAGGCCCGTGGCGTGGGGGAAGCAGAGGAGCCGGTGTCGTGCTAGAACAGGATCTCTGTGCAAGAGTAAATCTGGGAGTGACTTTTAGTGGTTGGTGAGAGCTTGGTGAAATAAAAGGCTGAAAGACAGACGCCGAGCTGGGCTGACTGCTGTTGGACTAGTCAGTAATATTAGCTGGCCGCTATGTCTGCTGTTGGTGACCTTGCACACGCTGTCGACTCGCTACTTTTTGATCATAAGTAATGTAATCAGAACAAATACTCGAGTACAGCTGAACATATTTACCACAGTGGGATTGCACTCTGAGACTGTGTGCTGAACTATCCACCTGGCAAAGTGTGACACATCGTTTTCTGCCCACTCCACTACCTGCTGTGGAATGTGGCATAACTGTGACGATGAAACCTGCCGGATGAGTGCGACCTACTCTGCCTGAAATACCGCTCAACAGCTCACCTTTAAAACACAGAGCCACAGAGTTGCAGAGAACACAGAAATGTTGACATATTCCTGCTTTTATTAGACAGACGGTTGAGAGTAAACAGGAAATGAGGGGGAGGAGAGATACGAGGTACCTGGTCAGACTCAAACCGGCGATGTAATGACAATGCAAACATCCTCCTCAAAGTTTACCCTCGAGGCTGTGTGGACTTCTAATGAGCAACCATGTGCATCTTTCTGTACTTGGTTTCTTTGAGCTGTAGTTTGTGAATTTAACTTAATAGACTCACAGATAACTCATTTATTAGGCTCCTCAGACCTTTGTAAAAACGTACCCAGAGCAGGGAGAAGTGAGCTGCACCTCCTGACATAATTTAACTTCCGTTATCTAATATCAGTCCTTCTCTGCTTGTTTTATTAGCTGTCAAAACATGAAGGAAAGTCAGGCACAGGAAGCCAACAGTACACTCTGTATTTCAGCTCTCACTGCTCACTCACTGTTCTGTTTCAGGAGGTACAGATGTTTCATTTGTGCCCGTCTGAACAAACTGAACTTAATAAGTCAACACTGATAAGTCGAGCTGCACACGGCAGTGAGATTTTGAAACAATGAAATGTTTCTTTGCGTTACAGAAGCGCGGCCGTGCGGCTCTAGTATTTGAGAGGCTAAAAAGCTCTTTGTCGTATTTACACACAGTCGCAGTTTAAATAGACGTACAAACATTTGTTTCTGATGACGGAAACTACACCGTGTCACGAAAGGGTCCCTAAAGCGAGGAATGTGTGTGTGTGTGTGTGTTTGTAGGTTTGTATGTTTGTAGTCCGACAGGTTTATCGTGTGCAAATATGAGCAGCTAAACATGGAGCTGTCAAAGTAAACACAAACACACTGCAGAGTTTGAAGGAAGACAGAAAAAACAACTTTCTTTAACGATTAATCTGCTGATTATTTCGGCTATTAATCGACGAGTCTTTGATCAGAAACAGAGCGCTTCATCAAAATATCGAGGACGTTCTTCTTAAGTTATCCTACACTGAAACTGATTAATAAGTTTGTTTTATATTAATTACTTTTAAACAGTAGAAACCTGTTAACGACCTTCACACAGGACATCAGCTGCAACAAACTAACGTTACGCTGATGATAAACAAAGATTTGCTACAAATTTGTGCGTTTTATGCGCGAGATAAACTGAGAGAAAGAAACGGCACGTATCCTGATGGATTATGATACAAATGTTCAGTCCTTGAATTAAACGTGGTGTCAGGACGGGACACGACACGACTCACAACTCAGTCCTACTGCGCGGTTTACTCTCTTCACGGTTCCCACACCTTATAAACATCAAATTCAAGGACTTTCCAAGGCCCAATTACCTCAAGGACACAACTAGATACAGTATGATGTGGATCAAGGTTAATTACCTTTACGACACTGAGTTTCTCTGATGACGACTACTCTTTCACTTTCAATGACACATGTCTATTTATGTGTATTTACAAAAAACTTTCAAGGATTTTAAGGACTTGTGGGAACCGTCGTCTCTTAGATTTTTAAGCTCATTGTCTGAGACCTTTTTAATTACTCATTCGTTCTCCTCTCTTACTCTCAGCCTGGGGCGACTGAATTAGCTCAGAGGCTTTAAATAAACATGAACACACACCGAGAGAGACGCTGGAAATCCAAACAAATCTAAATGCTAATGCAGGAGGAGGCTGGAGAGGTCATGGAGTTGCTTTGAAGCAGACTGAATTTAATTACATGAACCACCTCAGTGTTTTGAACATTTGACTGAACTACTCGAGGCTCTGCTGTTCTTCTTCTTCTTGCTGCACTCAAAGATCCTCAATAAACATTATATGCCTGTGTTGCAACCCGTGCTGAATCCGGTTCTAACAGCATGTTCAACTTTATCACGCTGGCCTTCCTCTCCGTCTCAGGGTCACCTAAACAAGCTGTAAACTCAGCTGCCGCTTCCCCGCCGTGAAGGTCGTGACCCTGACCTGACATCAGCTCATATCTGCCTTCGTATCTCCCGTCCAAAGATGAAACAGAGAGCTCAACCCGTCCGCTTGGCAGTCAAGGTGACAACACGGCGCCTTACACAACACAACAGTGAAAAAACACAGTTCGTAATGTAGTTAAAGAGTATGAAGTCAAATTTCCTGCTACGCAATCAAGCTTCAAAAACAGATGAAACAAAGATGGACCCTTGATTTCCAGGAACTGTCAGTAAATCTTGTGGTTTTTGTGTCGATTTTTGACTGAACATTTCATCACAAAGAAACGAGGTGACAGCTGGAGATCTGTACTATATCAGTCTGCTGACGCTGGCCTATCACAGATCAGTGTTGCCATGTAAGTTATCCGATATGTGACCATATAAAAACATTGTCCAGCAGAGCTGATTTAAAATACTGAGACAAGAAGCGAGAAGAGGCAACTCTCAGCAGTGTCAACTAGAACTGGTTTAACGAATAAACATCCTTTAATGAAGTCATTTGTTTCAGTACATTTGCATTGTCATATCAGTGGACAATCCACAGAGAAATGATCGTTTTCATCCGGCTCAGAAATTCACTTTATCAGACGTCACATTGGTAATCTCTGAACTTTTCCGCCCTTTAATCGGTCTCAAAAATTTGATATTAGTAAGGCTCTAGACCAGAAATCACCCAGTTGGGCCATAATTGAAGACTAGAGGGGTCGTGCACAGGTCTCGACCAATGACCTATGTGACGGCTGTTGTTGTGCATTGTGGGATTTGTAGTATGAGAGGAGGCGGGAGTGCGATTTACCGGCGGACCATAAATGATAAGACGTATGGAATTATCTCACGGGCCGTATGAAAGCCTCGAGTTTCACACGTCTGATCTAGACATTTACATCGACTACACTTTCAAACGTGTCGACGGACGAATAAACATCTGAAGATCCTGTTAAAGATGCAGCCAACAGCTCTCGTTTGCCAGTTGTCACTCACAATTTTCCAGATGCACAGACAGACTATCAGAGCAGTAATGGAAACATTTGTCACTGAAAACAAAGCACAGAGACAAACTGATATGTCCTTTGTCCTTGAAAATCTTAAATGTAAGCTACAGATGTTACATCACAGATCTGACGTATCTTTGAAGCAACCAGTCTGCCAGGCTGGTCCAGTTAGGAAGAGACAATACTTGTAGGAAGTAAAAAAAACAAGTGACCCGTTTCATTTGTTCTGTTTCTTTGTCTCCAGATGAGATACAATCAGTCCAGAGACACCTGAAGTGTGTCAAGTGTCACTGGACTGATTGTAATCAGACATGAATACACGAGTCAAAGCTTCACCTTTACACCCTTCTTAATATCACCCCATAAAACACACAACAACACAACACTTGTACATCTTCAATGATCCAAACTTGTCAGTATCACACAGATCTGATCAAAAACTAAAGAATCCAACATGTCACCACGTTGGCCTTAAATCTGTGTTACATATGAGTGAGAGCTCGACGACCTTAACCTCACGTCGTCGCCTTGGAATCTGTTCTATGTTTTACTGCTCCACCTCCAGATGAAGACTTAATCGAAGGTTTCGATCAGTTCACTGACACAAGGCCAAGGACCGTTAACTGCTGTGGAGCTTGTTTACGCGAATCATCAACTGCATCACCAATTAGGCCAGTTTGTAGAGATGTTTTCATTTCGACATTGTTTGACGAGTGTAAAAAACATCCTGAGTACAATGCAGTAAAACAATAAACCATGAGAAAGTGAAAGGGCTTTTACAGGCACTGTGCAAACGATTTAAACTCAGCGTACTCAAGAGTTTATCCGACTATCACAACAGATAAAATGACAGCAAACACTTGACCACTGTAAAACTCTAACATAAAGATGTCCCGCCATCCCAGAGATACAAAAACACTTGAAAAACGTAGACCTGTGCCATAAAAAAGTTGGAAAGACGTGTGTGTGTGTGTCTTAGTACTGACTTGTAGAGCGTGAGGTCCGTCTGCAGATCTGCAGCGACTTTGGGAATGGGTGGCGGCGGGTGTCTGGTGTCTTGAGGGTGACGCGCCTCGATGGCCTCCTGGGGGCTCAGGTGAACGGTGACGGGAATGACAGGCAGGATGCTGATGTACCTGAAACAAGACGGAGAATAATGAATCACAAATCAAATCCTCAAATGTGAGTCTCTTTATGTTTGGGGGGTTTTCTCTCTCACCTCTTGGCTAAAGTGATGTTGTAGTAGCTGAACAGTGATGGCCAGTGCCTGAAGGAGAGCCTCCTCCAGCCCTCCTCGTCCTCCGCCCCCCAGGTGATCTGGGGCACGGCGGGCGGAGCCTGAGGGAGCGGCCCTGCCCTGGCTGAGCCGTGGTGGCCCTGTGATTGGTTCTCAGGTAAGGGAGTTGGATCCGGCGCCGGGTGGATACTGAGGGTGCTGGTGGGATCTCCTCCACGAAAGACGGGTGCTACTCCGAGGTGAGGCGGCAGACCGCCTCCTCCGGAATCTCCCAGAGGGCTTTGCTCCGACACCTGCGCGGCCAGGTAGGTGCGTATTCCGGCCGGGTCGGTGTAGACGAGGATGCCGATCCAGATCACCGTGCCGACCTGAAGCAGATGAACGATCAGTCAGAAGAGTTGTGTCATCAGAGGCCACGAAGGCCTGCGTGACGTACATTTAGTCATCTGTCCACATCAATGAAACAACAATGAAAATATGTCTGTTACTCGTCAATTTGGCAACATTAAAGTGGATTTTTACTCGTCTTAAAGACTTAATGACGGTCATACAACAATGCAGAAGTCTTTATTAAATATATAGCTTAGGTTCACATTTAACAACTAGTTGCTGTCAAACGAATCGATATTTTGAAACAATACAATCTCTGTTAAAGGTGCAGTGTGTAAGATTTAGGATATTTCTGAGCACGAATAGAATATTTATTTATTTATTTATTTATTAGTATGCAGGTGAAAGAATTGCAACTTTATAAAAAATACTACAGTTCCTGTTTGATACCGAGAGAGAGGTGAGGCGAGCAGTAAGTGACACAGGTGGAGGAACAAAAAAATAAAAAAATCAAGGTGAGCAGGTTCAAACAGTTTGTGAGTAAACATTAAAACGAGGCTGAGAGGTTGAAATGAACAAAGACATTTCATTAGAGGCACATCGGACGACTAACTCTAATATTTGGAGGGAGTTTAGATGGAGAAACTGCTGGAAAACCACACTCTGATATCTTCTGCTCATGTCCAAAGTTGAGTAATTTTTGGACGGATGTTTTAGAGAAGAGTTTCACCAAGATATCCCAAATGACCTGAAGGTGGTCGTCCTCGGTTTGTTACAAACACTCAAACAATACGATGGTTGAAATCTGAAACACCAACATTTAATATACGGCTTAAAAAAGTATGAGATGGAACAGATTACATATGCAAATAATTTTGTCGTGTTTTTACTAATTTATTTATGTATTCTGTTTTATTTTATGTGTGTAGGTATATATTGATGTAGATATCAAAGCATAAGGTGGAGAATTAAGAAATAACTCACTAGAAATCTAATAATTATTCTGTTCCTCAGTATACTGAATGTTCAGTGACACTTCCTGTTCCAGCACCGTGTGAAATCCTGTGTTGTGCCTCTGATTTTCTTCTTTTTGCAGTTTTGGACGTGTTTAGTATGTTTTTTTTTTATATATTGGTATCATGACAGCTTTAGTTGAACACTGTCAGGCTGTGTCGTGCTTTAATTGTATTCCCCACAGTAACTGTGTTCACATTCTTCCACTGACTTTAAGATATGAAGCAACACTGGGAACGTTCCCACGGAAAAGGAGACTTCTAGATGTTGTCAGCTGCATCAGAACATCTCTCTGCGGCATCTCCAAAGCCTTAACGTGTGGTTACATGTTGAGGCATTTCATTGGCTCAGAAGCTGTAACCTCTTACAAAAACACACGTGGACGCGTTGTTATCCCATGGTAACTTTTGTTTGTAGCTTTGTAAGCACACATTGTGCACAGCTTGAGGGTGCGGCCGCGCTGATGTGTCACTGAACTAACAAATATTTGACATTTGAGAATGTTTCTGTCTTTGTCACGTTAATACAACGAGAACACAAGTAACACAATAGCTGCAGGCACAGGAGGCACAGAGGACAATTTGCAATCCGTCCGTCTTCTTACCATGATGATGCGCTGAGCCAGGCGTGTGCGGGCCAGGAAGTACACCACGCGCAGCCTCTTGGGAACCCTCAGGTTCCTGAAGGCCGGCGTCTGCAGGGTGATCGTGTGCGGAGAGGGTCGCGGCGGAGGGGGGACCTCGCGGGGACGCAGCGGGCCGGGCTTGGGTGGCGGTAGTCCCGCTTCGGCTGGCAAGCGGCGGTTCAAGTCGGCCAGCTGTGTGAAGAAAGAGGAGGGAGATTTTGTTTGCACTGACTTTAAAATGACATTTTTCACTGGAAATATTCGTCAGATGCAGCCACACTAATCACATATTTCACATTCACATGGATTACTTGTTTGTGTACGTACGTGTACAGGCTTACGGTGCTAATGCTCCTTTAGTAGGGCACTGAGCTAAACACCAGTGAAAGGTTTCAGTGTGTGTGTGACAGGTAGTGAAACAGTGTGTATGTGGGTAAACAGTAATCTGAAAACTATGCGGTGAATGTATGTGGGCCTGTGACTCTTATTTGACCTCCTGAATCAACCTACATCTTCTCATGTGAAACGAGCTGCGTGTGTGTGAGTGTGCTCAGTTATCTTATCTTCACTGTTATGTTTGAGATTACTGCATTGATTATTACGGAGACTTGAAGACAGCGCTGTAAGCTTTGAATGTAGTCGCGATTTGAAAATATCGGAGACGTGGAATGTTGATTTTATGAACTCCGCGTGTGAAAGTTCTCACCTCCATGCGTCGGATGTCAATAGATAGTACGGTGGTGAAGAAAAACATCTGCAGGAAGAAGTCAGACACGAGCCCGACGACGGCAAACAGACAGAACTCCTACAATGTGCAAAAAGGAGACGAGAGAGTGACTTCATCATAGCTTCTCATTGGTTTTCATGCTGCATTAACATTTTCTGTCTCAGTTCAACCATGTGTTACCTGGATAGCTGGAACCAGAGTGAAATATCCAATGAGGATGATGCACAGTTCAGTAGCCATGTTCTTCATGATAGACCAGCTCTCATTACTAAGGCCTGGAGGAGAAATGACCAGCAACATCAGCTAGCGCAAATATATACAGATTAATCTGCAGCTGGTTGCTGCTCTTGCCGTATCAGAAACAACACACTCTGTACTCTCACCCTGAGCGATGCGGAGTTTGACCTCGAGGTCGACGGGGGTGGACACCACGGACTTGGTGAGGACCAAGACGTTCTCGAGGCCGATCACCACCACCAGGTAAGGAAAGATCTCCCTGTGCACAGAAAACAACGAGACTACTGACACAGGAAAAATGTTTTTGAACTGGGTTTTTTTTTCACATGAACCTTTGAGAACAAACTCAGAAGAATAATAGTTCCTAGATCATGAGCAAAAGGTAAAGATAAGAGTCATGATCAATGACCAACTAACCCTCTCTAACCACGTTTCCTCAGTTGCCCAGTCGTGTCACGCCTTACCTGACTCGACATGCTACCTGGTCTTTGATCAGCCCAAAGGGTCACATGTTACGCCGCTGCTCATCGAGCTCCACTGTCTACCTGTAGCAGCCCACATTAAATTAAATTCAAATCTCTAACGCTGACTACAAAGTAGTCTCCGGTTCTTGAACGTCCTCATACAGACATATGTTACCTCCTCCAATGAACGACGCCTGGCTCTGCCACCCCAAACTTTTCTCGTCTGTTGTTCCCCGTTGGTGGAACCTCCTACCAGTTCCTACCAGATCAGGGGCGTCCCTCTCTACCTTCAAACACCTCCTGAAGACCTCCAGCTCTTCAGAGAGGACCTCCTCTCCAACACTACCAACAACTGGACATGCTAAATCTGTCCCCCTCTACAACTGGACCTTGATTCTACAAGAGTAGTACTTATTGCTGCACTAACATCCTCGTCTTACTGTACCTTGATCGTTTCCCTTATTTGTAAGTCGCTTTGGATAAATGACTAAATGTGGTTCATGAATAATGAACTGTGCGACCATCATGATGATTATTTACAGAAACAGTCACAGGAAATCTACACCAGTGATTTTAACAATGAGGGTTCTCTTCCAGCCAGAGAAGAACTTAAATGAATGAACCACCTTCACAATGATCCATCGGTATTTGCCAGGTGTCTGCAGGGAACTCCCTCCTCTGAGAGAGATTAGTTTGAGAGTATAGATAAGCCTGTACTGTAGAAGTAAGTCTATAACTGGGTCACGGAGGAGTCAACAGCTCTGAGCGTTACATCAGACGCACTCAGTAACACTGAAGCTCTGTGTGAGCGCTGTCGACCATGAGTCAGCAGGATGTGGTGTAGCTTGCATGGTTACGTTGACCCTGATATGGATTTATGCAAACACGCAGAACATACAAGCCCACAGCAGACTTGCGTGGATCTCGGCCAGTGGTTGGACAACAGTGTGCCGTTGTCACGCCACGATGTCTGCTTTCTAACAATCCTCAAACGATTGGACAACCGCTGGATGACTTTATCGCTACATCTCCGCCCCCCTGGTGAAGTCCCACCCACATCCACGCCCCCCCCGTCCTGTCTTTTTTGCCCACCTGGCGTAAACATTAACACAGAGGAAGTAGGAAGTCAATATGCCAGTGTGTGTGTGTGTGTGTGTGTGTACACGGGAGAGTGTGTGTTGTCCTCGTCTTTCCATGAATAAGATAAGAGATGATGGTAAAACTCAAACAGCCTGCTGGGGCAGTAAATATTAACATTTGAATATCAACAGTAGAGGATGACGAGGACACGAGTCATGTCTAACTGTGACAGGAAGTTTTCTTTAATCTCCAGTAAATATGTTGGAGATTAATCTGTTTGTTCAGCGGTCTGGTTCGTGCTAGAGTTAATCTTAATCAAATTACTTCTACTGAAAAAAAAAAGATGTTTGCACAACACACATAAGCTGCATGTTGACATTTTCCAGAGCCTAGAGCTACTTTTAGCACTAAAAACAAAGTACAGCTGAGGATCACTAGTGCTGCAGCTATTTGGTCATCAACTGAATAAGGGTTCATCTTCTGGGTACAATGAACACCTGGACTAAATTTCATGGCAATCTGTTCAGTAGTTATCTAAACATTTCACTAAAAGACAAAAAGCCTCATGGTGGCACTCATGAAGGAAAGGTCAGCAGGTCCCCAAGATCCAAGGGTTTATCCTCTGAGTAACATGAATGTCCATTCAGTGTTGAAATATTTCAGTCTGGACCGATGTGTTGGACCAACAGACAGACATTCATTCATCCACAGAACCGCTCTGCGCTGGCGTGGGTAATAAAAGAGTTCCTGGTCTCGACAGCTGATGGTACAAGCAGCGTGAAACCTGAGTAGAACTCATTAAAAAGTAAAAACACCAGCCACATGTGCACCTTAACACGTTATTCCTGTTAGCTCAAGTCAAAGTCATCGTTTGTCCAATGTTACCAACTCTTTTCCAATGAAAGCCTCGAGCACAAGCTCCACAAGATGCTAAATGTTGCAGTGTCTTAATTTGTAAACAGATAATTTGCACAAAGTTTAGCGGCTGTGTCAGTCGCAGAGAGGGAGAGATCGCTTTAGTCAAATGTTTAGTCAAATAAATACAAACTTACTACAGGGACATTGAATATTTAAATGAAAACATGGAGGTGTAATGGAAGGAGAAGATCAAACAAACTGTTTGCATATTTACAAGCTACAAGAACATCTTCTTCTCTTGAATCTAGAGATTCAAAGATAGAGAGCGAGAGAGAAGCGTCTCTGCTTCATCACAGGAATTAATTACCATTGAATATTTGGATATATTTCGAGCCTTCACCCTGATAAATCTGTTGCTCGTCTCTTTTTGGAAATAAAGTGACCAAGAGGGTCTGAAAAGTCACTGAATCTACTAAGAAAGTTGCCAATTTGGCGACTCTTGAGCGTTCATCGGCTGACAGACAGGCTGACAAACGAGTCGAGAGAAGCCTCTTTGGTCATCTTCCATCACTGAGGAATGTAGAAAACAGCGAGGTGAGCATTCTTACCCTCCATTGAGCGTCGGGGTCAGTCCAAACAGGGTGCACAGTCCCACAGACATGAGCAGAGAGCTGAGGACCGTGACCACAGCAGCCAGAGCCAGACCCCACTTTGACTTCACCATGTCGATCTTACCTGCAGGGAGGGAAAGAGTTGAGTTGACACCTGAACTATCCATTTAGCTTCATCCTCAGCTGTTTTATGTTAGCTTAGCTGTAATAAGGCCAAAAGAGAACAAGCATGTGCTGCCAACAGTTTTTAGATGCCAACATGAGGTGTGCTATTAAAATAAACATGAACTTTAACACAAGAGCTCAGAGAGGAACTGAAGATTTATAATTTAAATGAACTCCTTTGATTTCAAACATTTGGCATAATAATGTTCTTTAAAACTGATTAAAATAATGGAAGTATGTTTTACAGCAGGGGTCTTCAACCAGGGGTACGCGACCCCTAAGGTACTGCAGGGGGTCCGCCAATTTTTGTCATAATAATTGACAATTTTCACCAAAATAACGGTCCAAAGACAAACAACTCTTGGCATGTAATAACCAGAAATAGTTATACATCAACTTTTTTTATCAATCATAAACACATATAGGCTAATAACCCAGTATATAAATAGGTAAATAGGGTGAAATAAAAGTGGAATTAAGTAAGCCAGGCTTATAATGTGACACATTTTATAATATTAATTACATGTGGGGGTCCCTGTTCTGTTTGTCTCTTGGTCCTTGGGCTGAAAAAGGTTGATTTATAGCTGTTTTATAGCTATGGCATCAAAAAGGGGAAATTTATTTACATATTATAAAATTAAAATTTGAAAAAAGAATCCAACAAACAAAGTTTTTTTTTAAAGAAATCAAGAATAAAATAAACTTTCTGTGTCCTAAAAATAAAAAAAACACAGTAAAACTGCATTTAAAAGCTATTTTAGGTGATTTTTGCACGTTACAAACGTGAATGTTTGTTGACTCGGAGCATGTGTGCATTTGTTGCATGAATTAATATTTGTACTGGCGAGTCACCGAGGGGTTAGGTGAGTGTATTCTTACAGCGGTGTACGATGTTCCCGTGTGAGGATTATCCCTGCACCAGACAGGAACAACCTTGGCACACAAACACAGACGTGCGCACTCAAAGGCACAACAGGCGGGAGAGCCTGGATCTTTGGCACGTTTCAAATATTAAACGGGGGGAGAGGACATGAGAGAAATGAGATGATGGAGCAAGAGACGGCGGAGTTAGACTGACGTGTGGAGAAGTAGATGTAGGCGAAGAGGATGATGTATGTGGTGACGAGCGGGATGAGCTCGGCGATGCCGATCTCCTCTTTGAAGTGGACGTGAACCATGTGGTCGTCTCTCAGGCTGCAGTTTGCAGACGGGTGGAGCTGCTTCAGACGGCCCCGCAAGCTGCCCAGGAACCTGAACACATCGTCAGCAGACACATACATCAGATACATCCCACCGACTGAGTCATGGTGTATAATTACTGTAGTGGTATGATGCAGATGATCTGTAGTCTCCATCTCAGAGATTTAAACTAATATTTTGTACTAAAGACTAGGGTTGCAAAGGGGTGGAAAATTTCCAGTAAATTTCCAGAAACTTTCAATGGGAAGTTAAGCCAAATTGGAGACTTTCCATAGGAATTATGGAAATTTATGGGATTTTCACTGGAAATTGGGGGTAATTTAGTAAATAGCATCATGATAAGTTACCCTGAAACCCCACCAGACACGTCTCTGTGACGCTGCGGCTGCGTTTAGCCCGCCAGACTTTGTTTACCTGCTCAGATTTGGTCACTTACCTGGTTTATGTGCTTCTAAATATGCTCCTATACGTAGTTCATTTGTTTCTCTTTTCACTGTTTGCACAGGGTATTTTATTTTGAAAATCCACCTGATTCTCTATGCTGTTTCTGTGTCTGGCTTCCAGTCAGCTCGAGGTGCTCTGTGTAAATTGACGCAGGCTGCTCGCGGCGTCCGTCAAAAATAGAACAGCCGCATATTCAACATGGAACCGAGCAGAGGCCCGCTTCTGGGACGCTTCTGAACCGGACCGCGGAGGAGCCGGTGGGGTTTGAAACATTGACTAGAACCATTCGTGCCCGGTGGAATTTGGGGGTTAGCCTCATAAATGGTCAATGAAATGATGGTAGCTATCATAGTTCCTATTTATTCCCATAAATTCCTGTTAATTCCCATGGAAAGTTGGAATGTAACTCACCTTGCATCGTAGCTGGACAGCACTACAGTGATTGTGTACGTCACCACCCTCTTCCTGTTGTAGTGGCTGACCCCGGTGTACTTCCCAGGGACGCCGAACAGCAGGTCTAAAAACACACACACACACACACGTAGTGTTAATGACAACCATTTCCTGTCGCAGGACGTCGAAACACAAGATATTCATCCTCCAACTAAACGAGACCAGTGCTCATTTATTAGTCGCCAGTTTAGTAGTTGAGCTGTTGTTATATTTCATCTTAAAGCACGCTCAATAAAATCTGCTTGCACTGATGAAGAGGGAGGTGGGCGGCAGTGTGGGGACCCCCCTCGCTGCCTCGTGGTGGCTGTTTGTGGAGGGGCATACTTTACGATCCAGGCTCCTAAGGCGGTCCGACCGGCCGTCCATCAGCTCGATGTGAATAAGAGTATCAGTCTCACTGTATCTGGCAGCCAAGCTGTCCCTGACTCCCGTCTCCAGAATAAAGCTTCCCACCTTTTAAATCAGCGGAGCTGGAAGGTGAGGCAGAGTGCTGCTCAGTCAGAGAGGGGGTCATTTGGTTCACTGTGTCAGTGGGTAATGTTTAAGAGAGAATTCAAGTTCCAGAGGAATGAAACGGCTTGTTCTCTCTGTCAATATGAAAGCCGCTTAGTTTTCTCATACCACTAATCCCCGGCTCACCGCCTCCCAGCAGTAACTCCTGTTGAACGAGCGGGGCAGTCTTTATTTCACACCTCCACGCTGCATTTTAAACTTCATCACCTCGATATGGTGACACGATTAGAATCACTACAAATAAGCGAGTCACCATTTATCCCTCCACCTGTGTCCTCCTCGTGCCTACCTCGCAGCGTGGCCGAGGTGTGCAGCCCTTTCGGCTCATGCTTCTGGATGGTCTTGAGGAGATCGGGGTCCGAGTCGAACAGCTCCCGCTGGTTCTGCCAGTAGTTGCCGGGAGAGACGAGCAGGCAGCCGTGCTCCGGCAGCACCGACTGCATCCGCCGTAACCCCGGAAACAGGTCCGTCACCTGGAGACACAGCGTCTCCAGACTGCGAATCCCGGAGCTGACAAGAGGAGAGACGAGAGGAGGAATTTTAAAGCTCAAATACCAAAATCTCTGAAAGTGTTTCCTATGTGAGATCTATCAATTATAAATTCATTTGACTGCATAATTAATCATTAAGAAAAGATTTGAACATGATGACACAGTAAAACTGTCGACTCATGTCAGTGCTCAGTACAGTACAGCTGACAAACAAACAGACTGCTGGAACACAGCCCGGCCTTGAAGTTTACTACGGATCGATGGCTCAGTTTGTTTAACGTCCACAGAAAATATTGGCTATTCGTGGTCGTCCACTGTACACACAATGAGCCGAAGAACAAGTGATGAGGAAAACTGTCAATATCTTGACATTTAACTGTCGACTGTTTTGACCACGAGCGGTGAGTTTTATTTTGATTCTGTCAAGTTTGAATCAGGTGTTTTACGATTTTAACGTGATATTTAAAAATAAAATATTTATATTGAGTTGTGTAGTTATGCTACACACATGATAATATTGTCTAAATAAGAGCATCTCTTATAACTAGTCAAGTTTTCTTTCCACTCTGTTCTTGCCGATTGAGTCTTTCCGTGCAATGCTGCAGGAGCAGGTAGCTGTGAAGTATCTAGCTCAGGGTTGTTTTGGCAGATACCGATGTGCTGGGGTTCAAAGCATTGACACTGCAGAACAAAACCCCCGACCACTGGACCATGTCGACCTCACATGTAGTCAAAATAATGAAGTTTCCTGTAAAACTTCCTATTGCACCACGGCAAATGTTCTCACTCCGACATTGTAGGTGGCAACAACTTAATGCTGGCATCCGTGACTTACCTGTCGGAGTGGACGTGGTTGCGGATCTCCTCCAGCAGGCTGAAGGCTCGACCCAGCGGCGACCGAAACACGTCCACCGGCACCAGGCTGCTGTCCCACGGAGACACCGCCGCCTTCACCAACACCTGCTGGATGTAGGCGACCGGAGGACCACGGTACTACAGAACACACACACACACACACACACACAAACATTGAGAAGTGTGTGTGTACTGAAGACAGTGAAAGTCTTCTGTGGTTTAAATTAAAACGACCGCTGACGAGTAAGTGAGCCACTGCTTTGTGTATTATTCATGAGCCTCCATCTTTGCTGTGAAACCTGTAAGCCTATATCAGAGTCTGAGAACCAGTTTAAATATTTCACAGCGAGGAGACATCGGTTCAGTTTTTAAGAAGTCATATGGTCGTAGGCTAAATATTCTGGGAGGTGTGTAAGTGTGTGTGTGGGCTTTCTCTTCTCATACCCAGTCGGGCCGTTCTCCGAGGTCTCCTTGAGGCTCATGGGAAGGGACGCTGTAGTCTCGCACCCCTGTGGTGAACTCCACAGGACCCGTCCCAGGCAGGGGGAGCCTCAATAACGGATAGCTGGGAGGGAGGAGGAGGAGGAGGAGGAGGAGGTGGTTACAGGGTACATAATAGATATGAAACACAAGTGTGAGAGTGACTGAAGCTCTTGAAGAGTTTCATTATTTCAACAATTATGGCTGCAGTTGAGGACTGTTTCCTCCATTTAGGCATCAGTTTGGACAAAAGGTGGACAGGTAGAAATAATATGTCTACTTGATGATGCTTCTGTTTACAGGGTGTGTGTGTGTGTGTGTGTGTGTGTGTGTGTGTGTGTGTGAGCATGTGTGTGAGCATGTGTGTGTTCATTGTGCAACACTTAAGGGAACATTATTTACATCATCTTTCTCCTGGAATTGGGTGGGTCCTTATGAAACAAGTTCCCTTTGAGCGCTAAACCACTCACTTCTTGTCCTGTGTGTGTGTGTGTGTGTGTGTGTGTGTGTGTGTGTGTGTGTGTGTGTGTAGGGGTGGCAGGTTCATTTTGAAATAGTGTTGAGTAACCGTGACACACTAACGCTAACAGACTGAGCTTTTGTCAACAGATAATGAAGACTTGCATCAGATTTACAGTTCTGATGGAGAGCTGTGTGTGTGTGTTTTTATTTCTGCTGACTGATCACGTACACACACGCCACACACACGGATTAACACAAACACAGCTAATTCCAGAGCCACAATCACGGAGAGACAACAGAGCCCCGCGTCAAAGCCAGAGCCATGTTACCATGAGATCTAAAATCAAGTTAAACCTGAGAAAAATCAATCTAACAACCGACGTGCACTACGAAGCATTAATATGTTACAACATTGTTTATATAGTGACACATCCAAGAGGAGTGTTGCAGCTCAGTACCTCTTTCATACAGTGTGACAGGTAGGGTTGCAAATTTCTGGAAACTTTTCATGGGAAGTTAAGCTGGGGAATTTTGGAAATATTCCAAATCAGAAACTCCATGGGAATTAACGGAAATTTATGGGAATTAACTGTAAATTGGGGGTAATTTAAACAAACTGTCTCATATCCAAACATAAATCTAAACATTTTGTTTTGTCATAAGCAGACATGCAAAATAAAACAATTAAAAAAACATTTCAACAGATTTTGCAAGTAGAACTTTATCAAGTTTGAATTATTTTTATTGAACAATATTATGTAGTCCACAAGCTCACGTGTGTGTCTTCAATAGTCTCTGTGCTCTGGGCGCTAAAGTGTGGTCCAGGTACAGAAATCACCTGTGCAGGCAGGGGGGCGTGGCCTCAATAGCCTTGAAGATTGAGAAATAGATCCCGATATTCAAGTGTACATGCATGAAATCTGGTTGTTTTAGTCAAGATTATGCTAAAATATATTTTCCCCTGTTAACTCCCTACTTTGAATTTTTTAAATTCCCAGTTTATTCCCGTTAATTCCCATAATTTCCTTTTAATTCCCATGGAAAGTTTCCAACTTTGGAATTTTGCAACCCTACTGACAGGTCTACTCACTGTATTTTTAACCTGTGTTGGACCCGGTCTGCACTTCACATATAACCCAGAGAATGACACATTAGTTTTACAGTTCGTGCTCCACTGATTGTTTCGTCGAGTCATTGTTGTCGACATGAAAGACGTTTTCTCTGCCACAGGAAAATCTTTGAGGCTTCATGAAAAAATAACTTCAATGGCTGAAGTACAATGAGTGGACTGCGGGTGAGTTTCTGATTTTCTTTTTGGTTTCAGTTCAGAAATTAATACAGTTATCTATATTATTATTTACTTCTTGGGTTCGAGCAGCATCTACTCGTCCTTTTTCACCTTCTCAATTTGTAATCAGACAATGTATTATGTAACTGAAGGGGCCTGATGCTGAGAGGAAGGTGATAAAGTTGCTGAGTCACTCGTCTTAATCAGCTTCCACGAGGACACTTAGTACAAATATTACTTCCCATTATCAGAAATCTGCTCGTCAGTTGGACAGAAACCTTCTTCACTCTCTGTTTTCTCTCCCTCTCTCACCTCCCCCCACTCCCCGAGGTCACTGTACCTCCACAAAGGCCTCTTTTGTGCGGAGCCGGCCCCCCTCCTGACAGGCAGATGGAGGGACAGGCCTCCCATTCTCACAGGGCCATTTTCTCACAGCCCTCTGCTCGAGTCCTGCCTTTAAGCTCTTTTCTTTCACTTCGCCCCGGGTGGTGGTCAGTCGTCCGTTTGGTCGGCACCCCCTGCTGTAAGGTGCTGCGAGGACAGCACGCAGCAGGTGTGTGTTTCAGATTGCTGAGATACTTTTACAGGCCTTTACTGATGAATCCAGGCCAAACTCTCTGACCTGTGTCCTCTACTTTGATATGTGCGTGTGTTAAGTGAATGTTTGTGCCGTGGTGTTGGCGGGTGGGCTGTTATGTGTGTGCAGATGGCCAGTTCAGATGAGCTGAGTCGGGCACTTGTCTCCTCTGTATTCAGTCTGTCCACGCTGGATGACTCTGTCATGCTTTAATGGAGCCAGAACTAAAAAGCAGGCAGTCGTACATCCATCCCAGCGCCGGGCCCTGCTGTCAGTGTCCAACAAAGACTAAATCTATCTTTGGAGAATCACGTACCTGCTGGCTATAGCCGTGAAAAATGCCTCTGACAAGCTTTTAAAGCTGTAGTCAGCTTTGAGTCACAGCAGTGACACTAAGGTTCGGGTTTTGCAAGAACTACGACTAGAATGCATCATTTACAAATCCTTTTTGACCTAAATTCAACTGAACACAACCCAAAAGACGAGATATTTACCGTTCAAACTGATAAACTTTATCGTTTTTGTGTAAATATTCACTCATTCTGAATTTAATGCAGCAACACGGTCCAATAAAGTTGTGTCAGAATGAAAAAAACACCTGTTTGAAGCTTCCACAGGTAAACGGGTTCACTGGTAACAGTGCATCCTCGAAAGACTCTCTGCGCACAACTGCAAGAAGTTTTTGGATTTCACCGTCGAAATCTCTGCACGTAAGAGAGGCATGGCCCAAAACCAAACACTGAATGTCCGTGACCTTCAACGCCTCTGGCAGCACAGGCTGCATTTCAAAAGTTGTGTTTGGACGTCATGAACTTGTGTCTCCTGGTACTGAAGAGGAGAAGAACCATCCAGATTGATACCAGAGAAACATCTGTGAAGGCACCATTGATGCTGAAAGGTACAAACAGGTGTTGGAGCGACATATGTTACCCTCCGGACGACGTCTTTTTTAGGGACGTCCCTGATTACTCCAGCAACACAACACCAAGAAAGAATCTCCACGTTACAACAGCATGTTTGTAGACTGGCCACCTGCCTCCCATTGAAAACGGAGATCCCAGGCTGTTGAGCAACTTTCTCTTTCAACACTTCAACAATTAGTGCTCCAAAACTCTATCGTTAAAAGAAAAGGTGACGTAACACGGAGGTCACATGACCCCGTCACAACTGGACAGCGTTCCAACAAACAATAAAGTTTATTAGTTTGGACGTTACATATCTTGTCTTTTTTTTTGGAATCTGGGTCGTAGTTCAAACAAACGTGTTCAACCACGTTGTAAATCAAAGGTTTTTACAGCTGCTCCAAATGGACACATTCAAAGGTGAGGTGAAAAGTAGGGATGTGTACCAATTATAGATTAATCAATTACTAATCTGATGACGTGATTGATTTTTTTTCCTCTCTATTCAATCTTCAAGAACTTCCCTAACCGTTAAATGCTGGATGGCGAGGAACTTTGACCAGGTTTTCTCTAACCATAACCATAACTTAAAGACTCACCTTTTTTTCTCTAGATTGACACTGCTTCGTGGTTTTTGTCACATTTCAAAATCTGTTGTTGGTTTCCTCCAACAACTTCCTATTTTATCACTTTGATTCAGATTTATCAGTTATTTTAGGTGTTCTTCTCTGTATTACATGATAAATTATTGCCTCTTATATATTATTCTTTTAATCATTTTAACCTGTAAGCCACCTGCTGTCACATTTCAATGTGCTCTATAACTAATAGTAACTTTATGCGTTTGTACACTGTAAAAAAATGCCCGTAAAATATGCCATTAAATATTACGGTGTTTTACTGTACAATTAACAGTCTCTAATATAAAAACTTTTATATTTACTTTAAAATACCGTATAAATAAAGGTTGTGAAATATTTTACTGTCATGGTTTGGCAGTTTCTCACCATGAAATCTACAGACATTTTAAAATAATAATAATAATAAAGCACCAACCTTAAACATGACATCAACAGTACAAACATCCTTTTACCGTAATATTAGAAAAAGTTATACTGTATTTCTTATGGTAAAATTCTGGCAACCACAGCTGCCTTTTTTTCCCCCCGTTTGAATAAAATGCTAACTTATCAGAGAAAAACATCTTGTGCACTTCCAGAGAAGTGAGATGCATGTTTTACTTTTAAGTCTTATAATCAGGGTTTTCTTGTATTTGCTCGAGTACAATAAACTTCTTCTCTGCAGGAGTACTTGATCATATACATGACTCACTATATATGTATATATATATATATATATAACACTGGGATAACAGCATATCTCTGTCCTGGAAGGCATTCAGAGTATTTGTACACGAGCGTTTGTACACAGGAAATGTGACAGAAAGAGCTTGAAAGAAATGTTCAAACACTGCTTACTTCCTCATCTGTCAGATGTCCGATTGTCGGTTTCAGAAAGTTAAATTCAGACATTGCAAAGCGTGAGAGGAAGCTACTCAATCATCATAGAAGTTTTGATGGAGTATTATAAATAGCAACCTAGAGATTGTAAATAAACTGTGACATCCCCTCCTGACTGTTAGATAGTTTCTAGTAGTTACAGTGTAATACTGTAATGTATTTTCTAGCAGTCAAACAAACTGAATTTCATCCAAACTTTTGAGCACAGAAACATAAAATCCCAGACAGGACACCTACCAGCAGGTGAGGATGCTGGCGGAGGTGAATAGGATGATGGGTACTGGGTAGGAGGCGCACAGCAGCCCGTGGCGGTAGAAGGCCGCCGAGATCTTCTCTCTTAGCTGCTCGCGCAGCGTCATCCTGGCCGGCGGGGTCAACTCCCGGCCATTGGGAAGCACTGCGCGGCCGAGGACTGTGCGCCGCGGGGCATCCAGGGATCTGAAGTCAGGAGCCAGAGAGATGACAGTTTAACAGATCATATAAAAACTCACCATGCTGGTTTGTCTTTCACATCATAGAAGCTATACGCTTAGACGCAGTCTATACAAATGACTGTTTGGTTTCCACACAACCACGTTCATTCATCAGTTATCCTAAAAGCACACTTGTACCACTAGAAACTCTAAGTCCATGGTGCTTCTCTGCCAGAAAAAGTCCAAGTATCTCGGGGTCTTGTTCACGAGTGATGGGAAAATGGAGCGCAAGATGGACCAACGGATAGGTGCAGCATCAGCAGTAGGTACAGACATTGTACTGGACCGTTGTAGGGAAACAGAAGCTGAGCCCTGGTCTATCTGGCTACCAACCTTCACCGGTCCATGTCATGAGCTTTGAGGTTGTGACCAAAAGATTGAGATTGCGGATACAAGCATCCGAAATGGGTTCAGCCTCAGAAAAAGATTGAGGAGCTTGAAGGAGTAGAGCTGCTACTCCTTCCTTTGGAGGCGTTCCTGGCATGTCCAACTGGGAGGAGACCCCGGGGCAGACCCAGAACCTGCTGGAGGGACTACATAGCCCATGTAGCATGGGAACACCTCGGGATCCCCCCAGGAGGAGCTGGAGGAGCCCTGTTAAACTACAACGAAGGAAATGGACGGATGGATGGCGAACTTTTACCAAAGAGAGGAAATCTATCTATGTATCTATTCATTTCTTAGTCTACCTTGTACTGATAATCAACTGAATTATGCCAAATATTTCCACTTTCCAGCTCCTCAAATGTGAAGATCTGTTTCTTTTCTTTGACATAACTAATAGTTACTTGTCTGTACTTGTCAAATCTGAGGAATTAATGCAGATTTTTAACATTTAATTATAGTATAGTCTACTATTAAAATAATAAAGGTTTGTGCAGCCTTGACAAAGGTACATATGTGATCTCTGACTGCTTCCAGAAAGCCAAGAGTTAATAAATACATATGTGAATCACAGCTGTCGCCTCAGGGTATATTTTTGTAAATATTATCTTGCATCCTGTCAGGAAAATCCTGCAAGACAGACCGGTCTTATAGGGAAGCTCTGTCCTGAACATCTAATTAGTTACATGCTCCATGTGTTGGCACATGCTGCTCACTACAGGCATGGTGTGTTTTTCCTTCAGAGCAGCTCGCACAGGGGTCACATGCTGCACAGCACTTAAACACACAGCTCATTCAACAGCAGAAAAGGTGTGGACACATTCCCACCAGTAGGAAACACGCCAACACCCGGCCAAGCAGCTACACGGACGCAAACAGATGTTGCTCGAGTGTCATCGATCATACCTGGGGGAAAAATAACCACCAGGTTCACTGCTAAGAGTCTTTTGTTGTTAGACAACCAGTAAATTCTACGTCCATTCAGGTAGACAAGATGGCCACGGTGGAAGAATGTTAATGGAGGTCCTTTTTACTGCTGCCCCAACTGTAGCTGCTTTTAGCTAGTGTTAGCTCAGTTTGTTAGCCTGTGAGCTTAGTGTTTGTACCACAGCCGTTTTGGACCACCGGGAAGAAGAGTTAGTTTTCAGACCTGGGCGGGGGGCCTGCTGACGGGGATCAAAGCCAGTGTCATGCCAGAACAGGAGCTAGGCGAGCTGGCAATGTAACCAGGCTCAGCAGCATCAATGGAGGAAAAGTGAGCAAAGGGGACGTTGACGGAGGAAGCTAAGACGAGAAAAGGAGAGAGTGAGCGAGCAAGAAGCCGCCGGACAAGAGTAAATCTGGGACTGACTTTTAGTGGTTGGTGAGAGCTTGGTGAAATAAAAGGCTGAAAGACAGACGCCGAACTGGGCTGACTGCTGTTGGACTAGTCAGTAATATTAGCTGGCTGCTATGTCTGCTGTTGGTGACCTTGTTGATGTTTGGGTGTTAGCAAAGTTGTCGACTCGCTAGTTTTTGATCAGAAGTAATCAGAACAAATACTCGAGTACAGCTGAACATATTTACCACAGTGGGACTACACCATGGGGACCATCTCATGTCATTAATTTCTAACGCTCCACTGTTAAAGCCTCTTAAACCACCTCACATCTTCTCTCATTTAAATCTACTAACTACAGTACACCTTCCAGTAACTACTTAACCTTAGACATCCCTCATTAATGAGGCATCTAACGCTGGCAGATCCCGTTTCAGGCACTGTGCGCCTTTTAAAATGAATGAACTGCAAACTGCTCTCGAACTAATCTCACATTCCTCTCTGAGATTTTAAATGATTATCCGATTTATTTTCTGATTCTTAGAACCGTTTTTTATTATTAATTCCTTGTTTATTGTGTGGTTGTTTCTGTTTGCTGATTGTGTTTTGCGTTCTCAGGTCTTTCTTGGAAATGAAATCTTAATCTGATTAAGTAATGAGACAGATGAAATCAAGATTAAATGAAATGACAGCAGGTGGTCAGCCCACTCAAAGCCAGGAGCTGGAGAACATGAACACTATTAGAACAGTATCCACGAGAATATTTCTGACTCTGTTTTTTTGGCAAACGTTCACAGAACCACGAATAAAATAATTTAAATTAGTTAGAAAATTAACGTTGATAACAAAAACTATTAAAAGGTACAGTGTGAAAGATTTGGCAGTATCTGGTAGTGAACTAGCAAACACGTCTCCTTTGTCTACGTCACGTACGTCTTCTTCTTTCCCTGCTATGTTGGCAACGTAGTGGCGAAACGCACTCTGTAGAGCCTTTTGACCTCTCTGGGCTACTGTAACAAACATGGTGGCGCAAGATATCGGACTCCTGCTCCATATGTAGATATAAAAGGCTAATGCTAAGGTAATAAAAACATAGGGTGACTATATATTACTGAAAACACAGTTAAGCACGTTATATTCCATTTCTGCCAAAAGATCACCCTAAAAGTTAAGACACTGAACCTTTAATCAAATATACTCATTCCGGCAACTCAAATATTTACATTAATTAAACATTTTCTTGTTTTCTTCTGTGACAGTTAATTAAATGAACTTAGGATTTTAGGTTGTCGATCGAAAAAAGCAATTTCAAGACGTCACCTCAGGGACTTTTTCACCATTTTTTATAGGCCATTTATTAAATCAAGAAAATACACTTTGGATTAAGATAATAAAAGTTAGTTTAAGGCCTAAAATGTTAGACAAACCTCTTAAAATATGTAAAACTTAAGACTTATTTGGTTCGTTTTAAATTAGAATTTGAATAAATATAATAAAACTTTGTTGCCCAGACATAATATAAAACTACTGTACTACGGTATGACAGCTTCAGCTGTCTGAACACTGATTATGAAGATCCATAACAGAACATGAAATCTTTGTCTTGTGGGTGGTTCGCCTGACTTCAAACAAAAATCAACTCAATCTCAGCTCTCGTCTGTGTGTTTACTCAGCAGTCAGGTTCAGCGCTGCCTATCAGTGTTTGCAGTTACACACTCCTCTGGTACAATGTTTAACCAGCCAGCCCCGGCACAGATACTGCAGCTGATTTGTACAGTATCTCATCTTGTTATTTGTTACGCCCGCTGAAACACAAAGTGAGACCGCCGTACCTGCTGACGGGACACCAGGTTATCTCTCTGGCCCGTGGCTGCTTGTGTGCCCTGAAAGCTGCGGCGCTGGGCTTTTTAAGCTTAAGCGGTGCCTTGTGGTTGACATAGTGCTCCCCTCTTGATTCAGGCAGAGTGTGCGACTGCTTGGCTCGTCCCCCGGGGAGCAACGGAAACATTCCCTGGGAGGAATTCGCCTCAGGAGTGAGTCTCTTGATGTGCTGTTATAAATACCCTATACAGTAAAAACAGCCACGTCCCGGCAAGCTTGCACAATGGCTCCTGCAAAGGTTAGAAAGGGCTTTGAAGTGAAGCCGTTCCTGCAGGAAAGTCGACCCCAGGCCAGGTTCTGGCCCCGCTCGTCGTCTTGCAAGGGAAAACTCTCAACGAATGCCTCCATCTCTCAGCTCTCGGTCCGGTTCGCTGCGTGCTGTGGTGTTATGCAGGGTGTAGCAGCGAGGCCTGATTTGGCAAAGGCTCAGCAGCATCTCCGTCAGTGAACTAATCCGGGATTGAGCCGATCGGAAACTCAACGAGCAGGGCTCAGGGCCTGTGGCCACCCCCCCTCCACCACCCTCCACACTGCTGCCCTCCTCCTCTGTTCACAGCCTGCGGGTGGCCTATCCTGTATGTTGCAGCACGTCAACAGCACATTCACATGTCAGAAGCATGACGAGTTTGAGGGAGAAGCAAAAGTGGAGAATGAACACGTGCCACTGATCTGAGAGCAGGTAAACTGGGCGCTTTGGCAGGTAACCAGCAACTGTTTAGAAATCCTACTCCCGTCTGGCCGGATGGTGTTTGTTGGGATACACCAGCTTAAATCCAACAAATAAATCAGGACACCAGCGTGAAAAATATGCCGAGCTTTCGCTCATACGTGCAGGGCAACTAACAATCTAACAAAGAGCGGTCTATGTGCCTCCCTCCCACGTGAGAAACCAGCAAACAAAAACACAGCTACAGACATGACACACACACACACACACACACACACACAGCTTCACATTGCAAAGCGCAAATTAAGTTAGGGAGATCATCGCGGGTCTCTGCAGCTTAATTAGGAGGCTTGCACATTAAGGTAGATTTGTGAAGCCGCATGCCGACGACAACTAAACTGTGAGCAAAACGGTGCGCCGAGTTTCACACAGTTACACCAGAAATAGTATCGAGAGTGGTCCGATCACATTGTAGCTCATGCTGGAGGAACTGTGGACACACACTGTCCATCACGCTCATATATTCTGGTTATAACCCAAACTAAAGACATTCTGGGGACAGATATTTGACGCTCTTAAAGAGGTTTTCCAACAGATCGCACTGTGGCTCTGCTGTGGAGTGAGCCTGAATGTGAGGGCCACGAAACACCTTTTAAATATCGAAGTGTGTTAAAACAACCACACACACTACATATAACACATGGATCCAGAAGGTCTGGGGCCTCATGCCATATTTATTAAGGCTCCAAAAATCCATCTTTACCAAGCGGCGGAGTCCTGTCAAGACTTTATTTATACAATTCGATTTATCAGACGATGATGGTTAGCCTCCCTCCTCACTCTCATACACTTACACAACGCCTCGCTGCTTTTTAGATAAGCATTGTTTGTTTCTGTGCAACATCATAGTACGGAGCCGACAATCATGATCTGGGATTGGTTACTCGTTCTGGTTCGAACCACGGCCGGTTCTTTCTGTGTGGAGTTTGCATGTTCGTGTCTGTGCGAGTTCTCTCCGGGTACTCCGGCCTCCTCTCACAGTCCAAAGACACTAACTTAACGGGTTAATCTGTGACTCTAAATTGTCCGTAGGTGTGAATGTGAGTGTGAATGGTGGCCCTGCGATGAACTCTAGCCCAATGTCAGCTGGGCGACCCTAGTGAGGATAAGCGGTTACAGTTAATGTATGTATTTTCTTTAATGGTTAAACCAGCAGTATGTAGAAGCTCTTACATTATTATTTCTTGATTAAGACGTCAAATTATAGTTATTTACTTTACATTCCTGAACAGAAGAATTAGTTTTAGTGGTTGAATGTTTATGCTTGACTAATTTCTGCTCAGATCTGGGTATAAAGGTGAATTCAGTTTGAAATTCTTCATTCGTAAAATGTCGAGAGCTCACTGAACATGAAAGAGTCCGCATTAAAGCACTTCTGATCTAATAAATTTGTTAAGCAGTGTATATTTAATTTAATATATTTCATTTGGAGTTGTTTTTATGTTTTTGTGTGTCCTTTTTGCTTTGAACTTTAACTGTAATGTGGACGAACGTCGTCTACAGCTGGATAGAGACACAAATGTACATGCTATACTTACTAAGTTAAAAATCAGACAGTTAGAAAAACTCTAAAGAGGATGGGGAGAGTTGGAGAGCAGCTTACCTCTTTTCAACGCTGCATAAAATGCCCATCTTGAAGGCATCTCCCGGGTTTATAGACTCCAGCGGCATCATGCAATGCATTTAAATGCCTTATTAAAAAAATATTTAAAAATCTAAACAAATATCCACAAAGATTCCCGAGCGCTTCACGCCGTGTCCGTTTCCCCGTACCAAAACTGCGTCACCGTTTGATCCCATAGTTGCATAATGTGGAAGCATGCTCCTCTGATCACTGACTCCCATTAGTCCTGCTGTAAATGTACAGAAGAGCTCTACGTGGATGAGCAGATTACTGCGACGCACAGCGTTTTACAGCCAGAGCTGTTGACAAAAGAGGGAAACGTCCTGTCAATCAGTAACCATAATGTAATAATGAACGATGTGCAATAGGCAGCCTGTTTCCCCACAAGGTTTGCTTTGTTTTTGAGGAGGAAGAAGAAGAAATAAATAACTGGATTATTGCTTCTTTTTTTTACTTTATCCTCCAGTTATCACGTGTGCACCTTTAACAGATGATTACATGTGGTGAAGTTTGGTACAAGCACACAGAAACAAGGCTTTACAACCTCAACCGCATTAGCCCAAATGGTGAAATAACTATCACAAGACAGCAGGGAGGATGAGGATGATGATGATGATGATGTTAGGGGCTGATGCAAGCCTGTCGCAACATCACGGAAGCAAGGAGCAAGGAAGGAGCTCTAACTTTAGCACAGTGTGCTGCACCCTCAGCCAGGGCCAGGTGATGCCCAGGGGGGAGGGGGCACAAACAAGGTGTCAGGACGGTCCTAAGGTAAATAAAGTGGGGTTTGATTTGTTCACCAGGGGGTAGAATAACAGAGAGGATTAATCATCACGTTTTGCAGCATTTGTCACATGAGTAGACCTCAACAGCTCATGGCCTTTGTCAACATTTCTAGTCATAGTTTGACATGAGAAGCTGAGCTTGTTCATGCAAATAAAGCTCCTGTAATACGTCTAATATATATTCAAATACCACAACATAAGCATGCTTATTTATTGTCCTTATTGGCCTGATGTATTTCCATAATTGAACCTGCTGCTCTCAGGTGTCACCTGCTCAGGTAACTACAGTAACAGCTAGTGAAAACAGCTAGTTACCAGTATCCTGCACGTTATCTCCTACTTCCATTATAAAAACACTCATTTTAAGACTTTGTAACACAAGTCTGGATTAAACACTAACATTAAAATGTGTCACTTCGCTTAAATAAAGTGTATAAACTGTAGAAGTTAACGAGAAACACACTAATTAATTAGCTTAGCTTAGCTTGCTAACGCTACTTGGGTGCGTGAGTTCCCGCATAAAGGACCCAAATAAAAGAGCTAAATTAACGCAATTCAATGTTGTATTCTTAACTTCATCACCGCAACTACAACACGCATTCAAATGTGGCTTTACTCCGAGTTATTGCAGCTTTCATACACCTGAGATAGCACCGAGCTAAAGGCTAACACACACAGCTAACACCTAGCTATGTTAGCTCAATATCAATCATCGATATGTGCTTTAAAGATGAGCTCTTAAAGTCTGTGGAGAACTAAATTAAGATATTAATTAGCCACGAATTGCTGACAATAAAACACTTAATTAACAAGGCTGTCAGTGAGAAACTACGAGAGTAGTTTGTAGTCAAACACGCTGCTAAAAAACTACAAAACTAGCGCTCGTTAGCTTCCTTAGCACGGTGACGATGTTACATCATACCGGGTGGTTTTGGGGGCTCGTGTGTGATTTAGCGGTATAAAGCTGATGACAAACATCTTATAACAACGCTCAGTAGTTAACATTATGTCATTACACCACCCAACAGCTCCCATGCTGCTCCACCAACACCACCACCAACGGCTAACGGAGCTAACTTTCGCTAAATGCTAACGAGTTTGTAGCTGTTCGCACACTTGCCTGGACAAACTTCAGAGGTCGTTCCCCCCACGAAAATGTAGCCGATGCTGCGGTGCTCCTCCCGGGGTAAACCGACCGGCAATCACCGTGTTACTCCTTTGTTATGGAGAGGCTAACTTGTGTCTGTGTACGCCTCCAATGTGATGCTGAACATGCAGGAGCAGCTACAGCAGGTTGTCAAATCCCACAGAGAGACCTCTCCACTCCGACCTCTCACCCTGCAGGCGTGCAGCGCGAGGACAGGGCGACCTCTAGTGTCCACACACACACACACACACACACACACACACACGCACACGCACACGCACACGCACACGCACACACACGCACACACACACACACACACACAAACAAAGAAAGTATGGAAGGTGGACTAGTAGCTGCCGAGTTGCCCTTGAGCAAGGCACCGAAACCCCCCCCCACACACACACACAACTGCTTGCAGGGCGCTGCTCTGGGTGGCTGTCCATCACTCCACCATCTCTCTCTCTCTCTCTCTGTGAACCATGTGTACATAAACGTGTGTGTGTGTATTTCAGGTTAAAATGTATTTAAAACTGAGTGAAAAAAAGAATTTCCCCACCTAGTCGAGGGATTAATAAAAGTATCTAACAAATCCAGACAATGAGTGGAAATAATCATTATTTATTGATTACTGACAGCAGTCTGTAGACCAGCAACTTTAGGGGTCTATGGCCGACCACCTTGGCAGCTCAACAACCAACATTTGTGTCGTTTAAATAGAAAAGTCAGTCGTCACGTGTGAAAGAGACAAAAAAAAAAAGGGCGACGCAGAGGTCAAAATGTGGAACTAGAGAACAGCGCTGGACGTCCCAGGAGCGAAGAAGGAGGCTCCTTTATCGTGGACTTTGTACTGAAAGAGTTTTTTCTGTGTGGACTGTCCGTCGCCCTGTCGTCTCCTCCAGCACACCTCCACCTGAAAAACACAGAACAGCTGGTTTGCTTGCATCTTTAACTGCAGGAATTCAATGCGTCTTGCACTGATTTCTATACAGATATATAATATGTAACCTCTTACAGGCCTTACGTCACCTTAAGAAGTTCTGATTTCACTCAGATAATAATACTTTTTTAATTTTTATTTTCTATAAACCAGTTGCTAAAGCTGCACTCTCTTTTGGTGGAAAGAATTACACTCTCACGGTGAGAGAGGAACAGGAAAAATACAGAGAAGCTGTCGCGTAGCAGGTTGCAAAACAAATAAACATCCAGAAGTCCAGATCTCGAGTTCTCTGTCTTTTTCCTGGAAAGCGACGGGATCCAAAAAAGAAGGTACGAGCCTCCAGAGAACCGTAACTCTTTAGTCTGGCAGCAGCATGAATTCCTCTTTCCTCGCAGTAAATATGAAACTATGAAACTAAATAAGAAGGCTGAAACAGGCGTAACCACACTGAGGTCTGAGGCACATAAAACACGTGAAGATTCACTGTCAGCGTAGTGAATAGCTCAATGATGCCGGTGACAGTTACTACTGATGGATAGCGAGCGTGAGTGGGAGGCTGCTGGAGTGCAGTCAGACACGACAGCAGACTGTCAGCTCTATCTTAATGTTAGTTCAAACGTTTACAGACTACCTGATAATTCAATCAAATATGTAAAGATCCAAAACTGAAGACAGCTGACGGATCAGCCATAATTTATTCAAGGTATCGTCAGCGTCCAGGTTCAGGCAAGGCAGCAGAGTAATAATCAGACGTGTGTCTGAAATAAAAATGTGTTTACAGTAAAACTAAACTACCACAGTCTGCAGAGGGGACGGGGAGGGGTCACCATATATGTCACCTGCCTCCAGATCAGCCAATAGCAAAGTTCAATCACAATAGTCAGGTTTCAAAATATTAAAATATAATAAACTGAACAAATAAATATCATTTTGTAAAAAAAACAAAACAATCAACCAATAAAATCAATAATTGGAAGATGAATCGATAAAGAAACACCGTACCTGCCCGTGGATGTCCCTGCAGAAGCCAGTAGGGAGACCCTGTACGTGTAGAGTGAGGCTACACTGGTGGGTGAGGCCCTTCAGAAGAGTCTCTGAACCTTCATCATCTCCGTCGTCCTCCTCTTCCTCCCCGTCACAGCGTGCCAGCATCACCACATTGCCCTGAAGTCACAGTCAGAGTTAACACACTGCACAGGAAGTCAGCGCGTCTCGTGAAATAGAAGAAGAAGAGTCCAGAATCGAACCTGCAGCTCGGAGCAGACGGTGGCCCGGCAGTAGTGGCTGAAGTCCAGCACGGCTCCGACGCTCACCCCCAGACTGAGCAGCACACTGAGGTCGTCCACCAGCAACACCGGGGGTCCCCACTCCTCTGCCCCCTCTGCATCCTCTGCCCGGCTACCGGAGCTGCTCACACCGGACCGGACGAACTCGTACAGACTCTTCAAGCCAACAGCGGGATCCCTGAGGACAGAGCCGTGAGGGAGACGGACACGATGAGACGATGAGACGATCCGGTCTGTGCGGTTCAGACAAAACACAAATAAAGCACATCATTCATACCTGAGGAAGTCCATGGCTTTAATTCCTGTGTTGGTGTCTTGAGGAATCAGGACAGACAGCGACTCCTTCAGTCCCTCGAGGAAAACCAGCTGACCTTTCTCCTTCGCTTGTGCGAGGCTGACACCCTGAGACACACAGATACACACAGGTACACACAGGTACACACAGGTACACACAAATTCAGTGTCACCACTTGTAATGGCACCAGTGTGTACCTCCTAAAACTAAAAGCTAAGTAGACACATCAACATTTCACTGACCTCATAACATGTGAAGAACCATCATATTTAGACTTTTATCCAGTGCTCGACACTGGAAAGAGCTTACCTAACCAGTTCTAACCAGCACTGTGTTTCTACAGGAGCCCAGAACAGACAAACTAAACACTGAGTCTAGACAGGGCCAAATGTTTGGGTCCTTTCCTAACCACTTTTCCTTGACCTCGATGGAAAACGACACAAGGTCAAGGAAAGATGTGAAGGAGAGGTCGTAAGGAGTTAGGAGAAGATGACGGCGGTGTTCATGATGTGAGGAGATTGCAATGCAGCGATAACAACAGTGTAAACTCACCAATCTCTGACTGACAGCGCTGTAATGATTGAAGGACTGCACCAGACCCAGAAACCAAACTCTACAGCGAGCTGCAACACACACACACACACACACACACACACAGAGGTTCAGGTAAATAAACTGGATCACACCTGCATGAACTGATAACAGCTGATCACTCACCTCGCAGGTAAAAAGACAGGAAGTGGTGAATGAGGAAAGAAGCATCACTCTGTCTGTCTGACACCAGGATAAATTCTCCCTGTGAACACGGAGAGACACGTGTTACATGTTACAGAGCACATCACCATGGTGACAGTCTGACAGGTGTGTCCACTGCTCACCTGTGTGAAGCTGTCCGGAGAGGCGTTCAGGATGCTGCTGAGCTCTGTAAACATGGCTAAATAACACAAGCTACGAGCTGAACTAACGGCACAAAATGAGAGTTATTGGCGGGAATTAATGTCGAAACTCGTCTTGTGAATTCTCAGATTGAAAACAAACGTCATTAATTTGATTTGACGTCATAATCTGATCTTTTTCTCCTCTTATTAGCATGTGCCGTGCTAACGTGCTCAAGTTAGCAACGCTATAACGAAGATGAGTGAAAAAGAACTACAAGAAAGAGGTCTCACTCTCTGCACCAAGCGGGAAACTGACCTGGATTACGACGGAAGCCGCTGCTACGTTAATATCTCACGTTTCACAATGAATTTACGCGAGTTGTATTAATTATTAATAACCATATCGAGTAAAAGTTGTTTTTAGTGCGTATTTTTCAACCACCTCACGCCTGTGACAGATTGGTCTCCATGGTGACGGCTATTGTACCACCATCCTGATAGACGATCTTTGCCGGCGCATGGCCTTCTTCTTCGTGGTGCTTCTTCTGTCAAAGACACCACCGCCCCCTGCTGGTCATACATGGTAATGCAGCGATAGATAGATAGATAGATAGATAGATAGATAGATAGATAGATAGATAGATAGATAGATAGATAGATAGATAGATAGATAGATTATTATTGATTATTGATGATTATTATGTTTTTATTCTTTAAGTGGAATCAGCATTGAGTCATAGTGTAGTAGAAGATGACATAAAGACACATTTATCAGGAAATACTCATTGCTTTTTATGTAAAATGTCTGTTTCTGTCTTTTCTAACAAGTAGAATCACAGGCTCACATTATATTTTAGTGTATAGTACAGAATATTTGAATCCAGCACTCTCTTGAAAGGAGTAGACATCAAAGCAGCTGTATGATCTGAAATGACACATAGTGATGAACTATCACCTGGATCTGCAGCTTCCTTAACTTTATGGAGCTTTATATCTTAAGTTCAGCTCATTGTCTCAGATTTACTGTTTTGCTTCACTCTCACTGCCCTCATAGAGTCAGCACCAAACAGCAGACAGACACAGTTAGAGACTAGCTGGTGAACACAGTGGATCATTTAGCAGCTAAAGAACCAGATATTTCCCCTCAGGGGGGTTGGTAGAGAACAAAAACAGAGCTAAAAGAGGGAGAATATTAGACTTACATTCAGCGGGTGGTCTTAAACACGACTCCACAGGAAGGATCATGTGTCTTTGTAGCTGCAGGTTGTGTCATTTTGCAACAGTTTAAATGGTGATGATGGTTCAGGTTTAAACAGAACACTCTGTCACTTAAACACACGCAGACACCTGTTGTCATAAATATTTTTATTATCCATTGTTGAAGATGAAGGCCAACAAACGGCGTGCGGCTCTGCGGTGAACAGAAAAAGTCATCCATCAGCAGAATAAAACACTCAGCAGATGGCAGTGTGTCGCTCTCTGTGTAGCAGCTCAATATCAAACACATCAGCGCTGCACATACAATGAGTCTGCATGTTTCATAACACAGTTCTCCTAAAGGCAGAGATCCAGTCCTGTCCTGGTGCGCTGCAGTTCAGGTAACATCCATTACACTTTATTAGATTGTATTTTTGGCATTTATTTTTTGTTTATTTGAGAAATTAAAGCTGCATTTATTTTTTTAGGGTTCACTTGGGGGCAGCAAACACAATATTAGCATATTATCACCTTATAAAGCTGTTGTTGTCTACCAACTCCTGGAGGAAATAACTTTTTAGCAGCTATGTTCAAAATCGAATAGGTTTGGGTATTGATACGACACGCTACCTTTAAAGTATCAATAGAAATGACTTAGTACCAAGTAGTATTGAGATTTCTGCAGTGAAACAATACCTGCATTTGATCGTTTTTGTACCCAGATCTACACAAAAATAAGCAGCTAGTAGTTATGATGCTGAAGTTGAGCATGGTCATGGTGATACAACACACCTGTCTGATAAAAATAAATGCAAATTGCACCATGTTCACGAGGTCAGTGGCCTCTAGTATTCTATCGGTATCGGTATTACTTTAAGGGAAGTGGTATTGGTTCTGGTATTGTACATTTTTTGAAACGATACCAGCTAATCATTAACTGGTGCTGAGCAGGTAGCGTACAGTTAGTTTTTCTCTTACAACAGATTGAGACTGAACCAAAGCAGTCAAGTTGCAGGTCGTAAAAAACCAAAACAATGAGCTGAAAGTGGCTAAAACGCTGTGTAGACCTGAGGGGAACTGCCCGTTCATATTACTTATAATCATCTGATCCATTGTTCATATAAAATAATGATTCATGCAGCTTTAAATTGACTGTGTTGCAGCACTGTCAGCAAACAGACTCTTCCAACAGTGATCAATAAAATATCATATAATTAATATTCTACACCTGAACACAGACGTCAATATTATTTTACTCTGCGGCGTCAGACGTGAATGAGTTGAATGTATCAGGATCAGTACAGACACTGTGTCATGTGAGAAGAGGGGAACAATCCAATGAGCTGTCATTGACTTGTCGTTTGGCAAACTGCCTGTTCGTTCTGGTATAATTGTTGGCACAGATACACAAAGAGTATAAATAAAACGCTTCTGTGCGTCTGTCTGTGCGAAGGTTATCAGCAGCCACACACTCCTACAGTCCCTGAGGTTCAATAATGTCATAATATGGATACGGAATAGGGGTTTTCTCAAGATACAAACATTCTTGTTGCTCAATATATGTTGCTTACATTATATTTCCTCCTATGAAACATGTTTGCAATTTATAGGTAGCTCTCAGAATCAGTAAATAATCGATAAATTTAATATTGCTAAAAGAAAATAAATACAAAAAACATGTTTTTCTTGTTTTTAAATACCAAAATGCTGTAAAGGTAGTTTTACTTCCTGGAAAACAGCTTATATCAGAGCTATAAACTGTATAAAACATGGATCTAGTCTCCGGCTCCAAGCTAGTCCAAAAATGTGGAGTTGTGAATGAAGCCTGGTTGCTCAAACAAGCCACCCACCTGTCAATCAAAGCGTCCACGCTCTTAATCCTGCATAACTTTAAGCCTTAATATAATCTGAACAGGTGAGTTGTATATAAATTCACCCTCAGTACAGTTGTCATGAACGGGGAAATTAGCTATAGAGACCAAAACTGTTTTTTGTACCAGGCTGTAAACATGTTTATTTCTGCTGTGAAGTTGGACATTTTAACATGGGGACTTATGGAGACTGACTCACTTCTGGAGCCAGCCTCAAGTGGACGTTTGAGGAACTGCAGTTTTTGGCACTTCCTGTGTTAGCTTCACTTCACAGCCACAGTAGTAAACGCAGAATATAAATATACAATAAATAATCTTTTTCTAAAAACATTGCATAGCTGACAGACTTTCAGAGGAGGCCTGTACAACATGCAAGCTAGCGTTGACTTAGTCACATGTTTGTCCCATAGCCTATTGTCCTGGTCCAAGACAGACCCTTTAATACCTCTACATTATGCTCCAACTTCCCGTTTCAACCTGACATGCAACATGTCATTGAAATTCTTGTGAATTTTAGTTTCCCTGAATAAGAGCTTCTGGTTAAACGCCAACAAAACACAACATATACATTCACGTAACAATGTTCAAGATGACAGCCAGGACCACGAGATATGAGGAGCAGTTCATAAGATGGTGTAGGGCTCCAGAGTCCACGGTGTGGGTGACTGAAGCCCGTCGATCATGGTGACCGGCAGAGAGCGAGTACTGATGGGGCTGCAGACGGAACACGGTGGAGACGGAGGGTACATGTCGTCCTCCCACCGCAGGACTCGATCCTTAGCTCTGCTGGGGCTGTTAACGGTCTTGACGCGGGGCCCGTTGGAGGTTTGGGGTTTGGTTCTGGGCACCCTCCTGTAGAGGTAGACGTCGTAGTGGGAAAAGGGATCTCGGGAAGGCTTGAACTTTGTGTTCTTGGGGAGGTGGAGCTCCAAGTTGATGGTCACCTTACAATGCAGGAACACACTGATTATTGATATGAAATATACTGACACATAAACACAGGATAGATAGAGAGCTAAAGCTAGGTAGCTAGTTAGATAGGTGGATAGCTACCTAGCTGGGAACTTAGATAGCTAGATGGCAAGATAGCTAGATAGCTACATAAATAGCAAGGTAGATAGTTAGCTATCTATGTAGCTATCTATCTAGATAGATAGAATCAGTGCTAGATAGCTACATAGATAGCAAGCTAGATAGCTATCTATCTATCTATCGATTTATCTAGGTATTTTAAATAGCTAGGTAGATAGTAGATAGGTGGATAGCTAGCTAGCTGGGAACTTAGGTAGGTAGATGGCGAGATAGCTAGATAGCTACATAGATAGCAAGCTAGATAGCTAGATAGTTAGCTATCTATGTAGCTATCTATCTAGATAGATATATGCTATCTATCTATCTATCTAGATAGAATAACAGTGCTAGATAGCTAGCTAGGTAGCTAAGTAGATAGGTGGATAGCTAGTTAGCTGGGAACTTAGGTAGCTAGATGGCAAGATAGCTAGATAGCTACATAGATAGCAAGCTAGATAGTTAGCTAGCTATGTAGCTATCTATCGATTTATCTGCATAGCTAAATAGATAGATAGATAGATAGATAGATAGATAGATAGATAGATAGATAGCATGCTAATGGGCTCACAATAACAATGCTAACACAATGCTAACATGCTGATGTTTTACCGATATGTTTTTTGTCATTTTCACCACCTAGTGTATCGCTAAATACTTGCTAAATAGTGCTAACTGCCAATTAGCACTAAACACAACATACTGAGCTATTTGGTTGTAAAGGTAAAATGGAAACAAATGGAAATTTTGACCTGATTGTGGCACTAGAGGAAAAATGAAGGGCTCACCAAAGTTATTACGATTCATCCTAAGGGGAACATTGTGTGTACTATATTTTGTTTCCGATCTATCGCGTATACGTTGAGATATTTTGCCGGATACTTTTCACCAGAATCAGCAGGATTCCTCCTCTCTGGGTACTAAACTTTATGGCAATCCATCCAAAAGTTGTTGCGATATTTCAGTCTGGGGCAAAGTGACCACATTGCCAGTCATAGAGCCATGAAACCAGCACGGGTAAATGCACAAGAGCTGTACTGCACAGCTGAAATAGCACGCAGAAACTCAAATTCTATCAACCTAGGATGGAGGATGAAGGATGAAGACGTATCACAGCAGCCACAGATGAAGCTCAAGCAAAGAAAACACTAACCACAACAACAACTACTACTCAAGTACAGGCCAAGACTTTATTTAGTCATGCTGCCTCATCACCATCAGTCTTCCCTGAAGCGAACAGTTGGGTCACATCACTCTCTCGGCCCTCTGAAGTCGCTGCCATCACACCGCCGTGCTGCCAAACCAGTCACTCATTGGCATGTAGTGCAGGACGGAGACAGGGAGCAGGGTTAGGGTGGTGGTGGTGGGGGTGGGTGGATGGGTTACTCTGCTTTAGACTGGTAATGTATCGCTACATTTCCATCAGAAAAGCAGCCAAAGGGTCCTGTTCTGATCAGCAGCATTCCTCAGAGCCTCATTAGTAAACTAGACGGTGCCAGAACGATTCATTTAGACTTTCACCCCCCACCTCCTCCTCGTCGCTTCACTCCTCTTCCCTTTTGGTTTCAATCCCTCCTTTCAGACGGCTTTGTAAGGCACACTGTGCGCCTATGTGCGTGCATGCATGCAATTCGAAATTAAGTGCAGTTTTCTGTGCGTGCATACATATATATATGTCACTAAATCCAACATGTGTGCATTTTATGTCAATTTGAGCATGTGCGTTTTTTTTGTTTTGCATATATGCACATGCATGTCTCACATCACATCACATGTGTGTGCATCCATCTAACATCAGCCAATCACAGCAGCCCCTTCAGGATGCTAACACCATCATTCCACCACGCTGTCAGCCAATCACAGGCAGCTGATGAATCTCAAGTCCCAGCAGGTTTGACTCCGAACAGCAGCACATAGAAGAAAAAAAAGAGAAAATCTTGACACGCAGTCAGCGTGTTCTCTGTTTCCCAATTCTTTTCATGAACCCTCTCTTATACCCTTAATACCCTGCACACATATTTTAGACCCCAGAGACCTTTTTGTCTCCTTGAAGACCAGCTGTAAAGAGAGTATTTCCATTTTATGCTACTTTCTGCTTCACTACATTAGTCTGACATGTATAGTTACTAGATAAAGCCTGATGTTACAGGTTTAACCAGTGCTTCCCGACTTCAAGAGGTCACAAGATAAATCTGATGGGTCACGAGCTGCAAAAATGAGATAGGAAAGAAGAAAATACGTCAAACTTCTGATGTCTAATACTGTGAAAACTGCTCGAACTGCAGCGAATAACATGATATTCAAATGTAAGGTGTGCATATGTTTTATATTTATATTTTGGCAGTCAAATGTTGGTGCACCGTTACAAACTTCAGTAAATTCTTTGCTAAAATATAGACTATAAACCTTTAACCTAAAACCTGACCCGAGTCATGATGAGGTCAATGCTCTATGTGTGTGTGTGTGTGTGTGTGTGTGTGTGTGTGTGTGTGTGTGTTTGTGTCCTGAGACAACTGTAAGTGACAGCTGGGCAGCTGTGGCATGAGAGGATTAGGGTCGCCTGTAGAGATCCGCGGGGGTTTAACGTAATGTGAAGACGAGAGCGTTTTTAATGCTCCGATATGCTACAGTTTATTACTGGACGACAGGAAAGCTGCCGTTAAGAGTCACTTAATCTGTGTGTGTGTGTGTGTGTGTGTGTGAAGGCAGAGGAACCCGGAGGTCACCGAGTTTCGATCCCGTCTGAGCTCAGACTGTGGCATCAGACTGGGTTTCCATGGCGACGACAACCCACTCTCTGTCTGAAGATGCACGAAGAATCGCCGCCAGCAGCAGACTGAGAGTGAACAAGAGGAAACGAGAGGAAGACGGTGGTGTCGTGAACATGTCCCTAAAATGTCAGTGGACGTGGAAAACACACACACACACACACACACACACACACACACACACACACACACACACACACACACACAGTTCGGCGTCTGTCTTTCAGCCTTTTATTTCACCAAGCTCTCACCAACCACTAAAAGTCAGTCCCAGATTTACTCTTGTCTGGCGGCTTCTTGCTCGCTCACTCTCTCCTTTTCTCTTCTTAGCTTCCTCCGTCAACGTCCTCTTCGCTCTCTTCTCCTCTGCCATTATGTCCATAGAGGCTGCTGAGCCCACAACACTCACCCAGCTCCGGTCCAAATCTCTACAACTATAACACCGTGTCCAAAATTACTGCAAAACATGTCAAATATTTTGTCATATTTTGGTTTTAGCGGGCATATTTTGATATGTTAGCTCAGGTTAGCAGGCTAGCAAGCTAACGTAACAAAATGCTGGATAACATCATCGAGACTCAGGGCTGAGGCTGACCTTAGCTTGATGCTTGCTAACGTTATCGCTAGCAAAACATTATGAGTGGATGTGTTATTTATACCTTTCCAGCTGATTGGTGATGCTAACTTTTATGCTAACTGTCCAGCTCCGTTTCTGGCAGGACACTGCCGGCTCTGCTCCAAACTCTGTGCTAACAAACATTAGCTAACAGCAGCTACAGTTGGCAGCAGTTTGCCAGAAAAGTTACAAAATGTTGCTTTAAGTCTAAAGCTCTAATCAGTGTCCTCTCTTTTAAAATACAAAACTCAAATTGGTTCCCACAAGGATGGAAGTGTAACAAAACACACGCACACACACGCACACACACACACACACACACACACACACATACATAGGGTGATAAACAACCCTGAATGGGTCTCAATGAGGCCGCAGTGTTGCCGGCCCTTTGTTGGGTTGGATCACTGAGAAATCAATGGGTTAAACAGCGTTTATTGTGGGGGATCCTTCCCAGGGTGGAGGTGGAGGGGATGCTGATGGGTGGATGGTGGATGGTGGATGGAGGGGGAAGGTCTGGGTCCATTTCTCTTTCTTCAAATAAATAAAGAGGCGGGGGTAAGAGAGCGACTCAGCCCCCAGGAGGCTGAAGAAAAGACGCAGAATAGGAAACAGCAGTAGGTGAGCAACAAAAACAGCAACAACTGTGATTATCACCCTCTCTCTCACACACACACACACACACACACACACACACAATGGTAGAAGTTGGCACATGCAGTAGCACATGACCGCACATGCTCAAACACACCTACGCGCACACACACACACAGACACACACACACACACACACACACACACACACTAAAGGAGGGTCCTCTGAATTGAAACGCGTGAAGCCAGAAGTACCAGCGGACGCCATGGCAACAAGTAGGCATTACATTACCGACAGCGAGAAGTGAATCAAGATGGGGGGAGGTGCCGTCATCGCTCTGAGAGTAACACTGTGACACAGTGAACCTTTATGAGCCTGTTTAAAAGTTTCAACGACGCACAGCCGCTAAAATACGAGATAGAAATGATGATAAACTCTGAGAAACACACGACGGACAACTGGAGCGAGTAGCTGCTGAGTGATGACAACATCATTACATTTTAATTTGATCTCTCCTCTCGTCTTCTCAGGGATCAGGACGTCATGTTTAATGTTCTGGACCAAATGAAGGCAGATATGTCTGGCCTCGTCCTTCTCAAAAATAATGAATTAAAGGATATTTTTCAAACACTAACGGCACATTGTACTGTAAGCAGAGCTTACCATGAAAGTCCATGAAAACACCTGTATCTCAAGGTCATCAGTCATTCAAGTACAAATGTATTAACAGAAAAATGTACTTTAAGCTTTAAATACCCAGATAGCACGGTTCAATGATAAAACAGCGATTGATTTTAAGTTGAACTAACATGGAATATATAATTAAACAGAGTATTCATAACTCTGTATTCATTAGTGTATAATCACCTGAAAATAAGACTTGCGGTTACCGTAGTTTCTCCTTCAAGCTATGACTTGAATCACTTGAGTTGTCTCGAATAATTCAAGTTTGACTTGTCTGGACTTGACTCGGAATCAAGACTTGTCTCAAGTGCCTTGACACCTCACTTGGACTTCATTCTTGTCCAAGCCCAAGTGAGGTGTCAAGTAGTTTAAGACAAGTCTTAGTTCTGGTCCAAGTTCAGGTAAATGATGACCAGAATCAAGACTTTTCTCTAGTGACTTGACCTCACGTGAACTCGGGCCGAATGAAGACATGACATGTCACTTGAACTTAATTCTGGTCCAAGCTCACGTGAGGTGTCAAGTCACTTGAGACAAGTCTTAATCCACTCGCACTTGGACCAGTATAAAGACTTGTCTCAAGTGACTTGACACCTCACTTAGACTTGGACCGACACTGTCGGTCTCAAATACGTTGAGACTTGATTTTAGACTTGAGACTTGAAAACAAACAGCTCTGGTTTCAGTTCAGGATAAACAAATGTATTAAGTCAGCGAGGGTCCTCACATGTATAAATGTGTGTGTGTGTGTGTGTATAGAGAGCATGGGAAGCTGACAGATGCTTTGTGTGTGTATGAATGTAAGTGTGCATGTGTGTGTGTGTGTGTGTGTGTGTGTGTGTGTGTGTGCTCTATTGTGGCAGGTCAGCATCGTGAATGGAACAAAAAGTTCTATAGAGCCGAGCTGAAACATGTGTGGGAGGTGTGTGTGTGTGTGTGTGTTTGTGTGTGTGTGTGTGTGTGTATAGGCATGTAAGGATGAATATGAGGCGTTCATTCATTCTATGTTCATTTGAATGAGAATCAGGTTGAATCTCTGCACTGATGCAACATGTTACAGATACATTTCTCTCATGGAGCTTCATCAGGCACCAAATCTATCAAATCAAACGACATCTTTATTTTAAAATCTGATGATAAGATCATTATAAATAGTAGATGGCGCTCCCGGTCGTGCGGGCGTGCACTTGAACAGATTTTATTATTTTAGGTGGGCCTTTCTGCTGACCACAGCAGAACTTTGCTCTACTTCCATGCTGGGACTTTTGTCTGCTTCTCCAAACTGGGAGTGTGTCGATGAGTAAGTAGTTCATACAACCCCTCTTCAAAATACCTGAACTATACCTTTAATGTGTTCTTCACATTAATGCTGCAGCTGGTAAATGTGATATTTAGAATATTTTATATTCTGCTGGGCAGGTTAATCTTTTGGCTCCCTGTTTGATCGGTTGTTGTTGCAGCCTGAGACTTTAATATTCTTGTTGTGAAACTGATGACTGAGAATGTCCATGACTGAGCTGAGATCGCGTTGGCGTGTGCGTGTGTTGAGATGTTGAAGATGTTTCTTTTTCACTGCTCATATATTGCATGTGTGTCTGTAAGTGTTTATTTATTTGCATTTTGTGTGTGTGTGTGTGTGTGTGTGTCCAGCTGGAAGCAGGGAGGCAGGAAGCATCTCTGGAGGCAGGAAACATGCAGAAGCAGCAGCAGAGCTGGCGTTGGCCGTCATGATTTATGTGCTGTGAAGACAAATCTTCTAACAGTAGACCAGCTGTCTGCTGTGGAGACGGTAGAACTCATCGTCGCCTCATCATCGAGTTTATATTTCATGGCCGGCTCTCGTATAAATCACAGAGGCAACGTCGTTGAGTCATGCTGACCTTTGACCTCCTGGTTATCTAGTTGTAGTTTTAAAATCACTAAAGTTAAACAGCTTTCACTAGATTTTCTCTCATATTTTCTTATACTGTAATATTTTAGCTAAGATAAAATGGAAATTAAAGGACCAGTGTGTCAGATTTAAAGAAAGAAATTAGATATAATAATGTTTTTGTTACCTTAGGATGAGTCTTTTATATCTACAGGCGCCGCAGGTCCTCTTCCATGGAGTTTCACATGTTTTGCAGCCACTGTTGTTTCTCTTTCACGCTCTTGTCTGTCTGGGCGTGGCCTACAGTTTCCTGCTCACCTCAGCACCTGTTCCTCATCATCTAATCAACCTTTAGGTGGATGCGGTTACAGGTGGCTTGTTTGAGCAACCAGGTTTCAGTCAGCTCACCTCAGCTCCACCCATGGAGGCGGTGGGTGGAGGCAGGACTGCCAAGATGGCGGCAGCCAGAGCAACCACAGCGGCTCTTTAGAAACTTGTTGGTGACATCATGGATATGACATCATGATCATTGGTCTGAGACCAAACATTCATTTTAACAGAGAGGGTGATATGAGGGGGGTTGCAATCTGCAACTACACCATTAGATGGCACAAAATCTACACACACTGGACCTTTAACCCTCCTAATATCAGCTGATACGATGCTTTCTTGGCACATTTTTTTATTAAACTTGCACACACCTCTTCGAGGTCGGTTATCCGCCCTCGTAACTCACCAACAACTCGAGTTTCTTTGCCTCTAGATAGCATCAACAATAATATATATAAAAACCTTATCAAGGTCCACCTAATTCCACTTCCTTTTAGCCACATCTCTTAGAAGATGGTTTAGTTGTTACCGTGTAAAAGGTTTGCCATTGTACTCATGTGATAACAGCTAAACATCTCCATGGCAACTCCATCCTTCGATAAAGGCTCTGAGACGTGGCGGAGCGGTGGATCCTCGAGATATTTAAACATTTATAATGTAGAAAATGCGGCCAAACCTGTTTGTGTGTGTTTGTAAGCAGGGAAGGCAGATTTATGACGAAGGATCTAAGAAAGCTGCATTCAAAGCCATGCAGAGATTGTCGAGGAAACAACAGAGGGAGGGAGGCGACGCTGAGGAAAACACCGGATCCACAGAGGTCATGTTAAAAAGGTTTATTTCAACAACTGTCTGAATTTTTGTTTGTTTTATTCTCTGTTCGAAGAAGAAGAAGTCCCAAAAAAGTACAAAAAAAAAAAACAATAAAACAAGTACATCAAAGGATTAGAAATCACATCAATGAAAACCAAGACACATCGTGTTGCTTCTTTTAAAATCAATCCAAGCAATTTTTTTTTTTTTTATCTCCGATATTTATACATACTCACTGGATTAGTCAGACAAACATCAAAACCTCTCAGTAGCTTTATCTTAATTTTTTTTTTACAATGACGTTTTACGTACGTTTTAAACTTCTGTATGATTTCTTTCTTTTTACAAAATACACCAATGCAGGCAGGGGAAGGTGTGTGTGTGTGTGTGTGTGTGTGTGTGTGCGTGTGTGTGTACATATAAGCGTGTTTTCATCTTTTCACTGTATGTGTGTGTGTGTGTGTGTGTGCAGGTAAGATAGATAAGGGAGAGTAGAGTGACAGCAACAAGGGAGTGGGGGACGGAGGGCTGCGAAACAGGGGCATGAGTGGATGTAACGGGGAGGAGGGTGGTTGCAAGGCGGCGGTTGCAAGGGTGAGGTGGGGGTTACTCTCAGCTGGGGGGCAGTGGCGGCGGGTTGCGGTGTGTGTGGTTTTTTTTGCAGCGGCCCGGGCCGCTTGGTGGCAGTGTTGCCGTGTCGGAGACGGTTGCAGACTGGGTTGGTTGGCTGGTAGGTTGGCAGGCTGGTTGGTTGGTTGGTTGGTTGGTTGACCGGTCAGGCGCACTCGGCAGCGGACGGAGGGATATTTTTTGGGGGTGGAGGGAGAAGGGAGCTCCCGTTGCCGGCGCACCTTGTCGTTTTCGGTTGTCGTGTTGTCAGGTTGCTTTTTTTTGTTTTCACATCATGTTGTTCTGCAGTGAGTTTACCTCCGAGGAGTTCTCCTCGCCCAGGACCTTGTGGTTCTCGTGTTTGGGGGTCAGAGAGTTGTGGATGTTGAGGGAGTCGTCCTCCTTCGGCGGGGCCTTCACCGGGTCCTCCAGCTTGTTCTGGGAATTAGGATCATCCTATCCAGGGAGGGGTGGAGGTGATAGGTGGTAGGTGGAAGGGGGTGAGGGGGGCAGAAAGTACAGTTAAAACCACGACAAGAGTTTCATGTTCAACTGTCATCCTGGTCAATTTGAATTCTTTGTAGCCTTTGTAGCAAATTCTGACCAACCCACCAGAACTGGACTTCCTCAAAGACTAAGTTCATCTTTCTCCAGGAAATACGCCCATATTGGGCGATTCTGCACCTCACAATTTACGTCCAATGCCAACATTCAGTGCCAAATTAGGTAGTTGTTTGTGTTGCGAGGTGGAAGGGAAGGAAGGAATCCAAACCATACCTTGACCCTGGTCTATTTACCTACCGTAGTCGCCATGTACAGATACCAGAATTTTACAAATGTTAGCACTGGACATTCCAGTGTTTTGCAGAATCGTCCAACATTGATGTTCTTGTGTCGAGATGATGAACTTGGGCTCAAAATGTTTTTGAAGAATCCCAGAGCTTTGGGTTTCATGCACTCCGATGGATTTTCATGTTCCATCTTCATGCTTTAAAAGAACCACACCAGTGTGTTTCAGCTCCCAAACCACAAATCTTTACTTTACATTTCTGCTAACCTTTTCGCGTTCAGAAGTTTTTATTCCAGGTAGTTATTGGTTTCCGTGCAGCGTGAAAATAAATACTCCGACTTTTGAAACCAGCTTGACACGTCACAGAAGGACAGTAGATCTTTTTTCTACTATGACAAGTCAAAATGTCTACTGTGAAAAAGACCTACAGTATATTTATTCATTCATTTTCCATAAAGCCTTATCCTTGTAAGGGTCTAGAGTCGATCCCAGCTGACATTGGGCAAGGGTACAACCCCGGATGCCACCAAGCGGCAACCTCTGTGGCTGTGAAGTGAAGCCAATGCCTTGAACCTTCTTGCAGTGCTAACTGTCCCGCATCTACAGTACGAAGCAAGCGTCGTCAGTCAACTAATACATTTTCAAATTGCACAGAAATCAACAGAAACCAACGGATCCTTGAAATTGTTTGCAGTATATCTGATTTGTACGACAAGGAGCCGAAACCTGGAAAAAAAGAAGCACTGGTATGATTCTTTAGAGACTGCCGGCAAAACACCATAAAATATTCAACCAAACCAAATTGCAGATATCGTGTCATTACTTTGAGTAGCAGCCATCTCAGCGGTTGATAATCATCACGCTCGGCTGGGCATGTTGTGTTTAGTCGAGGAGACAGTGAGGTGAACTGCATGAGCGCCATCAACCCCACCCTGTACCCCCCTCCAACCTCCAACCACCTCTTTTCAGGCAACCCAGGAAGCACATGCACATCCACATGCAAACCCCCCCGCCCCATGTACAGTAAAGATCGCTCATGCAGAACGCCTCAGCTCCTCCTCCTCCTCCTCCTCCTCCATCCAAAACAAAACAAAAAGAAATATATAATCTCCACCCTTGGTCTTCTATCTGTGAGTACCACCGTCATACATACCCAAGCAGTCACTGAGGGGAAAAAAACAAAATGTGTTTTAAGAGGTTTCAATTTAATTCATCTGAATTTAATTAAGGTCAGAGGGAACAAAATTGATTGCGGAGTCCATTTTGGCTCTGTTTTTCCAGCCTCTTATCCCCCATTAATATTGCATGGCATCATCGACCATGCTGCATCCCGGGGCGTCCGTCACACACGCACACACACTTACAGACAAACACACCATCAAACTCCAGACCCTGAGGCCTGTGCCATTTACAAAAACACACCCTAATTGAATGTTTGCGTTTGAATTCAATGCCTTTTAGAAAGGAAGAGCAGTGAGAGCATTTACCCGCTGGCTGCTGGCTTAGATAGTAACTTCAGGCAGGACGTGTGGATACGTCACTTCCATGGTTATGGGATAGGGGCCTTCTGTCCTCCCGTCAGCGTGAAACTGGAAAATGTTTTTTCTTTTGTTTGTTTGTTTGTTGGATTTCATTGTTGTGCATGGGTGGAGGGGAGACGGGCGGGCGGGCGGTGGGTGGGAGTAGCACAGAGTCACGAGGACTTTAGAGTGGGTGTAATATTTCACGGGGGGAGAGGGGGAACAGAGATAAACAGGGTTCTGATGATGATGATGATGGAGGCACACGGACAGTTCCTAAAGTCCTTTTTGTGTTTTAGGGGGCAAATAAACCACTTCTTAAAGTCCCTGTATGTAGATTTTTATGTCATTAAAGCTTCTTTTATAACGTATATAATAATTGTGTGTGTATGTTTTTGTGTGTAGATGAAAATGAGCCATATTTAAATTGAGTTTAGGTGTTTTTTGTTGCTATTTTAGCCACATTTTTAGCTACTGTGGCCCTAAGAATAGTCCACCACTTTAAGTCAACTGCCTGAAAGTTTGTAGAGACGATAAATCCCTTAAATCACTTTTGCTCTAGTGCCACAATTATGGTGCGTTCTCACCAAACACAAAGCAAATTGAGCAACGTGACGAGTAAATATCTTGCCTACTTTTGCAGTATGAAGCCAAAATAAACTAAAATTTGCCGTGGTTAGATCGCAATAAACGGATCAAAAAAGATGCTGAAATAACAACATCATGATGTGGATTCATAAAAAGGTCTGATTCAGACTTGGTCAGGTTAATTTTAAAGATAAAATGCTTGTTTTTCTGAATGGAGTCCGGATCGATCAGGGCTATGCTAGCTTGTTCCATAGTAAAGTATAACTGATAGCTGGAGGTAAATATTTCTGTCCGCTCTCTGTATAAATATGAAGAAGTATCATGGAGCTCTGGTTGTCCACAGACGGCTGCACACAGGTTGATAAACCAGACTGAAGATAAATCCACGTTTTAATCCCAACAGTTTAAAACATAAACTCTGAGCTCTCCTCCAGCTGGTCCGGATCAGACCACAATCAGGGTTCACTCTTTTTCATTGTCAACACATGCAAATGGTGCAAGAGCGCCAAATTTGTGGATGTTAAAAATGAAGCTCGACTTCCTAATTGTTGGTTTGTGGTTGTTTTTTCTTCATTCAGTCCTGCAGCTGATTAAATGTGTCGTTTGTTTAAGAGTCCACACACCTGTGTGTTCGTTAGCTTTTGTCTTTTTAATATTTTGGCACAAAAACCTCAAATCAAAATATTTGTATTGAAATGTACATGCATGTGTGTGTGTGTGTGTGTGTGTGTGTGTGAGTTGTACTCTTTTCTTTGTGTTTGCAGTCAAGATTAGAGTTGCAAAATTATGGGAATTTTCAAAGTTGGAAACTTTCAGTGGGAAATAACAGGAATTTATGGGAATAAACCGTGAATTTACAAAATTGAAGGTTGAATTGAAGATTGGCCCTTAACAGTAATCAAGTACACTTGAATATCTGCTATTCCTCAATCCCATAGCACACTGCTTACTGCAGGGAATGCTAATTACTAAATTACCCCCAATTTCCTGTGAAAATCCCATTAATTCCAGTGGAAAGTCTCCAAAATTCCCCAGCTTAACTTCGCCTTGGAAAGCTTCTGGAAATTTACTGGAAATTTTCCAACCCAAGTCAAGATTGTGTCTGGTTTGTATGCATGCATTGTCTGTGTTTCTGTGGAGTGTAGAGGAAGGAGGAGAAGATTTTTAAATGGACTCCTGGGCTGAGTCACTAAAAGTGGGACATACACTGCACATATATTCTATTGTTTCCAGACATAACTGGGTGCACACAATGCGAGGACCATCTCTCAAACACTGAACTGATGTAAAATCATTTTGTTTGTCTTGAAAGTTTAAAATTCATCCCACATTTTCTTCTAAACTTCTAACAGTACGCCCTCTGAATACTTGAAGGTCGTTCCTCTGGAAAGTCTTCTGGAGGAAAGTTTGTGTACGATTTGATTTTCCACAGCAGTGACCGAAAAAACTGAACTGAAGCTGAGCAACAGGAAACAAAAACACAACTCAGATCATCACTTTAACGCTCTAAGCGTTCTCAGTATTTTCTGAGCTCATGAACGGATTCAAATTAAACAAATGACTCATCTTTAAATGCACATTATTCCTGCACGAGTGCAGCACGTGGACTTCAGGGTCAGTCGAGCTTTTGATCAGAGCTGATTCAATCGATGGAAATGAAATTCTTTTAGGAATTACAGCCAGCTCTGCTCGGTCAATTCATTTACTGTGTTGAATTTATTTAGTATTGACCAAAAAAAAACAGTTTGCTGCAGAGGAAACTGTGTGGCTGAACTCAGGAAGATTGAGGACAGAAGAGGGTTCAATTTACCACAGCGAATGAAGCACGAAGCGTTCTGTTACTGCAGGGAAACATAAGTGCTTTTTGTGTTATTGTTCCGAAATGACTGCTCTGGTACGAATGTGTTGTTCTCTGCAAAATTCAGCCTTTTTCCGCCAACTGCAAGAGCTTTTCTTGTTTCATACATTGCCTCGGTGTGTGTGGCTGTCGTCTGTCTGGACGTGTGACAAGGTCCTCACAAGGTCAACAGTTTGCTTGCCGCAGGACTGATGCAGTTTTTAAGTGTGTTTATGATTTGGAGGGTTTGTACCTCCAGGCTCTGCAGGCTCTTTTAATGTGTTTTAAAGGGCGAGTTCACACAATTTTTATGTACACAAATCAACTGTGTACCTGTGAACAGACTTTGATGTATAAAATGGCTGGAGCTCGTCTTTAAAATAGATTTTTAAAGATCTGAACTTGTTTTTTAACGCAGCGTATGTAAGATTTACACGGTTCTTTATGCATAAATTGATATTTTTCTGAAAATATAACCCATATTGGCATTTTGTTTGAATCTTTATCAACTTAAACTGGAGATCATAATTATTTTTGAGGCTTTTCCACAAGAAAAGAGGACAGAGAAGAGCGATGACATGCAGCAAATGGCTGCAGGACCCAGCTTTGGTACATGGAGTTCCACCTGGTGAGCTACTGGGGCCCCCTAAGTTTTTATATATTTACTAAACTGATGTACCTGAGACGTTATGTGTGTTTCTGATGTTTGTTTTCATGTATTTGTTGGAGGAGGGGTTGGTAAGACTCGGATTGATCCGCCGAGAGCTGAGAAAAGGTGATTGACAGGGCCACAGTAACAATGAGAGAGCTGTTTGAAGGAAGGTGAGAGGAGGAGGAGGGGCGGGACTATCTGACATTTTGGATTTGGTCTTACCTCACAGTCGGACTCCTCTTTGGTCTTACACTCCCAGGTGTATCTGCTCATGGTTTTCTGAGGGGAGGGGGATGGGGGGGCAAAGGGTTATACTCCTCAAAACCAAAAACAAGGCATCCTCAGAGAGAGAAGAAGGAGAAGAGCGAGAGCGATCGAAGAGGACAGATGAGTGGGAGGAGCGAGAGATCAGACAATACAGAGAGATTAAGTAACAAGAAAGATGGAGGCAGACGGGAAGAGATAGAAGCAGACAGATAAAATAGAGTGAGAGAGATCGAGTGTTGGAGACAGAGATCAGCAGTAGGAGTAAAAGTAGACTTCCTTTCAGGCGACAGCTGATATTCCCAGCTGGCAAAAAAGCATCTCTGAGGTTGAAACCGATTCTCTGGTGCAGTCTGGCCACTGTAAATACAAGTTTGGATATTTCTGGAGAGGTTCTCCATTGTTGTGACACCGGGCTATTAGTTTAGGGGGTGGAGTTGAGGTTATTTGGTTTATTAGTGGGTGTATTTTGGGAGGGAAATTGGTGAGGTGGTATGGCTTTTGGTCTTTGTCTTTGAACATGTGTTGGAAAATAAACCTGGGCTGAATAGTAGCTGCAAATCTCTTCTGATTGACACATCTGGATCATGCAGATAAAGACTAAAGGCTGTCAGGCAGAGTTTACAAGTTTTTTATGACTTTGTTTCCTTTGACTGACTTCACTAGTTTATCACCAGGGTTGGGGTTTGATAGCATTTTATCGAATCCGCTTAACAAATCCTTTCAGATTAATCCGTTTAGCTTGTAAGTTGTCTTTCATTCTTAATTTTTAGATATGTGAAATGATTCGTTCATGGTGATCTCCCGTTATTCAAACAATGGACTGGATTTAACGCTGAAGCAGAGGCTTTTTTTCGAGAGACAGCTCTGTAAGGCTCAAAATATTTGCAAAACTGGGAGATTCAGAGTAACTGAGTACAGCAAATAAAGAAGAAAGCAATGGTCAGTGCTACCTCAAAATGTGTTTTAAATGCTTTTTGGTCATTCAAAAGAGCAACACGAGATAAAAGATTTGTTAACAGATCTTTTGTAGCCTCGGAGAAGAAGGGAATTTGTAGATTTTGCAAACCTGAAACCAGATTCTGCACATCAGAACTCAACAATACTTGTTATTTAAACACACAGTGTGTATTTCCTTCGTCATAAAACATTTGCGAAGCTGATTCTTATTAATATGTTTGAAACCTGCATTGTTTACACTGTTGTTTGCTAGCTTGCAGACTTCTTCTCTGCCACATAACCAAGCTCATGGTCAAAAACCTCACAGGATGCCTTTAAGTGTGCTAAAACAACCATTTAAAGCATTTACAAGTACTATTCAATCCAGTGGATGAGTGAGGATTTTGGGGGGCTGTGATGTGTAGGTGGTGTTGAGTTAGAGGTTTTAGAAATGTTGTTAGGAGGTGTAGATGGATAGATTTTCTTTTTAGATTTCTTGTCTGTCAGGGGAGTGAAATGGTATTCGGTTACATCGCTACGTCTAAAACTGTTGAGCTAGCATGAAAGATGTGAGAATTATAGACAAAGCTGCTTCACATGTGAACAAAACTACTGATGGAGTAGTTAGAGGGTGGTACCACATCCTAAAAAAACAAAAACAAACTCAGTTGTAGCACTACAACTACCCATGCTGCTACAACCGTAGCGTTGGCCGCTACTAGCTACCCCATGCTTCAGTTAGTAAGGCACCTGTTGGCTCTGCCACGAGGTGTTGCATCTCAGATGTTTATCCTGATGAACCCCGTCCATAACATCCTGTAACCGTTAGCTTACCTGTTTGTAACCCCGCCCCCCCAACCAATAAAACCAATCCCTCCCGACATCACCACCCATTTTCAGGATAAACAAGTCAAGCAAGACATTTAGTTCAAAAGGGAACATGAAATTTGTAAACAGACAGCAAAGCAGAGCTGCGATGGCTCGCTAACATGGCCTCCCGGGGTGGCGCATGTTGGCGACAGAGCAGGAACGCCATGGCACACCGATGCAAGAGGTGATCAAAGAGAGAGCAGGTTAGAAAGAGACGGGGAGTGGGGGGGGGGGAGGTTGGATTGTGGGAGTTTTCTCTTAGTTAAAGCTAAGTTGCTATCTTAGCTTTGAGGACAGTCGCTCAGTCTGCAGAGTTTACACGGGAATGGATTAAAACGGATTCAAACACTGAGCGTTTTCTCTTTGCCAGTGTTTCTTCAGTCAAAATAAGCTAGCAGGATGTTGCGTGATGTTGCTTACGTAAAGATTTAAGACTGAACAGGTACAGTCATCGTCATCTCCTGTGTTTGTTTTGCCGTCACCTTTGAAATACGATCACTAAGCAATCAACCGGGGGGAACCAAGACTCGTCCGCCAGTGCAAGCATGGTATCATGCTTGGAAAGGGCTCAGTCACTCCTTGCATGGTAAGGAGTTTAGACGTGCTCTATATGGAAAGTGTCATGAGATAACTTGTGACTTGTGAGATAACAAGTCTGCACTGCATTACCTCAGAGCAAGAAGGAAGTTTTGACAAAACTTCCAGCAGACTTGACGGCAAAAATAGTTTAATCTATCAAGAAAATGGACGGAATATTAAATCTGGTTCGAGCTTCTCAAATGTTAAGATTTACTCTTGGGTTTTTGGACTGTGATGGACAAAGTTCCATTGAAATTTTATTAACTGGTATTACCCTGAAACTACATAAAGATCTATGAATTCAAAAGTTCTTTACGTTATTAATAACTTTATTGATCTGTGTGTCTAAAATATGAAGCCGTTCATGTGCGTCCCTTGTTGCATTCGACACTCGAGAAAACTCCCGCCATCCTCTCCTCCTCGCACTCCGACCCCGCCCATCCCCGTCCTTAGCGTTCCACACCTCGGAGTATCGGAGAATATACTCATGCCCATGCATTAGGGGAAAGGGGAAGGGAGGGGAAGGGGAGTCCGGGCAGGGGGAGATGCAGAAGAAGGGGTGAGAGAGAGAGAGACAGAGAGAGGCGAGAACCACGTTACCTGACAGATAATGTTATCATAGTAAGCCAATGCACGGGCATGAGGGACGTTAGGAGGGGTGTCGCACAGTTTCCTTACATTTGGGTGGGAGCCCTCAGCGATGGTGGACAGCGAGAAATTATCATTGTGCTGCTCCGATGTAGGCCGGTACTTACTGCTGGACGTCAGAAGATGGATGGATGGACGTGAGAGGGGGGAGGGGACGTGGAAAGGAAAAGGAGTGAAGTAGAGGAGAAGAGGAAGGAGAGATTTGAAAGATATTGAGAAGAAGAGGAGTTTAAAGGGGTGGACAAGAAGGAGGTAGGAGATGAAGATGTAAAGTTAGAGAAGAATGGACGTTTAGGAGACAAGGAAGATGGAAAACAGGGTCAGATGGGGAGAGAGGAGGTTTAGAAAGATGGGAAGAGTAGACGGCAGTTTGAGGATTTGAATCCAGGAGGAGGAGAAAAGACACAAAGAGACGAATGGAATCAGGGAACAAAAAGGGGGCGAGAAAAAGGACAAATTTAGGAAGAGAGGTTACATTGTCGAAGAAGAGACAGACAGAGGAAAGAAAAAGGAAGGGTGGGGAGAAAAAAGCAAGAAAGCAGCATTAGTTAGACAGCAAGTTTACGTCTTTCTGTTTGTCGAGAGGCAAACAGAGAAAAAAGACATTTTATCTGTGATGCAACAAACATGTCTCATTTTTGACCATCAGATTTGAGTCCCCGCAGGCTAAAACTTGTGTAATCAGGTGAATGGTGTCTCTGTCATTCGTACGTCTGTTCTCACACTATGTAACTTTGGGCTCCGGGTCGGGAGAAGTACGTAACGCTTTACGGCACTAAGTCACACACCACCAACTATTTCACTGATTTTGGTGAAACTGGATCATATTTTATGGAGAAAATGTTTTCTGGTTTTCCCTCTGATGTCCTCCAGCTGCTCCGCCTCAACTCTCTGTGATTTACAGAGTTTCCTGATGGACAGTGAAGTAAACTGTAGCTGCTGTTAGCTAATGTTAGCCCGGGGTTGCTCGGACTGTGAGATCAGTTCACTGGGAAGAAGAGGAGGTTTTTGAGGGTAGCAGAGCCAGTGTCGTGCCAGAACGGAGCTTGATGATGCTAACTTTAGCAAACAACAATATGACAAAATATTTGACATGTTTTGCAGTAATGTTAGCTTTCACTTTGGACTGTTGTAGTCGGTGCCGATCGTGTGTTTACGTTAGCGGACTGAATTTCTAAGCTCATGTTAGCTCGTGTTGCACACTGTTTGGCGAGTGTTGTGGGCTCAGCAGCCTCTATGGACATAATGGCAGAGGAGAAGGACGTTGACGGAGGAAGCTAAGACAAGAAAAGGAGAGAGTGAGCGAGCAAGAAGCCACCGGTGTCGTGCCAGAACAGGAGCTGGGCGAGCTGGCAATGTAACCAGGCTCAGCAGCATCAATGGAGGAAAAGTGAGCAAAGGGGACGTTGACAGAGGACGCTAAGACGAGAAAAGGAGAGAGTGAGCGAGCAAGAAGCCGCCGGACAAGAGTAAATCTGGGACTGACTTTTAGTGGTTGGTGAGAGCTTGGTGAAATAAAAGGCTGAAAGACAGACGCCGAGCTGGGCTGACTGCTGTTGGACTAGTCAGTAATATTAGCTGGCTGCTATGTCTGCTGTTGGTGACCTTGTTGATGTTTGGCTGTTAGCAAAGTCGACTCGCTAGTTTTTGATCATAAGTAATGTAATCAGAACAAATACTCAAGTACAGCTGAACATATTTACCACAGTGGGAGTACTGATCATCTGGACAGCCTCGTGAAAACTTGGTGTACCACTTTAAAACAGATAAACAGACTTTCCTTTCATCTCGTCGGGGGAAGCGGCAAAAACTTTGGGAGTTCCCTCTTGACTGAGTTCGACTGAACTCTTTGAATTTCTTCATCTCCGACTCCTCAAAGAGACGAGATGTTTGTCTCAGGGACCGAATGAAACAATAACTTTGACACGAGCGTCACAGATTTGTCTCCTCTTTCTTCCCTCTTCATGCTGTCACATGCCCCGCGCACATACAAACCTTTACTCTGAACATTTTAAAGACACCAAGAAGCATCAGCCGCCCTCCAAACGTCTCTTTTTTTTCTCCCCCCGTCTCATCTCTTCACTCCCCCGTCATATCTATAGTTAAAGAGGCCGTGATCTACTTCCTGCGCCCGTCTCTCTCTCTCTGATCCTCGTGCGAGCTTCCACATTTATATTTCATGAGTGCTGTGACGGGACAATCAAAGACGACAGAGAGACAGACGGAGAAATCTGTTTTCCCGTCAACACTCGTCAAACTCTAACACCAGAAACCAGCTTTGGACCTCTCACTCTGCTGTCTTTTTGTGGATACAAAATAGCAGCTAACAAGAAATAGTCCTGCATGTAACTCACAAACACACATCAAACAAAAGACATATTAATTAGTGAGATTTAGAGCTGCAGATGAACAAATATGAGGGTGAATTTTTATACAACTCACCTGTTCAGATTATATTAAGGTTTAAAATTATGCAGGATTAAGAGCGTGGACGCTTTGATTGACAGGTGGATGCTGTCACAGATGGCTTATTAGAGCACCCAGGCCTTAGTCGACCATGCACCTTGTATGTGCAACACCAGGTGCCGTAAACGTGGCAAATTCACCTCGGCCGCCACGTAGCGTTAGCCCTAATGTTGCACCCAGACACCCAGTGAGTAATGCACAAACAGATAAATAAATAAATAAACGTAAAAATACAGAAATAGCCTTTTCCGTTGATGTTGTTATTCTTGGTTCGTACATTTTCAGGTAGGTTAGGTTTTTTTGTTTCTGTTGAGATGGAGCCAGGCTACCAGTTTCCCCCTATTATCAGTCTTTGTGCTAAGCTAAGAGAATCAGGTCGCGTTCAGACTTTTTTTTTTGCAAAACAATGGCACAAAAAACTTGAACCAGATGTTTCAGCAAGTACCCCAAAAATGGGACTCGTTATAGAGCAACAGAGGGAGGTCAGGGTGGGTGGACGGAACGACGGGAGACGGTCAATGTTGATTTCTTTAGAGTGCGACCACGATTGTTACCTAACAATGGAGGTTTTTCTAACCATGACTTTGTGTTTAATTCATCCTAAACCGCAATGAAGACGTCAGCCTGTCAACGGAGCGTCAGATCAAGAGACACTTCCAGAGGACGTGGATGAAACAAACGTCTTTACGTGGACGCACTCTTTTCTTTCCGTCTCCGTCTTTTAAACCAGGATGTTTGGTCTGATCTCGACTGCGGCAGAGAAACGCTGCAATTACCCACCGATCGGATCAGATGGGGGAGTGTGGGAGTCTCATGTATTCATGAGCCTCGTCAGCAGTGCAAACACTCCACTCAATGTGTCACGCCAAGCTTTTTTCTCGATCACCGCCCTCTCTTATTCCCTTTCTCCCCCCTCTCTCTCTTTCACTTTCTCTTCTCCTGCAACAGTGTCTCCTTCCTCCTCCTCCTCCTCCTCCTCCTCCTCCTCCTTCTTCTTCCTCACCCTGCCCTCCTTTCCCGTCACCCTCCTCTTCCTCCTCTTCGATTTCTTTACGCCGACCACTTGATGAGGCTTTCTCTTTCATGCTGCACCCTGCTGCTGCTGCACACACACACACCCCTCAGGTCGCACAGCTGTATGTAGGTCAACCCCGCCTCCCCCTGGTTCCTCCCCTGCCTCCCTCCCTCCCTCCACCTCCCTCCCCACCTCCTGTTCAGACTGCCCTACTTTCAGCTGGATCCAATGACATCACCCTTTTTCAATTTCTGCTAGCTAGCGTTAAGGCTACAACCGACTGCACCACTATTCCTCCTTCTCGCTATCATCACCTTCGTCGCCCGTAATCTCGTTCCACCGTGACTCGCACGATAACCTTCCCTATGCAGCTAAAAATAGACCCTGTAAGCGCGGGAGCTGGTGTTGAGGATTTGGGTCCTTCAGTTCACATTTGCATCCGCAGGCTGTTGCTCATCCACGACGGCTCTGTTGCTAGGGAGGCAGCCGCTGAAACACACCGGCGCTGCCGAAATCAACGCCACCTCAGTGACCTCCACCCTCCACTCCTTTTTATATTCAGCCCAGTCCTTCAGTCTCTCTGTCACTCCACAGATTTCACACAAAAATCCTGGGTTTTTTTGGAGGTTCTCCACTGCTTCTGTCGTCAATTTGATGTTTTTATCACATACATGAATGTTAATTAAGAGCCTGCTGTCATGCTCAGTGATGAGTAGTTTGATTAAAGCAGGATTCAGCTTCTTTAACTTCAAGATGAGGCTCGAGGGATGAAATTTTTTGTCATATTTCACGAGGAAGGCAACAAAACGAAAAGCAGACGTACTCAAAGATTTCTGAGTTTCAAGTCTGCGTAAAGGCAATTCTGAGATTTCTTTCAAAACACAATAAATATGTTGTAAAATAGTTTCTGAAAACACGTGAAAAGACTTGTGGAGTTAGAGGTTCAAACTGTTTTTCACCAGTTTTCAGTCCAGGATTTTGTGGGCGGTCCTTAAAGGGTGGCTCGATGACACGCTGAGGCCACCCTGAGCAGAGAGATAGAGATGAATTCATCTCGTTCACAGTTCAAGTTCAAGGGTCAAAGTTGAAGGTGGTGTTCTGCACTACATCATATTGGGAGGTGTTCCAACACAACACCATCACTGATCCACCATCAGTGCTAAAACATAGAATTGAATTAACATATAGGAATATACAGGAATCCTAAAATTAGATTTTACGGCTCACAGTTGTATTGGGTTGCATTAGATGTACAAGAATCCCTTATAAAGTGGCCACTGAGTGCAGAGACTATAAAGTTATGTATAATACTGATACAGTATCAAGCTCAAATGCTATTACACAGAACTTTAGTGCTCATAGTGCTGGAGCCACCGAGCTGGTTCAGAGTACGATGTTAACGATGCCCCAAAGAACTATTAAACAAATCATACATTTTTATTATATATGCTGATTTCTTTTTAATATTTAAGTTACTTGTGCTGTGATTCTCTACCTACAGGATGCTCTATAGAGGTCACATGATGCACAAACCTCATCTCAGCTAATGCTTTTTGGTGTTTTTGAGCCAAAACTTCAAAGTTTAAATCTGTTTTCAACACAAATAAATTAATATATTGATTTTATTTAGAAATGAGATCCAGTATCAGCAAATTCTCTCTAAGAAAATGACTTTTTAAAGTCAAATTACACACATGAACTACTTTATAAGATACGCCATCTAAATTTGAATTCATCTCTATCTGCTCTGCTCAGGGTGGCCTCAGCGTGTCATCGAGCCACCCTTTAAGGACCGCCCACAAAATCTTGGACTGAGAACTGGTGAAAAACTGTTTTGAAAGAAATCTTGAAACTGTACAAATTCTTGACCATGTCTGCTTTTCGTTTTGTTGCCTTCCGGGTGAAATATGACAAAAAATTTCATCCCTCGAGCCTCATCTTAAAGTTAAAGAAGTGGAAAACCTCCAAAAAACCTAATTTTTGTGTCTTGTCTTCGCACTCTAGTCAACTGAATATTGGTCCCAACTTTTTTGGAATCAGGGCTGTAATGAAGTGACCATTGACTGAACGTTTGATGCTCTATTATTAGCTTCATGTGCATGAGGAACTCTCAAAGAAGGGTCAGTATGAGTACAATATTTCTTATTCTTAAGTCAAATGATAAAATCAGGAAACTGCGTCACCATTCAGGCTCCATGCTTTCTAAAATGTTTCTACAGATCCAGTGGAGCCTGATCCTCCTATAAACATCCTGAGCCGGACCCTCTGCTGGTCCCTTTTTTCCTTCATCTGCTCTGTCATCTGGTTTTCTGCCGGCTGCTCACCATCAGCTCTCCATGCCGCCCCTCCCACCTCCTTCCTTCCTCGTCTCCTCCTGCATTCCTTCATTGTCTTCCTCACTTATTTGCTTCCTATTTCGGCAGATCTATCCTACCCTCCTCCTCCTCCTCCTTCTCCTCCTCCTCCCTCAGACTATCCTTTTATCGCCCATCCCCCCCATCCTCCATCCTCCATCCTCCTCCTCCATCTGTGTATTTTTTTCGCCGCTAATAACTCGAATGACGGATGATTCAAAACTGCAGCGTCACCATTACGACGTTACTTGTGTATAAATTTGATTCATGTGCTCAATGCTTAGATGCATTTATTAATATTTTGATAAGAAGGAAGGGTCACTACAGCAGCAGCGATCTTGTGATCAGTTTAGATCACAAGATACAAGAAGTATGGACAAAAACATGGAAATAAATCAAATTCAAAGGCTTTTTTTGCCTTTTTTGTTCATGTGAGGCAATAAAACTGGTGCAGAAAAACTGAAGTGTCTCTGTATGCTGTGATTGTGTAGTTGTTGATGAGAGAAGCTTAATCCCTGTCGTATGTCCTCAACAAGACACCGAACATCTTCCGCCTGAGTCATTTTTAAGTGATTCTCGCCTGAAACTGAGAGAGGAAGTTATTTCTTTTGAAAGCCTCCACAGCCTCGTCTTTCTCTCGACACATGCTGTCGTTTACCCGTCCTGCCTTTTCTTCTTTCATGTTCATGTTTTTCTTCTCAAGAACACTCTCGATGAGTTACTCCGCTGCGAGCTCGCTGACGTCTTCACAAAAAAGTATTCAAGCTTCTTCCCCTCAGCGACGTCCGCTCTGTCACGGTCATCCTCTATTTGTTCCTACACGTTTTCACACATCTAAACACGTTAAAATATTTCATTAAGATTTGATTATGAATGTAGGAAGTAAGTCAAAATCTCCAACAAACCAAACAGAGATGTTGTAGACTTTCCCCTCTTTAGATCTTAAATCATCCATTAAATGAAACAACCTGAGCAGGGAATAAATCACTCGTCGGTCAAGCTGCTTACAATTTATGTGAACAATAAGCCTGTAACAGGCTGCAATTAGACTTTTGCAATTAAAGGGTCAGTCTGGGAACCACTTGTGTAGGTTCACCTTCACTTTTAGTGGCCTAAACTTGGAGGAGGAAAGTGCCGCTGGTCCATCTTTGCCCTACGAGGTTGGGATAATAATTTTCATACTACCTTTTGTTGACTTTGTTGAGCTTAAGCACGAATTCCTGTTGACATTTGGATCCGATCATGATGTTTCACAACACAAATATGAGCCACATGCTCACTCTTTTTGTACTTCGACACTATTTTCCCTCTCTAAGGCCTATTTCTAGACACCACCGACACATTGATTGAATTTCAATGATTGTTTAAAGCGGCTGGTTCGTCTGCTCTGTCTTTAAAACTTCTTTTTCACCCTCTCTCTCTTCATCGACCACTCTGTCTTCACACGAGCCGGGGCAACAGTTTGGCCCAGAGGCAGTGCCAGCCTCAGAAACAAAGCTTTTCTCATTCAGTCTTTAACATTGACGGGAGTAATGTACCGCAGTCGAGACTCCGAGTGTCTGCTGGGTAACTGATAATAAATCTGCTGCACCAGAATGCCTTTGAGCAAAGCACTAAAGACTTTAGTTTTTTTAGTTAAGTTGGATTGATCTTTCAAACTTAGACAAATGAATCCACTGATTCAAAGACGAGTGTGTAGCCTGCAGGACGCAGCATGCACACTAAAAGGAGATCTTGGAGTTTACTGAAAACAAATCTAGGGAGTGTGAACCTGAAGATAAAAGACTAAATAACGATTTATTTTCATGCTTTTACTTTGTTAATTGGAGTGAATCCCGCTTGATGGGAGCCTCACCTGCGCTTGCGCAGCTTCTTGTTCTCCGTCTTGAGCACGTGGAGCTTCTTGGCGAAGCACACAATGATCATGAAGAGCAGCAGGACCACCAGAGCCGAGGCGCCCACGGCCAGACACATCACCTGGAACTCGGTCACCACCGACTCGCAGCGAGCACCCTTGTGCCAGATGTAATCCTGGACGTTACATCTAGAAAGAGAAAGAACACGGGGTCATTTCACCTTCGTGATTCAGTGAGATGCTCAGATTGAAGTGAATTGTGTGTCTTTCATATCTGGATTTGAAGTCTCATGGAACATTTGCTTCGAGTTTTGTTTGGGGTTTCCTCTCTGCTCCTGATTAAATTAAATCGCCTCGGTGTGGAATCCGAGAAATGTCTTCATATTTAGCTCTAAAAACTTGTTTTCATGTTGTTACGTTACATAAATCTTTAGTGTTATTGTGAAGTAATCAACCGCAGGCTTGACATCGCTTTAATTCAAAATGGACAACGTCATCACTTTGTGCGTCTGAAAATAGAAAAAGAAGAAAAAAAGAAGCATCCCGAGGCGTTTTTTCCGCCTATAAACATACACACAAATACAGGCTGTCAAAGATACACAAACACAATCGTAAAAGACATTTATAAGATCTAACGTAACGCATATGGGCCTCATGTGTGGATGTACATTATGGGCACACACACAGTCGCCATCTGAGTCCCAGACTCCCTCCGTGGCTGTTTGGCAGAGTACGGTGTCCGCCCTGGGACATAAACGAGAGAGGCAGATGGCTTTGTCTACAGACTGTTTGGGGTGTAAAATGGCAAAATCTATTTCACCGCTTAACGAGACTATAACTCTGCTGAGCGACACCGTTTCACCGTCACATGATTGGAAGAATGTGCGGCTGTGGACCTTTTTAAAGTAGGTCTGTTTTCCCGTTGAACAAAGTGATGCACCAACCAACAAGCCAAATAATTCAATGGAGAGCAACAAAGCAATTAACTGTGTTAACCTCACACTCACACAACACACTTACCCTAACTGAGTCTTTAATGATTTACCTTATGGGGACTTTGTGTCCCCACAAGGCCAGCGAGTCCCCACATGTGTCTCCTTAACCAGATTGTGTCCCAACATAATGAGTACTACAAACACACACACACACAATGATGAGGGAGAATGAAGTGAATGGAGGTGTCGGGGCGTATGGCCACTCCGGCTACATTCTCTACATGCTAAGCAGTACTTCTTTCACCGACTGACTTCCTGTATCCTTCCTGAATCCTTGACGCTTTTATTTTGCCAGCTGAAGGGAAACGCTGGCAACGAGCCCAGGAGACATTTTGAGTGTGGGCATAAGTGAGAAAGAAAAAAAGGAGAAGAAGGAGAAGGAGAAAGAGAAAGAGAGAGAGAGAGAGATGATGCCTGATATCACTTTTTCAAGGAGACTTCAATGCACTCAACCTCCGAGCAATTTCGTGTTCGTACAAAGAAGAGGTTTATATAAGTCAGTTAGACGGAGGGCGGGGGAGGGATGCAAATAGAGAGCGAGAGAGCGAGAGAAGGATGCATAAAGGAAGAAGGCGAGCGAGCAAGCAAACTGAGCGAGCAGGCGAGGATGTGCTGGTCGTCATGGCAACCCAGCTGAGCGGCAAAAAACGGAGCAGATGCGGCGCCGACATGTCATTCCATCACACGCACGCGTCCTCGCTCGGCCGTCCACGGGGACACGGTCGTGCTTTAGCGGCTAGTTCCCATTTCTTTCTTCCTCTCCATTTCCCTCCCTCCTTCCCTCCCTCCTCCTCCTCCTCCTCCTCCTCTCCTGCTGCTTGTCTCCTCTCGAAAATCTCTTTTCTTGTTCACTGCCTCTTTACCTCCCCATGTTTCCTCCCTCCCTCTCTCTCTCGTCTCTCCTTCCTCCTGCACTTTGCCAAGCGCCTCCAGCTGAATCATGTCTGTCTTTCTTTGATATTAGCAGGAAAACCAGCAGTCCAAGGTGAATGTCCTGGTTCAGTTAGAATTGTAAAGAACTGAGAAAACGACTCAAGTGAACTGTACTAACAAGAATTGTATCCAAACATAATATATCTTAGTCCTGAAGCAGGTGTAAGGTTTACCATTTTAGTTTCACGTTAGTATTAATGACAGTATAAAGAATGGACAGCGTATGCGCCCGTCACCCACAGGTTTCCAAAGAGCCGCTTTGAAGCTCAAAATATGCAGCGCTTGGGGCCGCCATGTTGGCAGTCCTGCCTCTTCCGCCTCCCCAGCTAATCTAAAATACGGCAAAGGCGTAGATCAACGTCCGAATGACGCCTGGTTGCTCAAACAAAGCAATCACCCTCAGTACAGTTGTCATGAACGGGGAAATTAGCTATAGAGACCAAAACTGTTTTTTGTACCAGGCTGTAAACATGTTTATTTCTGCTGTGAAGTTGGACATTTTAACATGGGGACTTATGGAGACTGACTCACTTCTGGAGCCAGCCTCAAGTGGACGAGAAGAGGAACTGCAGTTTTTTAGGAAATTAAAGCTTTCAAATGTTCACCAATTAGTGGAGCTACATGAAAAGTCACGGGATCACTGAAGTCAAGAGGATTCATCCTCTGTGCACCATGAATATATGTTCAATATTTCAACGCAATCCATCTAATTGCTGTGGTGACAACCAGATCGGTCAACATTGACATCCCCAGAGCAATTGCTCTAACGGGGCTAAAAGCACACCAATGAGCCATGAATAGTCAATATCACACACAAGGTCTAAATATCCCCCCTGATCCAGGACTATACTGGATTTCCTACCAGTAATGAGTGGATTTGTGAACTAAATGTCCAAGTTCCAAGAGATAAACGTCAAATGTGTATTCATCCGCAGTGACAAATAGTTCCCAAACAAATGCACTATTTAGTCCTGTTGGAGTTAAACAGCCACAGTGGCAACACATCACGTCCAGTTCGTACAGAAGTACACAGGCCTTATCGATTAAGATTGTTTTGGAACACAGTTTAAGGAGCTGACACGAGAGGAAACAGTTCTTGGCTGAATTTTGAGGATCATTAGGATTGGATTCCCTTCTCCAAAACTCTCACGTCCGTGGCAGCTGCACAGAGAAGAAATAAAATTGTAACCGACTCCTCATCAGGGACAAAAAAAACCTCTACTGTCAAACCTCTTTACAACACTCAAAGCACTGCTGCACCGCTGAGGCTTTTCTGGCTGAGATGTGTGGACGAGCCTCCCTCGTTCCCAAAAACGCCTTCTTATTGTGTCCCACAGCAGAGTTTTTTTCCTCCCTGACTTTATCTCCAGAGCCGTCGCTGCATTTAAAGTGTTGCCACATTACAGCAAACCGACAAATCCTCCCAATATTTACCTGATTAGGCCCGCTGGGGCGAGAGAGGCAGACAGACAGACAGAGAAAGAGAGAGAGGGAGTTTTTAATTAACTTTAAGAGGGTGACAATGGTGCAGATGACCGTCTAATAGCACCCCCCTGCTGGTTTTGATGAGGAGTAATGGAGGGTGAGACGGGAGGAGACGAGGGGGCGATGGTGAAAGACCAATTCAAGACAGACAGTTGGTTTAGTGGACGTAGTCTCTGTGACGACCCCACAGACTCTACCTGTAGAGTTTCATTTAGTTTGTGTCCGACGGTTTGAGAGAGAGAGCCAGTACTGAGAAAGCCGGGCGAATCAGAGAAATCAGAGAAACAGTTATTTTCTGTTTCATAGCGGTTACGTTAATCACAAATAAACACCCCCACACCCTCAGCACAGCACCACCCTCCCCCACGCGGCGGTGCACAACCCTTCAATTTCTTTCACGGTATGGATGGAGAACAAACAGAGGGCAGAAATGTGTTTCAAGGTTAGAGGAACAAGCCAACAGAAGGCTGGACCGAAAGGAGCTGGATCTGGACTGACAGGAGAGGGCACGGCACGGTGTTTACTGAATATTTTAGCATAAATCCTATATTTGCATTAAAGCTACACTATTTTTAAACCTCTCTTCCTTGAAGCAAAACATATTTTCTCATGCAATAACTGCAGACAGTGAGAAAGGTGGGAAAGAAGAGGCAGATCTGCAGCACCCAGAAGGAGGTGGATCCGATGAGAGGACTGGAGTGGGCACAGCTCGGTCCCTCTGGAAACTTTCTTCTACCACGAGTTCAGACTATAAAACATCAGCCTCGATTCTGGCTCTGAAACAAAACCTCATTTGAGTTTCTCTGTTAAGTAAAAGCAAACTTTCTCATTATGCTAGGGGCTTTGGGAGGGGAAGGACAACCGCTGGTCGGGTCGAGGGCAGGATTAAAAACTGGATTTGATTTTAAAATGCTGACAGAGAAGAGGAGGAGAGAACAGAGAGCTTGATCTCATCTGATTAGACGACTTTATTTGAAATTTAATGAAGGAAGACGATAAAAGGAGGATAAAAGTTTGTTTTTTTTGTTCCAACAAGAAAAAGGCAGCTGACTTAGAACCAGGTAGAGTTAATAAAAATAGCTGTGCGCTCACAGGACCCAACACAACCTCCAAAACCAGCCAGTCTGGCAGGGAATGCAGTAGCCCACTGAGGTGGTTTTCTTGCCGGGCTTGTCTCCTGGCATCCCGGGGCTGAACCAGTCACCGAGCTAACGGCATTTCGCAGTTGGCTACTTAGTAATGTTTCCATCAGGAAAGTCTGTAAATCACCAAGCAGCAACCTCCATGTCTGTGAAGTGAAGCCAAAAAACTGCAGTTCCTCTTGTCGTCCACTTGAGGCTGGCTCCAGAAGTGAGTCAGTCTCCATAAGTCCCCATGTTCAAATGTCCAACTTCACAGCAGAAATAAACATGTTTACAGCCTGGTACAAAAAACAGTTTTGGTCTCTATAGCTAATTTCCCCGTTCATGACAGCTGTACTGAGGGTGAATTTATATACAACTCACCTGTTCAGATTATATTAAGGCTTAAAGTTATGCAGAATTAAGAGCGTGGACGCTTTGATTGACAGGTGGGTGTCTACAGGTGACTTATTAGAGCTCTCTGATATACTGTAAATCACAGAGAGTTTAAGCTGAAGAGAGAAAGCGTTTAATTGGATGTAAAATTAGTGCACGCCTCCAACTTTTTATGGTTTATCAGGAAATAACAAACTCTAAAATACCATGAAAACACTGAAAACACGACTTTGTGTCAGTGTTGGTCCAGATACTGGAGTGTAGGTGACATAAGTGATCATTTGGGGCAGCTGAATCTATTTTAAGACATGAATTTCACGTCTTATTGTTTCTATAAACTGACAACGCTGACGTCCTGCTGCTGCAAGTCCGTCATTCACTGTTTTACCGTTGACGTCTGGCTCTGCTGCTGAGCTGCTGACTTGAGCGTGTGACACACTATGAAAAATAAAAACCAATTATGAAGACTGTGAGGTCTGCGCCGCAGCATGTTCATGCTCTCGAAAAAAAAAGAGGATTCGGCAACTCAGCAGCTGCTTTTGGACAAACTAATAAAACAGATAAGTGAACGAAAAGATCCCGATCGCTCTGAAAACTGGATTATTTGAGGTTTTGTCTTTCATCAGACGTCCTTCTAGATTTCCCAGAGGCTCCCTGTGCACCATATTCAAACACAAACCAGCTTAAATAAAATATCACTGCTTGATCGGCTTCCATTATGCGGATGGAACCATTATAACCTTATTAGTAACCACAGTGGGCACAACACTGTTCCATTCAATCAGCCAGTAATGCTAAATCCCTCAATTTAAAAACTGAACAGGGATTTTGAAAACATGACGGCCTAATCGGTGTTCTCCATTTGGCATTAGGAGAATCCGACCTATTCAATCCATGGTAATAATGTTTAGAAGTCAGGTTTTTTTCCACGGTTTCAGCCAAACGGGACGCCAAGAGCTCACAAATACAGCGTCCTGTACACACAGAGCGTGACGCTGCATGAAGATTCTTCTAAACCTCCCACTCGCACCATCCAAAACAATTATTTTCCCATCTCTGGTGAGCAAACATCATAAACTGCAAACCAATTACCGGTGTGCAGATGCAGCGGCCCCCTCGCTCTCACAGTTACTATCCAGGAGAATATAAGCTGAGATGTTCACGCTGCCTTCCAGACACATGGATTCATTTTGAGGCAGTAAATTATAAGAAACTAGAGTGGATGCTGGTGATTACCTCCACCAAAAAGATGGTGTCAGTTTGTCTGTGCATCAAGCTGTCGCTTGTAGCTCACAAGATAAACCTGAAACACTGTAATGAGACACATTTAGCGCCTAACAAACTGAGCTAACATTAGCTAACAGCAGCTACAGCTGGCAGCAGTTTACTTCACTGTCCATCAGGGAACTCTGTAAATCACAGAGAGTAGCAACAACTTGATTTAAAAGAAAAGTTACAGTGTCGCTTTAAGAAGATAGACACAGATATCAAATCATTACATATCATGTTACTCCAAAACAGCAGAATATTATAAGGTCATCTAATAAAGACTTCCTGTGGCTGGTTCCATTTTGTTTCACCTCCTTGTTCACGCTGATGACACTGGCGCCGACAATTTTCAAAATAAGAGCGTTAAAAAACATTTAGAGGAATTTGAGGCTGACGAAGAGAGCTGAACGAGTTCAATACAGCCCATTAGCCCCGCCCACTTAATGATCAATAAAAACCTGATGACTCGACATGTGTGTGTGTGTGTGTGTGTGTGTGTGTTTGTGCAGTGAATCTAATAGTCCAAACACCCTGCAGCACGACGACCAATGCCAAAAACAAATTTGTGCGTGTCAACAATTGAATAAGTCAGACCAGACTACCTTTGGCAAAAACAAACTGTGTGTGTGTGTGTGTGTGTGTGTGTGTGTGTTTGTTTGTTTTGTCTCAACCTTCTCGGCAGTCATAAATCTCCTGTGTGTGTGTTTGACCTGTGGCCTGATTCCATGACCCGACGCTCTTTGACTTGGATGTGATCCCTAATACACCCATAATCCCATGAGTGTGTGTGTGTGGTGTGTGTGTGTGTGTGTTGTCATGTATATAGTCATGAAATCTAAAATGGATTCAAACTGTTCAAAACTTCACTTAATTACATCAAGCTGCAAGACACACACACACACACACACACACACACACACACACACACACACACAAAGACGACCTGGCTCGCCCGACTCGTTTCCATACTGGCGAGCGTTGTAAGGTTCTGACTCATTCTCTCGCTCAGTTTCTCCTCCACCTTCTCCTCAGTTTCTCCACCTCTCACTTCTTCTCTTTCATTTCCTGTTAACAGCTCTCTCCCTCCCTCTCCGTCACTCTCTTTCAGCTCCCTTGTTTTCTTTTTCTCTTCAATATCTGAGCTGCAAACATTCAGAATATAAACACCCTCTCTTTTGTTTCCCCCCTCCTGACATACACACACACACGCACACACACACTCGTCCCTTCCCTCCCTCTGTTTTCTCCGAATATGGTCCTCAGTCCTGCTGCAGCTCCAGCGGAGGAAGCGATTTACGACGCTAACGCTGTCAGATTTTATAAGTCAGAGGGACGAGCGCAGCGAGCGCTGGAGATGCCGCAGATAGCTTCAAAATAAAAGTGTGTAAGAGTGTGTTTGTCCAGACGGACTCATAGTTTAGAGCTAAAATCTTACAAAATAAAAGCAGTAATAAATGTTTTTGTCTGGAAATTTGCAGCCTGTGTTTTGGACGCAGACTTTAGCTGGAGATAAACTAACAACAGACCCTCTCAGACTTCCCAGGAACTCAGATCCTCTGCTCTGTGTATTCATGGTGTCCTTTAACTTCTACGCTGCGTATCTGTGTCGCCTCTCTTTACCGACTCGAACTGACAAACTGAGTTGGACATCTGGACATTTTTCCTGAAGATGAAGGACGCTGATCTATTTCAAAATCAAAGCAGTGGAGGATAACATTTCCTGACTTTTACTTTGTTAATGCATCAGGCTCTAAAAACACTAAGGGTGTGTATTGATACACAAAATGTTGTGGTTGGTTTTGGGGCCATAGTTCAGTACATTTCACAACGGGCTTCCCAGCGGCTCTTTAGAAACCTGTGGAGGACGTCACAGATACTACATCCATGTTTTATACAGTCTATGGTAACCCCTCATCCTACACCAGCTGACTTTGGGAAAGAATGGTAATCAATTACACCGAGACAGGTAAGCTTCCCGCCCCCCTGCAAGGTACGTATTCCTGCCTGAAAGAGATACGACAGGGCTGGTCTGAGGTCAGTAAACAGCTCCTCAAAGGGTCATGTGTTTTACTGCAGAGGCCCAAAGGTCCAAACATTCATCCGCGCTGTAATTGAATTGGCCTGATGTATGAAGCAGCTCCAGTTCAGCTACACGCACCAGCACCAGCACACACACAAATACACACACACAAACTCAGTCACATGTGTGATCAAACACACAAATCATGCCTAAATACACACACACACATACACACACACACCCACACAGGAACATATTGGTCCTCATCTGTGCCAGCGCTCCATTGACCCATATTGCACTTTTGCCCAGCAGTTAAACGCCTCTCCGTCTCTCTGTCTCACTCTCAGGAGGTTCATCACTGCTACTATCTGCTGACCGAGGCCCAAAATCTGCCCTAAATATCTGGATCATGTCGAGTTTTTTTTTCTAGCAGCGCTGTGTGAGCATCGCTCTCAGTCAATAACACTTATAATGTGTTGATTTTTGATACAGAACTTATTATGGCTCCTGCTCCGTCACAGCATTTACCTAATGTCCTCTAACGATGTCCAATCTTTCTGTTAACGAGATACTTAAAGATACAGAACTGGTGTTTTTGATGAAGTTTGCACGTAAATAAAAGACTAAAAAAACTAAAAACGAATAAACAAAAGATCTTATTTGTCATTTTACATCTTTACATTGCTTTGTGTTTCTTCTCTAGATGCATATTTGTTTGATGTGAAGCACTTCGAATTGGAAAGGGGTGTGAGAACACAACGTCTGGTCCGTTCTCCACGTGGCTTCATAGCTAGAGTGTTAAGTCTAGTGTTAAGTGTAAGTTAGGCTTCTATGAAGAGAAAGTAGGCTACGTAGGTTAAATGGTTTCCCTTTTGGCTGCACAGGGTAGTTTTATTTTGAAAATCGACCGGATTCTCTACGTCATTTCTGTGTCTGACCTCCGGCCACCTCCAGCAGGCCAGCAGTTTAAGTTTTGGTTGCAACAGTCCACGTGGAGAGCAAAAGAGGACTTAATGCAATCTCTGAACCAATCAACAGCCAATCATTTATCCCCTTTTCCGCACTCATATGCAGATATTTTTATACTTTCTCATCACTTTCATGTATCAACTTGCTAATCAGACAGCACAACAAGTCTTGGCTCCGATATTCGTTATCCTTTTCCCGGATATCCGCCGGCTACACCAGAAGCCCGGAGACTTTGGCCGTTGGCCCATGATGCTGAATCATCTAAGTCAGATAATGGGATTGCTATCAAGCTGTTCATATTTATCAAAGACGAACACGGATAAAAACTTGCTGTTCCACTGTCACCGGGTGTGATCAGGGCTTTAACTGTGGTGTTGTTTGAATTAGATGTTAAACACCAGCCCATTCTGGTCCGGTGGTTCCACTTAAATCAAAAAGATTTCACACTAAACGTCAAATTATTGGACGTTTCTGCAGTTATTTGATTTGTTTATGCTAACTTGCGTCTCATAGTTGTTGTTCCAGCAGATGCCTCTTGTGACTGGTGTTTTTCTATATGTGTGTAGCTGTTGTCACGGTGATGACTTTCTCCATCAGCTCCAGTCAGGATGCGGTGTATAAATTTGCATGTTAATCTGTGCAGCTGTTCACTAATTGGACGTGTCTACTCACTGATTGGTGGCTTCATTCATTTCATGATTATGGTCAAAATGTATAAATGTGAGATCTCTGCTGATGACACAAACATGGGCAGAAATGCATCACCCCTCGGCCATCTGCAGCAGCTCTAATCCTGAACCCGGCGTGCTGATCTATGTTAACTGTAGCCGGGCTCATCATCAGGACGTTTTGATCCACAGATGCACGGTTGACTTTCACATGCATCGGCAGAGGACTCATATTGGAGCTGGAACTACTCTGTGGCTTACACCATATTTTCATAAAATGATTCTTTTAATCCGTTTGACTTTTAACCTCCACCTAGATTCAGCACCACGTCGACCCGATCGGATGGAGCATCGAGGAGAGTCACTGCTACTGCTGCAGTTTGTGGCTAATGCCTGGAAAGCGGGTCATGTAGCGATGAGAGCATTCATCAATATGCACGGCGGGGCAGCATAACTGTAAATTATTCAATTTGAAAAATGTAGGATGAATATGAGATTTTGAGTGACTACACTCAACAGATATTAGAAGAAAAATCAGTAGCATTGATTGCAGTAGCATGTGTTTGATATTTCTGTGTTCAGGACTAAAGTTTGGCCCGTGTGTTGTGTGTTTTGTACATGTGTCGTGCGTCATACCTGCAGAAGACTCCCATGCCCTCCAGCAGGTAACACTGTCCCCCGTTGAAGCAGTAGTTGGGCAGCGTGTCGCAGGGCGAGCGGCAACTTCCGTTCACCATCTGGTAGCCCACACGACATCCACCCATCCCGTCTGACCCGTCCACTGGAGAGGCCGCTGGAGGAGCCGCCACAGGGACGTTTGGCACCGGAGCTCCCGCACCAGGAAGCGCTGCCCCAGGGACGAAGGAGCCGGACACCGGGACCCGGGGCCTGGGGCGAGCCGGAGACCCAGCGGAGAGCCGGAGGTCTTCATCGCTCTCATAGGCGTCAGTCGTGGTGCTGTAGGTGTACTCATCAGCAGTTGGGGACACGCCGTCCTCGTAGGGTGTGAGGTAGTCGTAGTTGTCTGGCATCGCCCAGGAGGTCGGGTCACCGCCTTGCAGCTCATGGGCCAGCGATGAAGGAGAGGGTGGGGCCAGGTCGAGGCTGCGCCCACGAGAGGAAGGATCGAAGAAGTCCACATGAAGAACGTCGGGGTTAGAAGGGTTGGTGGCGACTGAGGGCGGGGCAGTGGTCGTGAAAAGATGATCAAGGTCAAACATGGCTGTGTCCTTGGTGTGAATCCAAGGTGGGTCGGTGTGTGGCAGACGCTCCTCCTCCTCATCCTCCTCCTCCTCACCTTCCATGACTTCCGGTCCACGTGGGTTGCTAGGCAGCAGGTGCTCCGTCTCAGCCGAATCAGGGCTGAGCTGGGGCGGGGCTGCCACGCCGGCTTCCTCCACCGCAGGAACCACCGTTTCAACGAACATGCCGCTGCTCTGCTCCTCTTCCTCGCCAGCACGGGGGATCCGGCCCGCCCTCGGGGTCACGGCGGTTGATATGGTTGAGACCCTCATCTCACTGACCTTGACTGGACCTTCCTCTTCGTTAAGCAGGGCGGTAACGTTGGCTGCGCTGTCCGGCTCAGTGGCATTGGTCCCGACTACGTTTCCTACAAACACACAGAAAGGTTCAAATATAACAACTGCAAAAGCTGAGTTTGTTTTAAAGCTTTCAAAGGAAAACGATGGCTTTGTAATGTCAAGGACTCATCGGGAGCACAGGCGACTGAACGCTCCCGCTATGACGTCTTTACTCTCAGATGGAGAAAGAAGCAGAGAAACAAAGTGACGAGGAGAACTTCAGCAAATTTAATGAGGTGAAAATGGTTTCACTGGAAAAGTAGTCCACAGTTTGTATTGATCAGTTCAGGAAGAACGTCTGGCTCTTAAATGGGTCGGTTACTGGAGCGCGGCGCTCGTTAGGGCTGACGTCTACGGTTGAAAAAAAAAAAGCACCCTTGAAAGTTTTGGGAAAGAGTTTCTTGCATTTTACTCTGCTCACATTATATTTGTGGTGAGTGAAGTTACTGTACTCTATGTCCTTCAATACTGCACCACAGATTTGAGGGATAATCATGCTCTAAGTTTTAGCACCAATAATTTGGAGAATTTCAGGGGTGAAAACAAGGAAGCATAATGTTTGGAGTCAGTTAGTTAGCGGCAACATTTTTTAGCCTATATTTGTTTGAGTTTCGGAAAATTACTACCATTTAAAGTACTTTGAATTAGCTATTAGCAGTTTTTGTTTCCAATGTGGAAACATGTAAGACACAGTGGATTCTTTTGATACTGAAGAAAACATGTTTGTTTTTTTTTTAAATCATGATATCCTTGGAAAGTAAGCAAGAATCTAAAAATACATGTGTGATGAATAAGATATGTAACATACAGCTTAAGATGTACAGAAGTGTACGTCTGTGCAGCGAGCAGTAGGAAAGAAAATGCTGATCCTGCACAAACCATCATGATATGAGAAAATGCAGCGACCATTACTATGAAAAATTCAACAACCAAGGGTTTGAAAATAAACTGGTTGGGGACAGAGAGGTGAAAACAGCACCATCATTTTCTCTAGTTCAAGACGTAAAGATGTTTAAATATAAACTGAATGTTTATTTCCATAAATATGAACAAACATTAGAACAGCTACAGGGCTGTTGTATGTGACATCTGCTGTTGTTTGTATCAGACCTATAAATACATTCACATTCAATCCTCAACTGGTTCACTTCTCTCTTTCACATCCCATTGGTCCACTGCCACACAATGACATCACAAGCATTATGCGATGGACAAAAAAAGGGCTCAAGGAGTCTGGCACTGAAGCCGGCGGGTGAAACAAATCAAATCGAGACGTGATTGGCCGTATGCTTATCCTCTGGTCGATTACTTCGTCCGAGGGCGGCTCGTTGAGTCATGCAAAAAGCTGCTTTACGGCCGTTCCCCCCCTTTGGATTAAAGGAATAATTCATTAATGTACTTGAACGTCGAGGAGCGCTGGGATTACGGATTATGGGGTTGGAGTGGAAGGGATTTGGGAGACTTTGGGGGGTGCCCTGCAGAGTGATGGAGACCCAGACAAGAGAGCGTCTCGACAATTGTCTTTCTGATGGAGAGCTGAAAAACCGTACAATAACAGTAGTCAGGTTTTTATCTACTGGTTCCCTTAACAGACCAAACAACACGTCTATACTGCTAACAAGATAGGATAAGTTAGTTAGACGTAACAAAATCCTGCCTGGTTCCAGACCTCTGAATCTGTCATGGATTCTGGGTTTTGCAGCGCACCTATCAACAGGTGTTTCTCCTGGTGGGGAAACAACAGATCCAATCATAGCTTTGTAGGTGGGATTCAGTAAAGGGGCGCCATCTTCCTGTGCCAGAGTCACCACTAAATCCCACCGGGCACGGCTCCGTGTGACGTTGCGGTTGCAAAACTGTCTGTTCTCAGCTTCATACCCCAACAGGAGTGGTTCAGAAGTGGACCGTTCTGACCGCGAGACTTTAAGTAAAGTGTTGACAATCATTGTCTGGAACAAGCGCGATCAGCTCAGGGGTTTGCGTCTACATTTAGTCATTTAGCAGACGCTTTTATCCAAAGCGACTTACAGAAAAGGGAACAATCAAGGTATAGAGACCCAGACACGAGAGGTATAGTCGGACTTTAGGGGTCAGACAAAAGATAAAACATTTACTTGAAATAACAACTAATAATTGGAATATTTCTCTCACTGTGGTGGCATTATGTTGCATGTTGCATGCATAAAGTGCATTTCAATTATCATCAACAGAAATCAACATAACAACTAAATCGTAGAGCTCTACTGTTGCATTTGGTGACATGTTCTTTCATTAGCTGTTTCCATGCAACTGTATCAAATAAAGTTTCCATCCAACATTTGTAACGGGAATATTGGCTGTTTCCCGAGATAAGCAGTAGCTGTTGTTAATTCTTCTGTCAGAAAACTAGAAGAGTTGTTTGTTTTTTAATTTTCCATCATACTGTTCTAATTAGATACTTTAAAATGTGCATTAAAATACATTTATTTATCTATCTATCTATCTTTTTTATTTGTTTCTGAAGGGGCAACGCACAATTAAAAGTAATTGCAGTTAGCTCACAGCTAACCTCAACTTCAGTCATTGAGCTGAGGGTTATAGTTGGGGCGAACATTCAAAGAACATTTTCCCACACGCTTAATAAGGATTCAAATCATTTTTGTTAATTTTAGCTTTTTTATGGAGACTGTGGTCCTTTTATATCTATGACATCACAATATTATTAATATAAATTAGTGTTTAATAAGAACTGAAAGGCCTCTTCTTCATGACCGCATTAATCTGTGGAGAAATCTTATCAACTTAATAATAAAATGATAAATTAACACCAGCCATATCTTTTAATATTCAGTCAGCGGCTTCATCAGTGTCATGAAAACTCTTCAATTCACATTTATGAGTCTTTTTTCGGACGTCATGCATTCACGTCTCAGAGGTCGGGTGTTCGATTCCCACCCCCAATCACCCGTGGTGCATAAATGCTGTGTACTTCGTATAAGAAGCTTTGCTAAACAGCCTCCACCAAATGGCGTATGTGAGGATATCTGTCGGGATCTTTGCTGACTGAAGATAAGCTCCGACCCTCCGGGAGTTTTAATCTGTCCATTTCTAAATGTCTCCTTTTACAGAGCCGGTAGTTTATTATTTATTATGAACCCCCACCAAATTTTTATGACTTCAATGACGTGATGTCTGAAACACAACATAAAAAAAAGGTTCACACCCTCAGATAGTAACGAGCCGCGATCTAACAACTTCATCCCTTAAAAAACTGCAGCTGAACAACTGAGAAACTTTTACTCCTACAGTTAGTGACAAAATACAAAAAGGTCTTAAGATCACACACCTGAACCTTCATAATTCAAGACACTGTCAACATATACAATGTTTTGTTTATGGGAAGAAAATCAGGGTGTTAATTAATCCTCCAGGAGTTTCTAGAGAAAACCTGTGACTCTCGCGACTCGTAGTCAGTGCTTTAACCCGAAGAACCCTGGAGTTAAAGCAAGCGACACTGTTCTAACAAACAATGGTAATGTTGTAGTGTCTTTGCCAATGAAAAAGATCAAATTTATGTGAAAAACTCAGTCAGTGCTCCCTGCCGACTCTTCGGCGAACTCTCCCCCAGAAAACAGTCTCTGTCTGGGCAGTGAGAGCCGGGTAAGTCTCTCTGTTTACTGAGGGTAAAGATGTGATGATGAACTCACAATGTCTTCGTCTCTTTCCACTCTGCACTCCCTCACAACACAATCTGACAGCTTCCAGAAGATTTACAGAGGAAACTGGGTGGAAACCCGCCAAAATAAAATCATAGACATCAACGTAACAATGTATATTTCTGGCTCTGGTTCTACAATACCAAGATCAGGACTTTATTTTCTGTGTCTTGACACACGGACGCTCTAGGACACTTTGCGGTCAAGTTGTTGGTTTAAAAAACAAAAACAAGTCCTTGACCTTTGATTCTGAGGAACTTACATTAAAACCTGATGTTCACCACAACAAAACAATCCATGATTGTGCCCCAGTAGAAGCATCATGACCTGTGCAATGCACAAACTACTAAATGAAGTGAATACACACAGATCAGATCTGCACAGGATTTATTGGCTCAGCTTCCATTTTCCATTTTAAATAAATGAGTTCTGCTTTTCAGTGTGATAACATGTTGTATATAATCTCCAGCTGCTGCTGCTGAATCAGCCTGCATGTTTTTCCCTCTTTGTTTTCTACCAGTAAAGAGGATCCTATGTTTGGACTGTGTCAGTGTGTGAATATAAAGCAGGACAGAAAAATACAATGCTAAAATACAATACATATGGATGCACATGACAGCGTCCTCATTAGGCGTGAGGCTGTCACATCAACCACGAGGCGTCTGACAGGTGGAAAGCTTCATTTTATTGAAGGTTTTGTTTTCTGGCACAGCAGCAGCGAGCTGCGTCTTTGAAGCCGGGGTCGTTCCGAGGCTAATCCTTCCAGCAGTCCCACAATCCACTGCTGTTTAACACATCAACTGAGCAGCCTGGGGTAACATGCCAACACCACACTCACACACATAAAAACAAAGAAATCGGCTTTACTATTACTAAACAAAAGCGTTTCACACACTAAATGCTTGATGCTCAGGAGGAAATTAGGATTCGAGCCTCTGTTTTAAACACACGTGAAAGCAATCGCACTCGTCTTCGTTTGCTGTCAAACACCTGACAGCAAAACACTCATTAAGTGACAGTTTGTCCGGATGAGCGCAGTGTTTGGGTGAACCTCCTGGGAAACCAGCCTTCAACACAGCTAACTCCTCCTGCTGCTGCTGCTGCTGCGGCTGCAACACGCCGGGCGAATACAAACCGTACAGACGGATAACAGACAGTAATGGCTGCTGCAAGACCAGAGAGGATGACAAGGGGGGTGATGAGGAGAGATGGTAACGAGGGACAGCAGAGATGTGACACATCATGACGGAGAGAAGAAAGAGGGAGAGGGATGGTTATCACGGTCTATGGAAGACTTTTACTCCCACTCTGCCCGTCTGAGGGGAAAACCCTCTTCAAACTGTCACTGTCTTTATCTTTATGTTTCCATCCAAAGTTATCACAAAGTTGAACTAAACATCAATTGAAAAACGAAATGCAAATTCCGATCATAGACTGTATAAAACATGGATGTTGTATCTGTGACAGGTTTCTGAAGAGTCGCTGTGAAGCTCAGCGTGCGGTGGCTCTGCTGCCTGACTGCCAATATGAATATGGGGAAAGACGTGCAGCTGAGGTGGGCCAAATGAAGGCTGAGAGCTCAAACAAGCCATCTGTGACCACACCCACCTGTCAATCAAAGCGTCCACGCTCTTAATCCTGCATAACTTTAAGCCTTAATATAATTTGAACAGGTGAGTTGTATAAAAATTCACCCTCAGTACAGTTGTCATGAACGGGGAAATTAGCTATAGAGACCAAAACTGTTTTTTGTACCAGGCTGTAAACATGTTTATTTCTGCTGTGAAGTTGGACATTTTAACATGGGGACTTATGGAGACTGACTCACTTCTGGAGCCAGCCTCAAGTGGACGTTTGAGGAACTGCAGTTTTTGGCACGAGCCTGTGTTGGATTAATTTGACAGACACGGAGGATGCCACTTGGTTTTCATCCACTGCAAATATTAGGAGTTGGTTCGCCAGTCGAATTTTGGCGCCCCAAATTTAAACGAGCGTCAGTAGAACTTTAACCGTTGAAAATGAATGCTGACAACAGGATGCAGATATGACATTTGTGTTTGTTTCATGTATTAATGTAAAGGAATGTTACATCAGATCTGTGTGGAGCCATCGTCCATACATGAAGTCTACAAACATCGCCAACAAAAGTGAACCTACAAATCTGCTACACCGAAACACATTCAAGAATTCAAGTTGTGGGCTTCGAGATTGAGGACTGGAAGAGTGTCCCAGCCTTTAGGCTTCGTATTAGGAAACATCATCCTCGAGATTACTGACAGGACTACATGACGATTTTAGCATTGCTTCATTTGTTTGGAGCCAAATCTGGATAAACTGAGGTGGAGTCTGGGTGGAACCAACACAGCTGAGAGTGAGTCACGTGTCAATCAAGCAACCTTTCCCATCTTTCACCAGCGAGACTCCCGTTACAGGAAGGGAAATTCCAACTAATATATTTCTGTGGAAAAACATTTACTCAAGAGACATTTGGCATCATCAATCCATGTTTTTGTGATTTGTAATGGGGCGTCACATTTTCACCCTGATCTTCATGTGGGCCATTTTTAGCTCAGTGGAGTGCACTGTCTGGCGGTCGTTCCACCACTTTGATGCAGACTCAAACATCCAAACAATTATTTGATGGATGAATTTTGTAAAAACATTCATATGGTCAAATTCTGTGACCATCCTGATGTTTCCTCTAGCATCGCCATGAGGTTGACGTTTGTGGTTTTTAGCAAAATATCTCAACAACTATTGGACGGAATGCCGTGAAATAATTTGGTTTATATCCAAATACCTGCAAAACTGTTCGCATTCCCATCAGCTTCAGCTATCGTTTAGTGCTAATTAGCAAATGTTAGCATGCTAACACACTAAAATCTTAGGCTGCGATCCAATGCCAGTTGGAAATCGATGGGTTTTCCCGGCTTCCAATGTAAATGCGTCCCAGGGCAACAAAGATAAGCACTCTATGTAACATTGTAACTGATTTAGCTGATTTTCTGCTTTTCCCTGATGTCGTGTCAGAACAGGAGCTGGACAAGCGGGCAATGTAGCCGAGCTCAGCAGCCACTATGGACATAATGGCAGAGGAGAAGAGAGCGAAGAGGACGGCTGAAAGACAGACGCCGAGCTGGGCTGACTGCTGTTGGACTAGTAAGTAATATTAGCTGGCTGCTATGTCTGCTGTTGTTGACCTTGCACACGCTGTCGACTTGCTAGTTTTTGATCATAAGTAATGTAATCAGAACAAATACTCGAGTACAGATGTCCATAAATCATAAAAATATCCATTTCTCTGCAGTGTTGTGGTAGAAAAATATTTTCCACACATACATGGACAGGTATACTGACAGGCAGTCGGCTGTAGGAGACCACAGTGGTGTCAATCTGCCAGAATCCTCACTGTGCATCTCTGGACTGAGCTCCAATTAAGTGGAGTTGTCTCCCTTTCACCGCCTCATTAGCCTAATTGGATTAACGAGGAGGACAATTTTGACGGACAGCTGGTTTAGGAGCAGAGCGAAGGCTACTGTGGAAGCTCGAGGAGCTAAATTCTGCATCACATCGATACACAGCAGCTTCATTTTCCAACATCTCTGACGCAGATACTGTTCAGAATGAAGTAACGTGTGTCTGTCTGTTAATGTTTGATTGGTTTTGAACAAAATGATTAAAAAGGTGCCGTGACCAAATAAAGTACAAATGAGCGAGCTGCATTCCTTCAGCGCCTCATTATCTCTTGGTTCTGTGTGAACAGGAAACGAATCAGCAGTATAACAAGACCATGATTTCCAAACAGTTCATAAATTTCTACTAATGCTCCACACAAGAACTATTAGTGAGTCCATAATGGATCCACTGAGTCATGACTTTTGTGATCACAGCGCACAGTTTTAAAGTCTTAAGTCTAGTTTCCATGACATCCGCCACAGGTTTCTGAAGAGCCGTTGTAAAGCTCAGTGTGGTTACCATCTTGGCAGTCCTGCCTCCTCTAACTACCGGCTAATCCAAAAAAGAATGAAGCCTGGTTGCTCAAACCATCTGTAACGACACCCACCTGTCAATCAAAGTGTCCACGCTCTTAATCCTGCATAACTTTAAGCCTTAATATAATCTGAACAGGTGAGTTGTATATAAATTCACCCTCAGTACAGTTGTCATGAACGGGGAAATTAGCTATAGAGACCAAAACTGTTTTTTGTACCAGGCTGTAAACATGTTTATTTCTGCTGTGAAGTTGGACATTTGAACATGGGGACTTATGGAGACTGACTCACTTCTGGAGCCAGCCTCAAGTGGACGACAAGAGGAACTGCAGTTTTTGGTACTTCCACCTTGGCTTCACTTTACTGCCATGGAGGTTACCACTTAATGCACACTTAATATATATTAGACTAAAATACTGCAGAAACTACAGCGTACTGATGTGTTTTTGAGGCTTTTCAACCCGGACATGCATTAATTCGATGGAGAAACTTCATATCTTTGTAAAGTTTCAGGTGCACTGGCTGTCAAACACAGCAAATTACATAAAGTTTAGCATTGTTAGAGGGTGACGTACATTTTAATTAAAGAACCACACCTCCAAAGTGTTGCTGATGCGAACTGATGGTCGAGAAACTTCAAGTAGGACAGCAACTACATTACAGATAACAATAGATAATATATATATAATTAGATATAATTAGATAATATATAGATAATTTAGTCTATGAAACATGAAAGACGCCCATCATGCAGCGTCGTCTTTGCTTCTTTGACTGTTTTAAACTAAACAACTCAAAGTCTGAATGAGACGTTTTAACGGCATGATTCAGCAGTTAGTTCTTCCTGAAGTGCACGCCGAGCTAAACCAACAATGACCAGCGTCTTTCACCCAATTAGAGCCACAGACCCGGCAGAGCAGACATCAGTTGGCAGGGGTCGGTGTCGGGTCGAGTCAGGATGAGTCTGTTCATGGTTTCAGACGCAGTCTGGGTCCAGCACAGACCAGCTGAGACCCGAGTGAGACAAAACTAACTGAATAAAAGAGTCTTTGTTTGTTTTCCACCCACTTTACATGAGATAATCAAACAGTATTACATAAGGAGACACACACTCTCTGTGTGGGTGTGTGTGTGTGTGTGTTGTCTCTCTGCCAGTATAACCCACTGGTAATTGGGGTAGCTTCCAACTCCTCTGGTGAAGGGTGTGGATGGTCATAATGAGAAGATTTTGGCTTGTCTGCATGTGTGTGTGTGTGTGTGTGTGTGTGTGTGTGTGTGGTTGTTCGGGGGGTGATGGCGCCTGAAGGCCAAGTGCTGTTAGCCTGAGCTGGCGAGCCGCCGATCCTCAGGCTTCGCCTTTTGTTTAACCCCAGATCACTTTGGAGAGGGGAAGCCACTAAACCACCCACCGACCCCGGGGTGCTCTGATTGGCTGTGACAGACTCTAAAGAGGAACCTGATTGGTTGTGACAGCTAAGGCCCGCCAGCCCAGACTGCTGACCCAGACTGGAGGGGAGAAGGGGAAAGGTTGGACACCGAAATGGCAAACAAACAAAGACTTACGGGCTCCCGTAGAAACAATAAGGAGGTTCTACCTTGTAGGAGTTTCCATGTTTTCATTTCACTGCTTAAATAAACAGATTTCCTCACATCAGGTTCTCAAGGTGCAACATTTTCCTCGCAGTCACTTATTTTAACCGAGACAAAAGGCCAAGTGGTGCCGCTCTTCCTTTATGTATCAGTTATGAAGCCAAGTGTGAATGAGAAAGAACAGGTGAAAGAGTCACGGTGACTGCAAGAAACACACTGCCCAGATAGCAGACCGACACTGATTCAATGTTTCTCTTCTCAGCATTGAAAAAGCAAAGAATTATCAGCATTGATTCAATGTTATCCAGCCTTGAATATTCAACAAAAACGATGAATGTTGCCGTGCTATCTGTGTGGTGTCCTCCTGTGTGGTGGTCAATGTGGGCAAAGTGATCACTAGAACTTACAGCGTATAAAACGGACTCAGATTTGACCAATATGACCTGGGTACGATCACCAGGATTTTGTGGGCGGTCCTTAAAGGGTGGCTCGATGACACGCTGAGGCCACCCTGAGCAGAGAGATAGAGATGAATTCATCTCAGCTCAGAGTGTTTCAAAGTTAGTCATGTCATTTTCTGAACTCATCTGACACATTTCAGTCGCTTCAAAATGGCCGCTCGACAGCTCCCACGAGTGGGCGTGGCTTCAGCGCCTTCAGAGGACACGCCCCCACAGTCCTGGAGCTGAGAATTAATTTTTACCTGATTTTGACACCTGATTTCATAAACTTGTTGATATTTTTAATCATTCAAATTTGGCTGGGTGGTTAATAACACTTTCTTCTTTGGTCTGACAAACTCAGAACACAGTTTTCTGTATTTGTTGTAGACATTAAACACACGCACACACACACACACGAGAGGTGATTTATTAATTAGTGTTCAGAAAAATGGCCGCAGCACCGAGCGACCACAAGAAAGAGCGACGATGCCGAGCGAGAGAGAGAGAGAGCCTCTTTAACTCATTCTCATTGATTTTAGCTTCACATACCTGAACCTCAAGAGAACCGCACACACACACACACACACACACACACAGACGCCCCTCCTCTCTTTTCTCGATCACTTGCTAATGAATAAGGCATGAGGCTTTTTTATCTTTACTCATTGCTGCTCATTAATATCGATAAAAAGAGGAAATGCACGGCCTCTAATTGAAACTCTGCATCGATTTTACACCAGCTGCTCTCGCTCTCCTTCAGTCTTTTCTTATTTTACTCATCGGTTTTTCCCCTTTTCTTGTTCTCACCGTCTTTTCATCTTCTCATCTCAGAAATTTCGTCTCCATTCTCTCTCTCTCTCTCTCTCTCTGTCTCTCTTTTCTTCCCCCTCCTCCCTCCATCACATAAATCCTTTCATTTCTGACTCCACAGGTGGTGGTGGTGATGGAGGAAGGATCTGTTGCCATGGAAACGGTCTCGGCCTCCTCGGCTTGATGCGGCGCTCGCTGCAAACCCCCGAGAAGATGTGCATGCGCACACATTAAACACACACACACACACACACACACACACCTAATAATAAGGTGTTTATCTTTGGTGGTTTTATGAGGTTTGAAAATCTGATACTGTTCTGTGTGTGTGTGCGTGTGTGTGTGTGTGTGTGTAGTCATGCATATGAGATTTCCACATTTCCACACTCATATGCCGTGCATGTGTGTGTGTGTTAAGTGCATGCATACTGTATGTGTGCATTCATGCATATACGCTTATGCAGCCTGTTTTTTTTCCTTCCTGTGACCTGATTCGAATGATCGAATTAAAATTCAAGTGTGTAAGCATGTGTGTGTGTGTGTGTGTGTGTGTGTGTGAGTCAGTAGACCTAACGTTAATGTAACATGTAGGTTCTGGGCGGAGGTGAGGGCATGAAAGTCAGAGTCAGAGGGGCTTGATAAGGCCAGCAGCAGTTGGGAAAAATCTGTTTTTGTGGCGTGAACCTCCTGCCGGAGACGAGCAGCTCAGACAGTTCGTGTCCGATATTGGAGGGGTCAGCCACAATCTTCCCTGCAAACCTGCAAGAGTCCTGAAGAGATGGAAGATCGCAGCCGATCACCGAATGATGTGCTGCACATCTACTTTTTAAGAGGTCATCCAGAGTTTTTATTGGTAGAATTATCAGTATTTTCAACACGAACAGGGAACAATCAGCTATTAACCAACCAACCAACCAACCAACCAACCAGCTGTCTGAGCTGTGCTCACCTCCAGAGGACTTTGTTAACTAACGATGGTGGACCAGCGTCCTCCTGCAGCAAGAAGCTGACAGCTTCTGGATGTGTGGGGACATGAAGTCATGTAGAAAAATGTGAACCCTGCTTACGTTCACACACACCTGAGCAGTCGCTGAATAAAGTGGATGGAAATGTTGGATTGTCGGATTTGCTAAGTTGCATAAATTGTTGGATGCAGCCTCTGAGTTTTAGTGTCAGGAGTTTCAGATGGCGACGTTCGACCGTAGTTCTTTGGTTTAGGTTTGGGAACGATCACGGCAAACATGATCAGCGCTGAAGTCGCTCTGGTGGTGCGCACCGCTCGAGATTACCGCCTCGACTTTGACCTTGGGTGCCACTGACCTTCTCAAAGCTCAACCAATGAGATAACAGCTGAATGTGACGTGGAGTTACAACGACACATTCGAGTGCAAAAGAAACTTAACTCTCCTCCAAACTACAAGTTATAACACAACATTAAAAACCAACCCAGATTACCCCGCTTTGAGCTGACAGCACACCTCTATGTGTTAATCATTGAATAGTTAAACCGCCAAAGTTCATGATCATCTAACAAGCCCGACCGCTCATCTATGCAGACTTTGCGGCTCTATAGCGTCACCTCACTCCCTCCTTTGCTCCCGATGGACAGTCATGATTACTCCGGCTGACTTACTCTAAACACCGCACAAGAGAAAAAACAGCATCACACAAACCAAATAAATAAATCCACTCGTCTAATCTGCTGCTGAACCTGGTCTGTTGCCATGACAGGTGTGTGTTCACAGCGGCGAGCGACGGACGGACTGAATACTAATGAGACAGCGTGCAGCAGAAAAGAGTCGGGGAAAGGAACGAGGGACAGTGCACCGGCAGACGGGAGAGGAGAGGCGAGCTCGTGCACGAACATGAACTCGATGACTCGCTTTCACCAAGGACACACAGACAGTCTAGCGCCGGCATCAAACGCTAAGAGACACACTCGCACATTTTACGGCACACAAGCGGCAGAAAGCAGGTGGATTGTAACACCCGTGCACGCAGAGCGAGACGTGTGCAAGATGTACTCTTTCTCCATCTTCCATCATTTTTTCACACACACACAAACATGTAAATTACTGTTCAAGGACACTCAGAGTTTGAGAACAACGCCAACTCAGCACTGCTAAAAAAAAGAAGAAATAGTACACATGCAGTACGGCTAATTGTTTCGTCTTTGAGCAAGCGGGGAGGACAGCAGCAGCCCGTCACTGTCAGACAGCTCGTGAAACTTTGCCGAGTTGTCTTTTGACCTTTTCCACCTGCGCTAAAGAAACTTTTAGAACGACCACCGCCAAGGACGCCGACAATGACGACCCAAACAACGGCCACACCTGTGAGTCAGAGCTGCAGCAACAAAAAAAAACAAAAACACCTGGACGCCGACAAGGACGATAAAATGGAGGAGAAACACCAAAGCACAAAGGGAAACATGGACGACACTGTGGAGGACAAATTTTGCTAAACTTTACAAAGATGTGCAGTTTCTCCATCTACTCACAGAGTACAGTGAAGTCAGTCTCCATAAGTCCCCATGTTAAAATGTCCAACTCTACAGCAGAAATACAGGTGACTTGTTTGTCCAGGTTTTATTAGTCCAACCTGATCGCCAGACAAGAAGACGCTTTTGCAAAACCTTGATTCATGTTTGATGACAACATTTTACGTTTACGGAAAGACTGTCGTCAGGGCAAATAAACCGAGATCACGATTAAGGAACTCAAACACAGGAGCCACTAAACATTGGTAGTCAATGTAAACTAAGAGGTGCTGAATACCCCGTTATGAACATTACGAATGAAAAACAATAAACTAACCATCATAAGAACTGAAGAGGTAGCTCAACAACTTTCTTCTTCTGCAGCACAATGAAATGTTTCTAAAGTGGCCTTGAAAAGATTTGACACAAAGGAAATATCTCACGAGGTTCTGTCGTGTTTTCGTCCTCCGTGACTGCAACTATTGCCATTTTAATTACGAAATAAAATCAATCAGTTAATCAAGGGCACGGGCTCTCTGATCATTAATATTGATCACACAAAGCTTACTATAAAATCAATATCTTAGTCACACTAGATTGGACCATAATGTGACACTAAAATCTCCATGGAAACCCAGAATAATTACACTTTTTTAGGATTACCAGCTGGAGGAAGAAGCTGACCAAAGCTTGTCGACATTCCTGATCATTTCTTGCCGTTTTCATGGATTCAAAATGTAAAAAAAATCCTGGAAACACATGGCCTGTGTTTCATATTTCATAAAACATTGTTGCTTTGTTGCATGTTTGCTCAAACATCCACGTACAGCACGTCTGCACACACAAACATACAGTAACACCAGCAGAAGAGAAGCCAGCAGCCGGTCAGGTCAAGCCTCCGGCCACCTACATACGTATGCTGAACGTCGGCCTGCAGGCAGATCCAGGTGGGAGGATATAACAGGCGAGATTAGGAGCACTTAGTTTCCCAACAAAGGGATTTATCCGGGATGAGGCACGTAAGAGCCGACACCGATCTCAATTTAGAGCTGCGAGGAAAGTTTCTGAGTGAGACAACACGCCCGATCGCTCACATAGTAATTCAGATTTCTACGATGATTAGAGCTGCAAGAAAACATGATTTACAATTCTTTAATAAATCACTGAACGGTGTAAATGACGTCGTTATATGAACTTAAATGAATGCATGCTAATCAGTAAGTAGGAAAAGGGTGGATATTAAAAGAACTGGTGGCTGAATTCCATTTAGCTGCTTCTCTTTAATAGGACGGAGTCACTGTTGGAGTCACCTGTGCTTTACCTGCAAAGACGAGTCCAAATATCTGCAGATCAAACGTCTCCTGGGCGCGTTACTCTGAAAAATTAGGATTCTCACCTCCTTCCTTATTCCCTAGACAATCCTCCTCCTCCACCTCCTCTCCATCCTTTCCTTTCCTAAACAGAGTGACTGTTATCAGACTGAACCTACTGACTCATGACTGACAAACTGAACATCACTACAGTCTTTCCTTTTGCTGTCACTCTGCGAACATGATTGCACGTTACTGCTAGTTACTCTCCATTACTGGGTCCATTATGGCTTCGGCAGTCTGACACGTGTTTAGCTGCAGCGCTCTGACGAGTCGTGGAAGCTCTGGATGTTCATCCGTCTCTCAGTCTGAAGAAACAGCAAACATGACGTAACATTTCAACGTCTGTTACCTCCTGTTGATCTACACTGACCTGTGATCAGGTGAATGGTGTCTCTGTCATTCGTACGTCTCTTCTCACACTATGTAACTTTGGGCTCCGGGTCGGGAGAAGTACGTAACGCTTTACGGCACTAAGTCACACACCACCAACTATTTCACTGACTTTGGTGAAACTGGATCATATTTTATGGAGAAAATGTTTTCTGGTTTTCCCTCTGATGTCCTCCGGCTGCTCCGCCTCAACTCTCTGTGATTTACAGAGTTTCCTGATGGACAGTGAAGTAAACTGCTGACAACTGTAGCTGCTGTTAGCTCATGTTAGCTGAGTTTGTTAGCCAGATTATTATATAAGTGGCTCGTTGGTCTAGGGGTATGATTCTCGCTTCGGGTGCGAGAGGTCCCGGGTTCAAATCCCGGACGAGCCCTTAATTTGTGACAAGAAATAAGAAATTTCTTTCCAGAGAATGTATCGGCTGCTCCACCTCAACAGTGAAGTAAACTGTTGCTTAGAGCACCGGGGGCAGTGTTAGTGTTTGGACCACGGGAAGAAAAAGAGGAGGTTTACAGGAAGCGGAGCCAGTGTCGTGCCAGAACAGGAGCTGGGCAAGCAGGCAATGTAACCGAGCTCAGCATCCTCTATGGACATAATGGCAGAGGAGAAGAGAGTGAAGAGGACGCTGACGGAGGAAGCTAAGAAGAGAAAAGGAGAGAGTGAGCGAGCAAGAAGCCGCCGGACAAGAGTAAATCTGGGACTGACTTTTAGTGGTTGGTGAGAGCTTGGTGAAATAAAAGGCTGAAAGACAGACGCCGAGCTGGGCTGACTGCTGTTGGACTAGTCAGTAATATTAGCTGGCTGCTATGTCTGCTGTTGGTGACCTTGTTGATGTTTGAGTTGTCGACTCGCTAGTTCTTGATCAGAAGTAATGTAATCAGAACAAATACTCGAGTACAGCTGAACATATTTATGAAAGGAGGAGGTTGCTTTAATCCAGGCGCTCCCGGAATACTTTCAAACTGCAGATGATCTGTGAGGTGACGTTCATTAATAATGCTTTCTTCCTTCTGCCGTTCAAATTAGAGTGAAAACACTAAAACACTGATGTTTGCACAGTGAACAGGAAAATACATCTGCTGGAAATCAAACACCGTATGCAGCGCATGAAATCATTAGACTGAAATAATGAATACACCAGAACAAACAATGATATCATCTATAAATTAGAGCTGGTAATGATGGACTACACCCATAGCTGGTGGCTTTGCACACACACACACACACACACATGCATGGTCAGTGGGCGTAGAGCCACACTTGGCAAGAAATGTTTTTCACGTGTGCGAAAATCTAACCAACATTTTGAGGCTTAATGAAATTCAAAGCGCGAACGCATTATGGCGGCAGTGTGAACACGCTGTTCTGCCAGCCGGTGTCAACGGGTATATGTGTGTGTGTGTGTGTGTGTGTGTGTGTGTGTGGTTTCCATGGCGACAGAGAAGATGCAGAGGAGAGAGTGCAAAAAGCCATTGTTCACCAATAACCAGAGCTGCAAACGGTGTTCTTCTTCCTAACACTGCGATATTAAAAAATATTTATATATATATATATATATTTTTTAAAAAGGCAGGATTGGGTTAGTGGAGTCATGGAGGGAGGATCTGGCTTGAAGATTAACCCACTGCACATCAAAGATAATCTGCCAGCGAGCAGATCTGTGTCAGCAGGCCAGAGAGAGAAGAGGAGGAGGATGAAAGAAGAGGAGGAGAAGAGGCCTTACGTCCACGAGTTTCACTGCAGAAACGAGAAACCATTACTCCGTCAATCACACGTCTACCGGCTTTAAGAGGTGCGTCGTAGGGGGAGGGGAGGATGGGAGGGACGGCAGCGTATCATCTCTATTAAAACACACACACAGGAGGAGGAGGTGGAGAAGGTGGAGGATGATTGCAAATGGCCACCGGTGAAAAAAAAAAAACGACTGCCGGAAATGACTGACGGTATTCTGGTCGGCTGTTGTCAGTTTCAGGGCAGTTGGCCTTGGACGTCTGAGCATCGGTCGCAGATGTGGGGCAAGCTGCCGCCTCCACACTTCACCGGTGAAGCGAGAAAATGTGTGTGTGTGTGTGTGTGAAGGGGATGGAGGAGGAGGAGGAGGAGGAGGAGGAGGAGGGTTAGCCCAAGGTTGTTTTAAGGCGTCTGCACCAGAAACATCCACCTGAATTTGAGCTGACGCCAAACTCACTGATGAAAAGTGACAGAGATGGTCAGAAACGGGAGTCGTACGGTGCTTTGATTACTCATCTCAATCTTAACTGTATAAAACATGTACATCTCCGTCACCCACAGCTTTCTGAAGAGCCGCTGTGAAGCTCAGTGTGGTGGCTAATGTAAGAAATGGGCAAAGAGGTGGAGCGTAGGTGGAGCTGAATAAAGCCTGATTGCTCAAACAAGCTGTGACGACACCCACCTGTCAATCAAAGCGTCCACGCTCTTAATCCTGTATAACTTGATGAGTGACTTGACTTGGTGAGTTGTATATAAATTCACCCTCAGTACAGTTGTCATGAACGGGGAAATTAGCTATAGAGACCAAAACTGTTTTTTGTACCAGGCTGTAAACATGTTTATTTCTGCTGTGAAGTTGGACATTTGAACATGGGGACTTATGGAGACTGACTCACTTCTGGAGCCAGCCTCAAGTGGACGACAAGAGGAACTGCAGTTTTTGGTACTTCCTGTGTCGGCTTCACTTCACAGCCACGGAGGTTGCCGCTTGGAAAAAACATAAAAACAACGACTAATCTCGGATGGACTGCCATGACATTACATGTACCAACATTCATGGTCCTCATCGGATGAATCACTAATTAATTCTTGTCTTGTTTCGACGTTTCAAACTAGATGATTGGTTGAAATAATCTCACTGCAGTCGGAGACGTCTTGCTGAGTTGCCAGCCGTTGTTTCGCCTCCAGAGCAGCAGGGAGTTGGAGTTGCTTTGCTCAAGGGCACTTAATCAGATAAGAATGCACACGGTCAACCATGAGGCCGACATTTTTTTAATCACTGCTCAGGTTCGTAGCTTCGATGCATCTTTAAAACACGCTTGTTGTCACCATACGGTTGCAGTGTCAGAACAAACTAAAGATAAAACACGTTAGCAAGTCGACTTTAAAGGAGGCAGCAGGTTGATTCTGTTACCTTCAGCCATGCTAGCTGTTTCCCCCTGCCTGTGTTATAGCTTCATATTTAACATACAAACAAGAGAAAACTATTCTTATCTCTTAGTCTTAAGTCGATGTTCTTTCATGTATGTGCTTTTACACTGCCTGGACGAGCTCTTAGATGTTTCCTGTTGGGGGATTCTTTCAAAATAAAAGCTTTGATTTGAGGGGGAAACTGAAGCAAAGGCCGGACATAATTCGGTCAGTGTGGTAAATCATTATATATTTGGCTCAGATGTGCTGCTGACAGGCATCATGGCTCACGTCAGTGGAACATCCAACACACACACACACACACACACACACACACACACACACACACACACACAGTAGTATAACAGCGTTTCTTTTAGACCTCACCTCGCAGTCACACTCCATGAATTTCAACCAGCGCGTTGACAGGAACGAGCCAGATTATATTGGATTATAACGCCAGGCTGATTTCATCTCGTGCACCCTCCTGCGTTATTAATCTGACAGTAAATGTGGCCGCGCGCGATGAATCTCAGACAAAGAGACACAGAGAGAGAGAGAAAGCCTCTTTTTTTTATGTTTACTCTGGTCTTTTTCTCTCTCTGTGTATCAGAATGTCCATCCAGATCACTTCATGAATTATTCATCAGTTCCCCCCTCCCTCTCCCTCCACACACCCCTCCGGCCCTAATCCTCGCCTTTGTGTGGCTGTAGTGCCAGTGCGCCTCCAGGGATCTGGTTTACTGCATCGTGGACGCCGTCACTGTCACATATTTCCCGTAATATTCATACCTCGTCTGCAATACTCCAAGTGTTGATTTAGTGACCTGATTTTGCTGTGATTGCTTCCCATGATGCTCCTGTGGAGTCTTATCGGTGTCCCTTTAATGTGTTTAATGTTCCTTTAAATGCCATTTTTTGACCCCCCACATGCTGTTTAAAAGCTTATTGTTTATTCATATTAGTGGGATCTTAAATATTTCAGTTAATGCCCTGATATCTTGTCCTGCAGTCGTTTGTATTGACCTCATTTTTACCTCCTCTCCTCGTCTCTGTAATATTCATAAAGACTCACATCGTCCTCTCGTGTCTTTTTTGTGACCTAATTTCAGTTCATGCCCTTTTTTTGTCTCCTGTGACATCTCTAAAATATTCCTCAAGCTCAATCATGACATTAATGTCTCCTAAACTCAATTTAATTTGGAAAAAATCCCTAAATTATTAATATTTTAAAGGTGATATTTGCTGCAGCGTCCATTAAAAAAATTTTTGGACGACAGATTCTCCAAAATCTGATTTATTTCCAGTTTGTGAGGCTAAAAGGACCAAAAACAGTGTTCAGATTAATGTCACCACATTTTTACAAACCAATAGTCCATCAGTTGAGT